>OX123183.2:113901797-114244163 GCA_944739405.2 Euclidia mi
TCATTGTTTTTGCCTGCCCTGATGTGTTCCTTGATGCGGCAGGAAATGGTGCGTTTCGTTTGTCCTTTTAGGAACAAGAAAAAGTACTGTAAGAACTGTTTAAAACGTATGATTGTCATAGGCTGGGAGAAGATTTTGCAGGACTGAGATAATACGAGCTTAGCTGATAGAGAAAATTATACAAATTTATTTGATCGCCGTTGCGATTGTAAAGAAACAAATAATTTACTTTTATTTTAGCCATCAGAAATGCAATTATGAAATAATATAAATAAACCTAAACCATTCAATTCGAACTCCAACACTGTATAAGACGTTTAATAATTGTTTTCTCAGGATCTTATCTTAAGTAAACTAATTTACCAAAATTTCTGCCATATATCTGGCAATTATAATGTAAGTATTTAAGTCCAATGAAATAAAGACAGAAACCTTAAACATGTTAACTTACATATTATGTACGAATAAACACGTATAAAATATCATTATTACCTTTGTAAGCTTTTCACCAATGAAACGGCGTTAAAGTCGTAGTAATTTTGTTACGCAATCTTTTAATATTCAATATTTACCGTTTGGTTGATGGCATAGAATACAAGTGTTACCACCCCCTATCTTCCCGTGGGTGTCGTAAGAGGCGAATTAGGGATAACACGATGCAAATACTATCTTTGCGTAGAGACGGAAAACTCGACATCAAACCCTATACGACTGCCTCGTTAGTCTCGCGGCATAAATGTGCGCGTGGGATCGGGAGGTCCCGGGTTCGATTCCTGGGTCGGGCAGTGTTATTGGGTTTTTCTGTCACGAAATTCTCAGTAGCAGCACGGAGTCTGGAAATGTGCCCGGTACGGCAATAGGCTCGCTCCTTATTACGTGGGACTAAAGTATATCTGGCAAAAAGTGGGTGTACAAATACACCTCTGCCTGCCCCTTCGGGGATAAAAGGCGTGACGATATGTATATATGTATGTAATTTTGTTAATATGGCATTAAATTTTAAACTTTTACTTGTTGCGTAAAGAGATTCGATCGTATCAATAATTAAGTAAATTAAGAACTGAAATGTACCGGGTGCTTATAATGAGCCCAATGAATTGTGTATGGTACAAGGTTAATTACAGTAAATCTTGCCTTTTGCGTAGTTATTGTACACGGCTCTTTTTATTTAGGTCAAATATGGATAAACGTACATTTGTATTCTGTTCTATGTAGTCAGAAAAGGTAAATCAACGTAGTTCACGTCCACCACTTCATGTATATCATGCAATTCTTAGCTTGTTAAAATCTGATTTTGTTTGATAATAGCCATCGGTCTTTCTCCAGGGAGATGCGACACATTTTAAATGTAATATAGTTAGCTGTTATCCTTAATTACAAAGTGAATCAGTAGGTAAGTACTTACATAATTATAAAACATAATCCCTCACTGCCCTGTTATCTTAAATAAAATTTGCCTGTTAATTTTCTAATCATGAATTTTAAAGTTTCTCACCTGCAACTCGGATAATAATTAATAAATGTTGGCGGTTATTTACCGCTACCGCTTATGACTCAAACCAGTGGAAATATCGGCTTTCAAAGGTAGCGTGGGGCGTAATAATGATTGATGTTCACATTACCATATCTGGCCCCTATTTATCTTATATAAATCGCAATTGACTTGACGCGATCCATTTATGGTGATACATCATGTGTATTAACTGTTGAAAGTACATGTTTACACTGTTGTTGTTGTGTATACTCTGTTCCGGTATATGTTATCTGTGCCGTAGATGTTTCTTTGGCTGCGATAACGACATATGTACAATTTCTTTTGAAATCCCAAACAGTCCATGGAAAAATATAATTTGATACTTTTTAACGAAAATTGAAACAAATAGATACCAATGTGATAATTATAACACGAAAAATATTTATTTTCAACTGAATTGTAATTAACCACAACCGTTTAGGTATGATCCTATACACAAGCAAGAAATTTTCAAAGACACAAAATTTTCTCAATGGTGGTATTCTGTGAAATCATTTTCAGTAAAAGATAGACTGAAAATAAGGCAGCTTGACAATAATAGACTTACAAAATACAAAAACATTACATAAAGTCCTTGTCTGATCTTGGAGATACGATTCGAATATTGGATTATAGTAGGTATACTATTATATTAGGTTCACAATCTAATATTTATGACAATCTGTTCGATATACAGGCTTAAGTATGTTAATAGAAAACTAGGCTTAGCCGTGCACAGAGCACTTTTCTGAAAGATTGATGTATCTCTCAGAAAAGTGCTCTCTTCATACTAGAATCTTATTATTAAACCTCTTGTTGTTAATTTTTTTTAAGAAACAGGAAATATTTTGGTAATTTTGCCGTAGGGAAACTATGAGTATGATACACGTAAAACGTATTTCAGTAACATAACCATTTTACTTCACTATTGATTTAAAATCTTACATAAGTATATATCCATGGAATGAAGTGATAATTAAATACTCATCAGTGCCGGCTTGCAACAAAGAAGACGTTAGTAGCGTATAATAAACTGCTGATTAGAAACGTAATCTAGAAAGCTTACTTTGAAAGCCTTTGTCTTGCAAGAACGTAAAACGATTTAATTCAATTACTAGTTTTCTACAACTTAAGTATAAAATGTAATAATCAGGTAAGTGACTCCACTCTACTGAAATTAATTCTATAAGGGCGGTTTCAGATTAACGTTTTATACGCGCGTATAAGCTCGTTTTTGGAAGCGCATGAAGGCGCGTATAGACGCGCTTTTTGGCACACGCGCAACTAGTACGAGCGCTGACGCACTGAGCCGTCAGAATCCTTGTTGACACTGACAAGATGTCATTACCGTTTCGAGCGAATACGCCGAAGTATGACTGTTTATGTGAGTCCGGTTTTGTGAAGCGCACAATGTAGCGCGCGCGTAAGTGCGTATGCTAAAACGACCGTATACCCACAGAAATACGCTAATCTGAAACCGAATGTATCACAACTCGTAAGGTTAAACCATTAAACAAGTTCAGCGTCTCTACTAACCAAAAGCACCCAAGAACATACGTAATCTTAAAACTTTATAGTGATACGACCACTATAAAGTTTTAAGATTACGATTTAACAGAATCGAAAACTGTCGCGGTACTCTATGAAAACGCTCAGAAATAGTTTTCAACAAGTAGTACATACATGACTACAAACAGAATAATATAAAAAGGTTATAATAACTTATCAAACAATCGAATCGTATAGCTACAATAAACATTTTTCACAAAACCTAAATGCGTTATATCAGCGTACTACCCGCATAAAACAAAGAATACCAAACTCAATTTTAAACAACGAGCTTGTTTCCAATACCGTTGAATACGTCGTGACGTCACAGTTTCAATGACATACTACACTTTGTAGTCTGCCAGTAACAATGCCAGCATTTTACAGCTCAGACAAACTGTCTGACGTTACGGAAACGCTTCATAAAACGTCACTTGTTGTGATAACTTTTACGAGAAAACCTGCTCGTTTTATGGACACGTAAAAAGTAACACGGTTTTAGAGCTGAAAAATGAGTGGATACGTCGCTTTATAAAGTTAACCGCGCTGTGGATTTAAAACTTCTTTTTTTATATCTTTTTTATTTATTTTTTTACATAAAATATAAAAGTTTGCAATTTGTTACGATGATGTAAACAGTTTTAACGTACATCACAATATTATCATCGACGTTACGGTAGAATTATAAAACAAAAGAGGAAATATATATATATATATATATATATATATATATATATATATATATATATATATATATCGTGATAATTATTATGACTTATATCTAATGCTCAATCAAGTGACATTTTATTTATTTAGTATAGGTATTATGTTTATTGGTAGTTGGGACTTAATTTAAAATGTTATTTCTGTTGTTAATTGTTTTTATTATATACATATATTAGCATTCTTAATGTGAGCAGAATATGGTATCGATCCTAAACCACCTATGTTATACCTGGTACTACTTGTATTCTATGCAAATAAATTTATTTATTTATTTATTATATACTTTACTGTACACCTATAAAATTATTATATAGCATAAACTTAAACTATAAGAAAAGTACAGTGGGCGGCTTTATCGCTAGAAGCGATTTCTGCCAGGCAACCTTTGGATGGATATGGTTTGTAGAGGAAAATAATGGTGGTTGTAGGCGTACCAAGTAAATATATTATAAATAGATATTTATAATATATATGTAACGTATAAGGTAGGTAACGTAGGAGAATATGGGCGTTCTTCGTTCCTAAGGTCTTCCTCCATCGTACATTTCAGGTAAATAAGACTCGGTATACACTCAATAGGTTTTACTCAAACTAATTAGTTCACTTCACAAACTAAATATGCACACGTAGCTCGGATGAAAATGGATTACTTTTGGAAACGCGGCGAAGTCGGACGTAGGTAGGCCACACTTGTTTCCTCCGCTGTGTCTGTAGCCAAAAAGTGCCCGTTGACAGCTCCACGTTCGCTTATAAAACATTTTATGACATTGACAGCTGTCAACTGCCGACCTCACTGTTGTCAACCATCGTATCCGAATACGCCCAAATCTATTAAGATTTGACGTTCCGTTCTCGAATCTCCGACACGGCCATCTTGACACGTCACACGCCCCTGTGTGATGCTCCTCCTTCTTCATCCTCGGTCCCTCACTGCTGAAGATCGCGACCACATATGTATCTCCAGGCTGTACATATGTGAAAGGCTCGTTTCATGCTGCCGCCCACCGCCTTCTTGATCGTGTCAGACCATCTTGTAGGTGCCCTGGGTGATGCTCCTGCAAAAGGAAAACGTTCTGCAATATCTCAAGGTCTTAGCTCGGCCCATTCTGATCATCGTTTAGATAAAGAATGGGGCTCGTTACGTAATAAACCACAACACTAAGGGTTAACGTCAAGTTTTATTTTCAACTGCATCATTCTATCACATCACAATATTATGAAAGCACCTCTCTCATTAGTGAACAGTATCAAAGAATTATATCACAAACGTTAATCAGCGAAAAGTGTCACGGTTCACGGGCTCCTTCTCGCTATGAGAAGGGTAAGGCCATAGTCCACTACGCTGGCCAAGTGCGGGTTGGCAGACTTCACATGTCTTTCGAGCACACTCCGAAGAACTCTCAGACATGCAGGTTTCCTCACGATGTTTTCCTTCACCGTCGTTGCTATCACCTACACGAGCGTAGCAACTCATATCACCTCCATCGAGTGACGTACACATTGTCGTCGCTATCACCTATATCGAGCGATAGCGACTCTTTGCCACCTATATTGAGTGACAATAAGGCCATAGTCCACCACGCTGGCCAAATGCGGGTTGGCAGACTTCACATGTCTTTCGAGCACACTCCGAAGTACTCTCAGACATGCAGGTTTCCTCACGATGTTTTCCTTCACCGTCGTTGCTATCACCTACACGAGCGTAGCAACTCATATCACCTCCATCGAGTGACGTACGCATTGTCGTCGCTATCACCTATATCGAGCGATAGCGACTTATTGCCACCTACATCGAGTGACAATAAGGCCATAGTCCACCACGCTGGCCCAATGCGGGTTGGCAGACTTCACATGTCTTTCGAGCACACTCCGAAGTACTCTCAGACATGCAGGTTTCCTCACGATGTTTTCCTTCACCGTCGTTGCTATCACCTACACGAGCGTAGCAACTCATATCACCTCCATCGAGTGACGTACCCATTGTCATCGCTATCACCTATATCGAGCGATAGCGACTCATTGCCACCTCCATCGAGTGACAATAACCTTGCCGGTGTCGTTGCTATCACCTAAATCGAGCAATAGCAACTCACGCCACCTCCATCGAGTGACGTAAACCATGTCACCTCCCTCGAGTGACTTTTAGATTACTTATTGCCTCCAACGAGCAATACAACGAACACATCACCTAAATCGAGCGATATGTCCGATTACCAACTTAGTAATGATACTAACTGCTGTTCACTAATCAGAAAGAAGCACCACTAAATTTAATTCATCATTCAGTTAAGCTAAGGTCTTTGGACTCGATCTTCTAACCAAATGCCTTTAATAAACTACCTTCATTTTCATTGCCAGTTTCGGCCAGATAGGCTTTAGCTTTACCAGGCTCCTCAAAACCACACACAGGACAGGCCCGCGCACTTCACACGGGCCGCACGCCACACACGGGCCGCGCGCCATACACGGGCCGCGCGCCACACAGGCTACGCTGGCCACCAAGCCGCACTGGCCACCAAGCCGCACCGACCATCAGGCCGCGCCGGCCACCATGCCGCGCCGGCCACCAAGCCACGCCGGTCACCAGGCGGCGCCAGCCACCAGGCGGCGCCTGTCCTCAGGCGGCGCCGGCCTCCAGGCGGCGCCGGCCTCCAGGCGGCGCCGGCCACTAGGCAGCGCCAGCCATCAGGCTACGCTGGCCACCAGGATTACCTAAAGAGGAAATAAATCTACCAACAGTATTTCAAAGATTCCTCTCACCGTATACCCATAGAATGAATAGAGTATCCGTTTTTTCAGACTAATTCAACGTCCGCACTTCGTCAACTTTAAGCGATCATCAAATTCCTTAACAACTTCACAACTCTACAGAACGTGACTCCCGTACAGACTCTCAATGAGCTATGTTAAAACTGGATTTCACCACTGAAAAATCTAAAACCAGATGCGAACATGGCGAAAACTGATAAGCTACCTTCGACCGAACTGATTTTCTTTGGCTACATAGATGCAACGACTACAATTCTGAGATAACCAATCGACTGTCCATGAGTACTTTCAGATTCTCGCAACACGCTCTTATCATACGACACAGAAACCAGAGGTAGATAAGTTTAGTGATCAAAATAAAATGAGAGCTACTTGAGTAGCAGGGTATCCATGATGGCGATCAACAACCACACTTTAATGTACTCTAATTCTCGAACAGTAATCCTAGTCGTTCAGCCATTCATGGCACCAGTCGGTGGGCATTAAAAGATACTCTGAGCAAACTCATCACAGCTTTTCATGATAATCATTACTAACTCTTTCTTTCGAAGCGGACACGTTGAACAACACGCATACTCGTTCAAATAATAAGAAACTCATTAAAATATTGCTTTGCTCATACACTGACATCCATCGGGTCCTCAACATCACGCTATGCAACCTCCATCCAGTTACACAACACCACCCGGATAATCATTTCGAGCGTAACAAAGTAATCTTAAACTAGGTTTGTCCAACATGTTGGTTTGGTTTTACTTATCACAAGACTATAAGAAAATCTTACTAGGTTGATGTTCTAGATGTTAAGGTTACTATCAAGTATCCAACCAGTCTTTTCAGCGTTATAACTTCGTCATGGATAGTCGTAATACGAAGCTTATCCTAAACTAATCACTAGCGATACAGCAACAGACATTTCGCGTTCAAGACGATGGACAACGTTTGGGATACTATGACAAATGCACTTACGACTGTTTTGTTTGCGCACCGGAGACTATGACTAACACAAAAGCTTAAACTAGGTTATCTTGAAAGGCACTTTGGCGGTCCAACCAACGGCAACGCATGGCTACACATGCAGCCGCAGAAACGGTTTATCCAGTTTATGCAAATCTACACCAACGGAAACGCGGGAACCACAAAATTATCACAAAAACGACTAAAAAAATACCCATTTAATGAGAAAAAGGTTAAACATACAATCATCACTATTAACGATCACTAACCTAGTTCTACCTACAATGAAAATTAAAATCTCTGAAAGTGATTATCATAACGCACTACGATGATAACTCAATCATTTTCTTCTACGTCTGATAATCGAGAACGAGAATCTTCTACTAGGAACACTATCACTCCTAAACGTCCTTAGCATAACTTGGAATTGGCCAGAGAACTCAGGGCACTTGATAAAAATTCTCAGTGTATCACATGAATTTTAAAAACACACCATAGGTAATTTTCGCGCGTAAAATCTTAAAATTTAATTAAATTTTACTAGTGGTGCCATCTAATAATCATGAGTAAGAAACATTTTAATGTGCCATGTTAAAAATATATCAACACACAAAGAAGCAGGTGTAATTGCAATACTGAGATCGTCTGTACAACTCGGAACTACAACTGTTACAGTCCATAAAGTAAGACCGAGACAAGATAATCTATTTGCAAGCAAGCATAATATGATCACAAGGTTTGCGAGTGTGAGCCACCCTCGCATGAAGAAATAAAAATAATCGCTTTCTTTTTAACCGGCGTATCAAACTCAAAACCTCCGTTCGATATCTACGCTATAGCTAGGTCACATTGGCACTCAGACAAACATACGCTAACATAAAACACAGCAAAGGTAGCAATGAAATCTTTCAGTTCTACCCACATTTGTTTTTGTCTTTTTCTTCTTTAAGCTATTAAAACGAAGGTTATTCATGCCATGAGAAACACGACACCGTAAAAGTCAAACGGTTCCACAACTCAGTGTTACGTGCAGGAATCGAACCCACAACACTCGGTACGATGTGGTGGCGACATCACCACAACAATTATGACATTTCCAAGGTTAAACGCATAGCAGTATTGATATTGTGCTAACCAAGAATGTTTTACAACCACCGTAACTAAAAAAAAGACAAAATACGCTCACCGCGGTTTGCAGTTGAGAACCCAGCTGATTCACCAACATAGCAGCATTAGCAGCCGCCTTCGCTCGCGCCTTGTTGGCACACTTCATTGAACAGGTCCATCCCAGGAAACGGCATACGGCACGGTAGATAGCCAGGTCGAAGCTCCTCCCTTCAAGGCCCGGCTTAGTGCGACCATAAGCGGGGCGCAATGCGGATCTCGATCATCCAATCACATGTCTGCTGTCGTCACCAAAGCACGTGCATCTACATCTTGTTGCTCGGGATCGAAGTCCGGTAAACAAAGGCCATGCGACGATGTAGTAGGTATTTTCATGGCTTGGATCAGCGTCAGGAAATTGCGATTTTGTAGTTCCAACAATTTTTCGTTACTGGCGTCTTGATTTTGAACACATGGGTCGTTGTGCTCGTATCCAACTTCTGATAACGTATAAGGTAGGTAACGTAGGAGAATATGGGCGTTCTTCGTTCCTCAGGTCTTCCTCCATCGTACATCTCAGGTAAATAAGACTCGGTATACACTCAATAGGTTTTACTCAAACTAATAAGTTCACTTCACAAACCAAATATGCACACGTAGCTCGGATGAAAATGGATTACTTTTGGAAACGCGGCGAAGTCGGACGTAGGTAGGCCACACTTGTTTCCTCCGCTGTGTCTGTAGCCAAAAAGTGCCCGTTGACAGCTCCACGTTCGCTTATAAAACATTTATGACATTGACAGCTGTCAACTGCCGACCTCAGTGTTGCCAACCATCGTATCCGAATACGCCCAAATCTATTAAGATTTGACGTTCCGTTCTCGAATCTCCGACATATGTATAATATATATATAAATACATAATAATATTACATCAATACTTATATTCGAAAATTTAATTATAATTTTATAATATATACCTATGTAACTAAACATATATACATACATCTAAATAATCGTTATCCGTCGTGTGGTTGACGGCATAGAATACAAGTGTCACCACCCCCTATCTTCCCGTGGGTGTCGTAAGAGGCGACTAAGGGATAACACGATGCAAATACCATCTTTGAGTAGAGACGGAAAACTCGACATCAAACCCTATACGACTGCCTCGTTGGTCTCGCGGCATAAATGTGCGCGTGGGATCGGGAGGTCCCGGGTTCGATTCCTGGGTCGGGCAGTGTTATTGGGTTTTCCTGTCACGAAATTCTCAGTAGCAGCACGGAGACTGGAAATGTGCCCGGTACGGCAATAGGCTCGCCCCTTATTACGTGGGACTAAAGTATATCTGGCGAAAAGTGGGTGTAGAAATACACCTCTGCCTACCCCTTCGGGGATAAAAGGCGTGACGTTATGTATGTATGTATGTAAATAATCATACTATAATATATATGTGGGAATGAAATGTATCCGAATATTTGATAGATTGAGTGAATAATGTTTTTATGTGTATCCGAACGACGCGAGTGAGAGGACGGATGTGAGAGCGAGAAAGGAGACGAATGGCAAATTTGCATAATTAAATTCGCAGGACGAGGATCACGACGCGCGACGCTGTAAAGACGTATTTCAAATTTTATTAAATAAACCGTTTAAAGTTTCGCCTGGTCGTTTCGCTGTATTTTTCAATCCCCACAATTTGGGGGCTCGTCCGGGATCCGAAAAATCAGCGAACGACGACGTGCGGCAGCACGTGCCCGCGGCTGGTTATACGAGAAGGCCGGTTACAGGAAAACGCGAGCGCAGCACCTGCGACGCGGCTTGCTCTGTGGACGCGGTGGTGAATGTGGATATTACGTTTCTGGTAGTACGATTACTACGATTTTACGACGGTTACGATGGCAAAAAGACGGAGTCAATCGTGTGACAAAGAAGATGGCGTACACGACTGGCCAGCGCGTTCCACATTCCACTACGCGCAAGACGTTATAAAAAAATTCGACGGCAGGGACAAGGCGTACCCTGTCACAAAGTGGATACAAGATATCGATGACAACGGTGATATATTTGAATGGACGCAGACGCAGCGATTGTTGGTTGCGCGGCGTTCACTGGCGGGAACGGCGGCTTTGTGGCTGAGCTCTGAAAAGGCTTTTAAGTGCTGGGAATCGCTGAAGCAAGCTATCTTAAGAATTAAGACGCAATCGATGCAAAAACCATCCACGAGATGATGAGTGCCAGGAAAAAGAGGCCACACGAGTCATGTATTGACTATATGTTTGCTATGAAGGAGCTTGGGAAAAGAGGCAAAATGGCGGACTACGTGGCCATTAAATATATTATCGATGGAATTAGAGATCAAGAAATTAACAAGATTATGTTATATGGCGTTACGAGCTACTCAGAGTTAAAAGATAAATTGAAAATTTATGAGATGATTAAAGACAAGAGCCGGAGTCAAGAAAAAGGAAAAGACAGTAATTATAATATTCGAAAGGAAGAAGGATTTTCATCATACAGGTGCTACAATTGTGGGGAGAAAATTCACAGGAGTGAAGATTGTCCGCACAAGAATCAGGGAAAGAAGTGTTTCAGATGCAACGGATTTGGACATATTTCCCCAAATTGCCCTGTAAAATCAAAACCGCCATCATCATCATTATCATCGGCGGCGTCGGTCCCATATTCTTCGGGTGCCGGAAGCAGTGCGGAAACCAAACGGCAACAACCGAAGCGGACATTCGTCACGACGGCGCTAGGGGGCGCGGCGAGCGACGATCGAGTTTGTGAGGTTGGCAACTCTGCGCTTGCTGCGATTGGCTCGGAACCCAACATGGAGAACGACGAGTGTCATGGCGGCGACTTTGACGTTTTAGATGTAAACAAACCCGGCATTTTTACAAAACCGATAAAGTGAGTGAAGTTATTATGCGGAAATATAACTGACGCGTTAATAGATTCTGGAAGCGACGTAAATCTTATTAGATTGGACTTCTACGAGGAGATAGGGTCTCCTGTGTGTAGTAGTGAATGTGTTATAACTCTTACCGGGCTAGGACTTTCGAAAATTACACCAATTGGACAATTTCGTACAAGTATTGAAATCGATGGATACACGTACCGTGATGTTGTGTTTTACGTTATCCCTAGAGACACTATTCCATTCAAAGTGTTAATTGGTCACGAATTTTTACAGAATGTAATTACGGTTATGAAAGGTGGATCTGTGTGGATGAAACCGAATGATTGGTTGCGTGATGTGGATTGTTGTGCATGTTCTGTTGATGTTGTAGGTCATGTGATGGACCGGAACGTGCGAGAAGAAGTGGTCAGGTTGGTAGACACATACCATCCACAGCAGATCAAGGAGGCTCCCATCGAGTTAAAGATCATACTGAAGGATGATATACCTGTGGCTCAGCGCCCACGGCGTGTAGCACCCAGGGAACAGGCCGAGGTAGATAAGCAGATCCAAGAGTGGTTGGATCAAGGAATAATACGGGTAAGTTTCTCCGAATATGTAAGCCCACTTGTCCTAGTAAGAAAGAAGGATGGTAGTTTACGGGTATGTGTTGATTATAGGTTGATTAACAAGAAGATGGTTAAAGACGAGTACCCGTTACCCATTATTGACGAACACATTGACAAGCTGGCAGATGCAAGGGTGTTTAGCGCCCTAGACCTCAAAAATGGTTTTTTTCATTTAAGGGTTAGCGAGGATTCAATCAAGTATACCTCTTTTGTTACAATGACAGCTCAGTACGAATTCTTAAGAGCTCCCTTTGGTTTATCTATCTGTCCCAAGGTTTTCACCCGTTTTATCTCTATAATATTTAGAGATTTGATTACACGGGGTGTGGTTATTATCTTCATCGACGATTTATTGATTCCAGCTCTAACAGAAGCCCAAGGTGTTGAGAGGTTACGAGAAGTGTTGCAAGTTGCTAAGGAGTATGGATTACAAATCAATTGGTCGAAGTCCCAGCTGTTGGTGCGGAAAGTGGAATATCTTGGACATGTGATTGAAGGTGGAGCAGTTTCGCCGTCGCCAGGAAAGACCGATGCGGTCCTGAAATTTCCTGAGCCTGGAAATGAAAAGCAACTGCTCAGTTTCCTGGGACTCTGTTCTTATTTTAGAAAGTATATTCAAAATTTTGCTACAATAGCAAAACCTCTCACAGATATGTTAAGAAAAGACAAGAAATTTGAGTTTCGTGAAGAACATAGATTGGCATTCAACATACTAAAGGATAAGTTGGCAAGTAAACCTGTTTTAAATATTTATGATGCAAAAGCACACACTGAACTTCATACTGATGCATCCTGTGTGGCATATGCGGCTATTCTACTACAGAAAGATGACAAAGGTGATCTTCATCCGGTATATTACATGAGCAAGCGGACCACAGATGCTGAAAGCAGATATACAAGTTATGAGTTAGAAGCTTTGGCTATCATTGAAGGGATAAAGAAGTTTAGACACTATCTTTATGGAAAACATTTCAAGATAGTAACGGACTGCAAGGCATTCCAGATGACACTGAATAAAAAGGATCTAGCTACATCTCCAAGGGTGGCAAGATGGATTTTGTTCCTGCAAGATTATGATTTTACTGTTGAGCATCGGGATGGATCAAGAATGAAACATGCAGATGCTCTGAGTCGAAATCCGTATGTTGCAGCCATATTTTCAGACTTGCATAGTTCTCTGAGGCGCGCTCAAGAGACTGACAGTGGACTCAAGGCAATTATGGATATCCTGAAAGAAGAAAAACCTTATAATGATTTTTATTTGCATGATGGATTGTTACGTAAAGGACAAGAACGATGTTTAGTTGTACCACAGAAGATGGAGGTGGAAATAATCAAGAGAGCGCATGATAATGGTCATTTTGCGAAGAAAAAAACCATTGAATTGATAAGTAAAGACTATTTCATAACTCAGTTGGATAAGAAGGTTGAAGAGTATATATCTACATGTATTCCGTGTCTATTTGCTTTACGCAAAGAAGGTAAACAAGAAGGATTTCTGAATCCCATAGAAAAGGGTGATACGCCCCTACATACACTGCACATAGATCATATAGGACCACTTACTGAAACCCGCAAGCAGTATAATTATATTCTAACAGTTGTAGATGGATTTACTAAGTTCGTGTGGTTGTTTCCTACCAAGAGTACATCTACTCAAGAAGTATTGAGGAAGCTGGAAGTACATCAGCAAGTGTTTGGTAACCCTGCAAGGATCATCTCAGACAGAGGTACTGCCTTCACAAGCAACGATTTTGCCGAGTACTGTAAGCAAAAGGGAATAGAGCACGTGAAAATAACCACTGGAGTTCCAAGAAGTAATGGTCAAGTGGAGAGGGTGCATCGGACGATAATCTCAGTCCTGACTAAACTATCAGTGGAGCAACCCATGTTATGGTACAAGTTGGTGAGTAGGGTTCAAAGGGCACTTAACAGCACATACCACAGAAGCATAAACAATACTCCTTTCCAGTTGCTCCTGGGAACTACAATGAGAAGGAAGGATGATCTTGAAATATTAGATTTATTAATGCAGGAAGAAAGAGACAGTTTCATGGAAAATAGGGAAGAACTTAGGAAGAGTGCTAAGAGACAAATATTAAAGATCCAGGAGGAAAATAAAAGAAGCTTCAATAAGAAGAGGAAGCAAAGTAGGAAGTATAAAGAGGGTGAACTTGTTGCAGTGAAGAGAACTCAATTTGGTCCAGGCCTCAAGCTCAAGCCTAAGTTCCTGGGACCTTACAAGGTGGCAAGGGTGAAGAGAAATGATAGGTACGATGTTGAGAAGGCTGACTCACAAGCGGAAGGTCCTCACAGAACTACAGCATCAGCAGACCATATGAAACCATGGCCTGACTATACAAGTGACACAGAGTGAAAAATGGTTGGTATGTTATATTTTAAAACATCATATTTTAAGTATAGAAGGATGAATGACTGATAACCGTAATGTTCCTATTTTCAGCATATTTAACATTTTAGCTATGTTAGTTTTTTGTAAACAACAGTGTACTAAGTATAATGTAACCAGTATTGTTAGAGATGTACCACATTTGTAATGTTTTTATGGGTTTACTATTATTGTTACCATTCTCAAACATATCTCATAAGATTTACTGTGTAATTCTGTAGTATTTAAGATTTCTTTTCATGTGTTTAGTCTGAGGACAGACTAAGAGCAGGACGGCCGAATGTGGGAATGGAATGTATCCGAATATTTGATAGATTGAGTGAATAATGTTTTTATGTGTATCCGAACGACGCGAGTGAGAGGACGGATGTGAGAGCGAGAAAGGAGACAAATGGCGAATTTGCATAATTAAATTCGCAGGACGAGGATCACGACGCGCGACGCTGTAAAGACGTATTTAAAATTTTCAAGTTGTTTGTGCAAATTTTATTAAATAAACCGTTTAAAGTTTCGCCTGGTCGTTTCGCTGTATTTTTCAATCCCCACATATATTAACACGACTTATAATGATATAAATTATTATAGTAGAATGATAGCTTAACCTACAAGGACAGATAGTGTTTCTTTACCATCGCTTTAAATTTCGTTACTGTCTGAGCCTGTCTAATAGGTAGCGATAGAGCATGTGGAATGTCCCGGCATTTTCAGTTTTAAATTTTCTGACGAGCTCAAAAACTTATTATGTGTGTCATGTAGGTACTTAAATCGACCTTTAAGATAGGAAGGAGTGGAAGTGTTAAATATTTTACATTGTATAGTAAAGTAAGAATGTGAGCATTCCGGCGATGACGTATGGGTAACCACTTGAGTTGCGTTCGAAATTGTAAAACATGATCATATTTGCGTAATCCAAATATGAATCGTATACAGACATTTTGGAGGCGCTCAAGTTTGTCAAGTTGGTTTTTTGGCGAGATCTAGAAAGCTGACATCCGCATATTCGATACTGAGTAAAATAATCGAGTTGGCAAGCGCAATTTTGGTGGCAGTGGGGAGAAAGTTACTCAATCTTCTCAGCGAACCTGCTGAAGCGAACACTTTTCGACTTACTTCTTGGATCTGTGGTCCCCAAGTAAGAGCAGAGTCGATCGTAACACCCAAATTCTTGACTTTGTCCTGTATCTAAAGTATGGTGCCATCGAAGACAATATCAAGGAGCTGCGACCAGTTTACTTTTGACACCAATTTGGGGCTACCAACAATAGTGACCTGCGTTTTAGTAGGATTAACTTTCAGCCCAAATGATTTGCTCCAACTGCAAATTTGTGCCAGGTCACTGTTAATTACATTAATGGGCTGTATTATCTGCGCTAATAGTGACTGCGTATAAATCTGGAGATCATCTGCATAAAAGTGGTAGGAAGAGCGAAGATGGTTAGAGATAGAATTTATAAAAATTGCGAAGATTAATGGAGACAACACACCACCCTGGGGCACACCAACAGTTATGTTACACCAAGCAGAAAATGTACCCTTAATGCGAATACGCTGTCGGCGGCCACACAGGTAACTACGAAGCCAATCAATCACTGTTGGAGATATGTTAGGAGAGTGAAGAACACCTACTAGAATCTCAAAGTCCACTGCATTGGAGGCGTTACTGAAATCTAACAGTGCAAGAATAGTGAGCTTTCCGCCTTCCATACCGGACCTGATGTCATCTGTAATATTGACAAGGGATGTGACTGTACTATGACCTGGGCGATAACCAGATTGGAAGGAATTAAGGAGACTATTTCTGCAGAGGAATGAATTAATTTGGTCATGTACGAGGCGTTCGAGGATTTTGGATAGGAATGGTAGTATGGAGATGGGACGATAGTCGGCAAAGGATGAGAGAAAACAGGTTTTTGTTATGGGAGTAATTTGGGCGTCTTTCACTATCGATGGAAATACCATACTGGACAAGAAGTAATTAAGGATGTGGGAAATTATGGGTAGGATTATATCAGAGACTTGATTAAAGACAAAAGGTGAATATCTAGGGGTTGGCAGAGATTCCCCCCGTGGGATCTCCACCTTGTCGTGGTGGGGGGGCTCAGTAACCGTGGATTGGTCACCCGCGGTGAAGCTAAGAGGGATCCAGGAGGGGACTCTCCGCGTGGGCTTGACGGAGGCCTGCGCAGGATGCGTCTAAAGGGGCGGGTGCGAGGGACAGTTCTTCTTTCCCTCGCAGACGGGTGCGGTCGCGGGAGGAGAGGCGTGTCGGTGTTGCTTTGCCACGCGCCATATCTTCCGCGACCAAATGGGGGCGCGCCATCGTTGCGTCGCGGTGGGGCCGCAGAGGAAGAAGAGATGCGGTGTTGCGTTGCCGTCCTCCCTGTCCTCTGCGGCCGCTGAGTGTTTTGGCGGCGGAGCCCAACACCTTCATCCGCCGCCAAGGGGGTTTTGTTAGGGGCCCGCCTGACCATCTGGCGGGCCAATACCCGTCGGGGGTAGCGAGGAATGCTTCAGCGATACCCGACCTTCCGACACAAGGGTACGTGAGACACAGTACAGAATCGTGGATATGTTGGCGTTGTGCGTCCCTACACACCTTATTGCTGTGATTCCTAATCTTGATATGCTGTTGCAAGTTATGTGCATCAGGCCTAATTTTGTACCAAAATTTAGCTGCCGCTTTTTTACGTTTAAGCTGTTTTATATTGTCAGTGAGCCACGGAGAGGGAGGATGTTTGATTTTCACCGCACGAATTGGCGCATGCTTATCATAAAGTTTAATTATTTGATTGGTGAAGATATCGACTTTATCATCAACTGATTCATAGTGAGTAAGTGGAGTCCAGTCTACATCACTGCATCTTTACGTAAGCTGTCAATGTTCATGCCAGCAAAATTGCGCTGCATAAGAATTTTAGCCTTACTCTTAGGTGGACGGATTTTGTATGACATAAAGAGAAGGTCGTGACAGGAGAACATGTCTGCTGGGTGTTGCCCATGTACAGAAACATGTTCTCTTGAAGAGACCATGATAAGGTCAAGAAGTGAAGGATTAGAGTTTGGAAAATGATGAGGAGCGTTTGAAGGCAATATCGACAAGTTACAGGCAGTGGAAGTGGAATGAAGAGAAGAAGAGCGAGCATCGTTCTTGAGCAAGCAAGTATTGAAATCACACATTATGATTGTGTAACTGTAAGAGGGCATTAGATTGACCTAGGGTTTCGAAACTCTGGAAGTAATCTATACCTAGGGAAGGACAATAATATACGCCGAGCAGGACAATAGTGTGGTTTAGTATAACTTCGAGAAAGAAGTGTTCACCGGCGTTTGGTGGCGGTGGCTGTGCAGACATACTAACATTTGTATAGGAGATATGTGAGCGTAGATATATGGCAATGCCACCACCGCCCCCAACCGCTTGATCATTTCTAATGAGTTGAAACCCGGGTAGGGAATATGAAGTAGAGGGGAGGCAAGGCTTAAGCCATGACTCAGAAACAAGGATAGCATGAATATTCTTACAGTCAAGATTGGCCAGCATATCAGGGAAATGTGCCGGTATGCTTTAGACATTGATATGAACAGCATTAAAATTTTTGGGTACATCAGAAAACTGAGAATTGAGGCTATCGGCTAGTGAACGGTGGGAGGCTTCTCCAGTTCCTTTTGCTCAATCTTATGTAGCTCGCCTATGCTAACTACACGAAGACGCGAGCCTTCCGATGCCAGAATATGTATGACGCTGTCCTTTGTCCAGCAATTCGACACACCAAACTTTTGACGCGCGGCCATAAATGTCTCATGCCGCTGCTTTGTGAGGAACTCCGAAATAGTGATACCGGAGCCCTTAAACTTAGTCTTAGTAAACCAAACACCATCACGAACAGAAGTGGTAGTAAATTTCACAACAATGGGCCAGGGCTTGTGATCAGCTGATAGACGTCCCATTCTGTGACAGCGGCGGATGTCAGTAGCGGCCACGTCCGTTTTAAGATGCTGCTTAACAACACCTATCATCACCTGAACTCCGCCTTGTCCTCTGTCACACCGTGCTGCAACAAAATCTTCCTCCTGGATCTCATTTCCATGGTGTCCACTGTGCGCGCCGATTTTGAATTTATTGTAAAACACAAAATTTGAGAAAATATTGCATTATAACAAAAAGCACAAACTTTTGTTGTTCCCAGGTCTATTAATAAGCCGGTAGCTCCACCACGTCTGTGCCTAAAAAGAACACTATTGAAGATTCAATAAGTATGTCTTAATACATAGCTACTCATAGCAAAGCTTTCTCATAAAAAACAGTTATGAATAAAAACAGTATACATAAACTGGGACAAACACATACATAATCCAAAATTATCTCAATAGTTTACAACAGAGTAGAGAGTACAAAGACCTATTCAAAGCGTAGGCATACTCCTCCTAATTACAGACCGACTTGCAATAACAAAGTTCTTGTAAAATCTATAAGTATTTTAAATGTGTATTACACAAAGATAGTCTCGTTGTTTGAACGCAAATTCTACGTTTATTGTTAAAGAAGTTTTTTTTTAATATTTGGTCTTAGATTTGTTTATAATCTGACTAAATGTTATAGGCTTTGCGTGTCCCTTTAAGGATGTTTTTGCAAGCAAAATGACGTAGAGTTTTGTAAAATCTGTACATTCCCAGAAGATAGTAGTTATTATACTTATGTATATTAATGTAACAAGTCTAAACCGCGTAACTATTTGTAAATAAAGGTGAACTGCTGATCACGGGTCCACGGGCAAGGACATAGTCCATCACGCTGACGGTTTGCTGCGGAACTGCGGTTTGGTAGACTTCATAGGCCATGCCAAAACATTATGGAGAACTCAGTTATGCGGGTTTCCTCACAGTAAAAATATTCTTAATAGTTTGGAAACATACGAAAAGTCAATGGCGCGTCGGGTTTTTGCATTTGAGACCCTCTGCGTGAAAGTGTTATGGTATTCACTATGATAACGCTTGTTATTTTTATTCTTGTTATGTTATTGGATTAATATGAAAAAATACTCTATTGCTAAAACACTTTAATAAAAGACTTCGTGAGCGTATGAACAAAACAAAATATATGGCATGAAAAATAATAGTATTACGAGACAACATTGTCCCTTTACGTTTCGTTAAATACATTATACTTAGAATAATTGGTATTTGTAGGACGGTATAAAGTACAAAAAATAATAATACATACATACATACATAAACTCACGCCTTTTTCCCGTCGGGGTAGGCAGAGACAACGGAACGCCACTTGCATCTATCCTTACAAACCTCACGCGCTTCCTCTACATTCATTACTCTGTTCATACATGCTCGCCGGTTCCGGGTGCTTAGGACCTTCCCGTTTTTCAGAACGTCACCAATTTGGTCGACGAATGTCCTACGAGGTCGGCCGCGACCGGCTTGCCCATACACGTTAGCCTCATATATTTGGTGCGTCATTCTTTCTTCACTCATTCGCTCCACGTGCCCAAACCATTTCAGCATTCCTTTCTCAATCCTTGTCACGACATCTTCTTTCAGGCCACATCGCTCTCGTATTACTGCATTCGGAATTCTATCAATCAGTCTTACCCCACACATACTACGCAGTGACCGCATCTCAACTGCGTTAATTCTGCTTTCATGCTTTTTCTGCCACACCCAACACTCACTACCGTACATTAACGTGGGCACAAGCACTCCATTATGAACCGCCAGCCGCGCCTGTTTTGGCACATTCTGGCCGTTCATAAAGGCATGCAGCCCTCCATTTACACAGTTTCCCGCAGTCACTCTCCTTTCAATATCTCCTTCACATCTTCCATCTCTTGTAAACATGCTACCCAAATATACAATTTTTTTTTTTTTTAATTTGTTTATTTCACAGAAAAAAAACACTTAAATACTAATACAAAAACGCCAAACTGTATACACAGTTTGTTGGCGTAAGAGGCGCTCTAATGAGTTATACCTTCATACATTCCATAGCAATGTAATAGATATAATCCAGCATATTACTTATTTTAAGCAAAAAATTAACTAAATAAAATTGGTACAGAAAACAAACAGAAACAAAAAACAAAATGAAGTATATAAAATTTGTAGGTACATAGGCTCATAATAATAATAGGTACTATCTAATATTTTATCATACAAACTTTTAACTACTTAAAATTAGACATTTTTTAACATTATCTTTTTCAGTAATCTTTTTAATGTTGTGTTGCTTACAACATTCTGATCATCTCGTAAACAGTCAAATTTATTATATAAAACTGGTGTTAAATACTGCCTAGTTCTCTTGCCATAATAGTTCCTAATTGATGGTATCGTGTATTTTCCCTGTTTGACTTGTTTGGTGTAATATTTATGCATTCGAGGTACTTTGTTTTTATTTGAGTAATATTGTTCTATAGCAATAAGATACTCCACTTTAGTGTGCACTGGGATTATGTTACAAATAATAAATAATTTTTCATAATTAGGCTTACACCGAGATATTACTTTTTTGCTAACCAGATATTTAATTAATCTCTGCTGCAGCTGTTTTATACGATCCAGTTGAGTTTTGAATGTCAGGCCGTAGCAAGTCAAACCATAGCTTATTATTGAGTCGGCAAGTGCATAATAAAGTGTGTACATAAGTTTTTTACATATAAAGCTTTTAAGATGAAAGAATTTACCTAATATTGATTGAAGTTTATTACAGACATCATCTACATGAAACTTCCAATTAAAATGATGGTCTACTAATAAACCCAGGTATCGATATTTTTCGACAATGTCTATATTTGTGCATAAGCAGCCAGCTCGGTTGTTGTGAAGACACTCATACGTATGACCGGTTATCTTTACACTTAGCGCATCTGGTTTCATGTGTTTGCTATAGGGAGAACATATGATCATAGTCTTAGTTTTAGAGTGGTTTATGATAATGCCATTGTCATGTGCCCATTTAATTATACATTCGAAATCTGCCTGTAAGCAGGTTTGTGCGTCAGTCATGTTTTTTGACGAGTATAGTAAGCACATATCGTCGGCATACATAAATGACTTACAATGCTGTATCACGTTAATTACACTATTTACATGCATTATGTACCCAACCGGACCGAATACCGAACCGGTCGGAACACCAAGGTTTACACTTACCTCTTGACCTGTGGTGCCATCTATCAGTGTGCGAAGGGATCTATTTTGTAAATAACATTTGAACCAGCGATTAACCGGGCCTCTAATACCACATTCATCCATTGCACGAAGTAAGACATTATGTTCTAGGGTATCAAATGCCTTTTTATAGTCTATAAACATAGCTGCTACAAACTTACCCTCATTCAGACTATTGTTAACATAGTCCGTGAACTGAGCAAGCGCCGTGCCGGTGCTGCGCCCTCTGCGAAACCCGTGCTGGGCATCGGATAATATGCTATGTTTCTCTAAGAAACTTGATATTTGATTAACTATGACCTTCTCTACAATTTTATTTATTACGGACTGTATAGCTATTGGTCTATAGTTACTGTAATCGAGGTGGCTACCCTGTTTGAAAATGGGTCGTATAATAGATTTTTTTAATATATCCGGGTAGACGCCTTCATACACGCACATATTAATGAATTTAGCTATGACGGGACTTATTTCTTTCTTTACATATTTAATATCTTGTACTCTAATCTCATCTAACCCAGGTGATTTACAGGAGTCTAAATCATTAATATATTTCTCAACCGTACATGCTTCAACTTTCCTAAAATAAAATGACACATTACTTGGCTTCACATAGGAACTTCTAGTTAAAAAGTTATTATCACAGTTGTGTTTGATTTTCTGTATTTCACCCGTAAACGTTTCAGAAAACTTGTTACAAATATTATAAACTGTATCAGTTTTCCCTAAATACCTTAAAACTACACTGTCTAGACTCATTTTAGGGCTACCTACCCACTTATTTATATTAGACCATATCTTCCGATAATCTTTATTACATTTTTCTATCTCTCTTTGTCTATATTTATTCTTAGCAACATCTATTAACTTGTTTACTTTATTTCGGAATCGCGTATATATTAATCTATTGTTCATATTACTTGGTGCAGATTTCCAAGCTCTAAAAAGTGCGTCTCTATGTTCCATCTTTTTTTTCAATTCCTTATCTACCCATGGCTGCGTAATTCTCTTTTTCTTAGGGATTATATGTATTTTACTATTCTCATATATATCAATAAAAACACTATGTAATTTATGGTACAATAAAATAGGACAGTTTGTTTGCATCAAGTAAGACCAGTCAATTGTTTTTAAGTTATCACAAACAGATTTTTCACTAAGAATGGTTTGTATTCTATTATTTAAGCTTGTATTATTATTTGTAGTTGCTAAGCTGATTCCGACCATATAGTGATCCGATAGCGTGCAATTGAGTAAGTGTGCGCGCGCGTCGGTATAGTCGCCGCGGCCGGCCGCCCGCACGCACACATGGTCAATGTTCGACGAACTCACCCGACCGTCGACGATCGCTTCGCGCGTAATCTCTGACGTAGGTATTGCACTTTGCAGGCCGTTTTCACACAACATGATTTTGTATGCACTTAAACTCGGGTTCACATCTTGGGACAAGTCAATGTTCATATCGCCGATTAGTACAGTTTCTGCTGAGTTCGGTATAGATTTTATTATGGTATTAAGCTCCGTTATGAATTGTAGTTTGTTTGTATTTGGTGGTCGATAGGTAGCTAATATATGTATATTTTTAATTCCGTCTTTAATCACTCCATGAGTCATTTCTGTTGCTTTTAATTTTATATGTGGTAATAGTATAGTACAGTGTATGTCGTCTCTTATGTATACTAATATTCCACCTCCTCTTCGTGTTTCTCTCGTGTTGGGGAATACTAGATACCCCGGAATCTTATACAATGGTACCTCTTCATTTCTTATATTCACCTCCGTTAGTATAATAGCACTTAATGTTCTATTGACTATGCAGTCGTTTAGTAATACAAGTAGTTGGTTAAATTGTTTTCGCAGTGATCGGATGTTAAGATGTATTATATTTACGTAATTATTTGACAAGTGTTGTGTCCATATATTTATGTCTTTATATTTATTATATACAATATCACTAGAAAAAAGTTCTGTGTTGAAACTATCGAATTTTGCTGTCGTTGTAAGTCACGTTGTGTGATCCCGCAGTATTAGGTATGTTCCTGGAATTTATTTATTTTGATCAATATCGCGTAGTGATTTGATGTCGTCTTCACTCCTTATGCGATATATCTTCTCATTCTCGCCTTTTTTGACTAGAATGTTAGAATTTTGTATCCAAATGAATTTGTGTGAGTTTTTTAGCTGGTTTCTCGTTTCCCAGAAAAGTAACTTTACGGCTTTGGTTAAATCTTCATTTATGTATATAGGCATATTATTGCCGTTGTCATAGACAGTGCTGTTAGTTAGGCGCAATTTTCGCTTTTGTAGCCATTGGTCTCTGGCGTGCTTTGACCGCAATTTGACTACAATCGGGCGTGGTCGTTCTGCGCCTGTCTGAGAACCATTATTTCTCTCGTGGCCTTTTCTTTCAACACTCTCAATATCGTCTGGATTTAAATTGAGTTTCACGGCAACATTACGTATGACATCCACTATGTTCTCATTATCTTTGCTCTGTTGAAGGCACGCAATTTCTATGTTTTTTTCTTTGTCTTTTTTCTCTAAGTTAATGACTCTTTCTTCCAACGCAACATTGCATTTTTCAAGAAACACGTTCCTTTGTTCTATGGCTTTTATTTTATTTTCCGCATTCTTCTTAAAATCCACCATTTGTTGATACTGTTCAGCGTAGAAATCCACTGTTTCTGTGAGGTCATCTAGCTTTTTCTCTAGTTTAAAGATAATTTCCAGTTTTTTGTTCATTTCTATTAATAGGGATTCCACTGTAATATCTTTGGGGTCTATATCAATAGTCGGTGGCCGCTGCGGTACTTTTGGGCTGCACTTTTGACATTCGTCACAGATTTCTGTTTGCAAAAATCGCCTGGCATTCCTTACGCACTTCCTATGATATACACCTTCGCATGTCCCTTTACACTTAATAATATTATCGTCTTTAACCGTTGATAAAAACAGTTTACATTTTTTACACTGCACCATTTTTATTTATTTACGCGCCCAATTCCGAGAAATCGTAAGTAAACACGTGCACTCGCGGAGCGCTCGCGACTTAAAAAAAAAAAAAAATTCTGTCACTTGTTCAATGTTTTCTTCTCCATTCGCAATATTACACTCAATCACATTTTCATCCTTCTCAAACACCATCACTTTCGTCTTTTTTGCATTCAATTTCATACCTTTCGATTCAAAGCTCTCATTCATGCAGTTCATCATTTGTTGTAACTCAGTCGCTGACGACGCCAGAATGACTTGATCATCGGCGTACAAGAGGCACTTAGCACGCAATCCTGCCATATCGATCCCGCATTCCATTTCCCTCATATCTTTCATGCAGCTATCCATGAATAGGTTGAACAACCAGGGCGAGGCTGCACACCCCTGTCTGACACCTATAGAGATATCAAACCAGTCTGTATAGGCACCGTTAACCCGGACACAGGCTCTGGAACCCCTATACAGAGATTTCAGAGCCCTAATTATAAAATTGTCCACCCCATACATAGATAGCACCTTCCATAATTCCTTTCTATATAAATAATAATAATAATAATAAATTAATTTATTTCGATTTGTTGGTACAACAGTAATGATGTATGTAATACATTAGTGACTTAATTAATATACATACGACAATGCTTAGTAGGTATCATTAATAGGAACTCTGGCACCCAAGGTAAGATTTAACTTGAGTTATGAGTGCCAGCACTCTCCTGGCTATTGCGCATTAATTACTTTAACATACAAACAAGATCTTGTCTTAGTAACACAAGTAGATTATGAAATAAATGGGAGAAATAATAAAATAGCTGCTATTTAAGATACAATTGTAGTGTACGTGTGTGTGAGAGTGTGTGTGTGTGTGTGTGTGTGTGTGTGTGTGCGTGTGTGTGTGTGTGTGTGTGTGTGTGTGTGTGTGTGTGTGTGTGTGGTGGTTGTGCGTGTTTGTGTTAGTGACTGATGTAAGAATAATTAAAGATTGGCAATTTTTAAAAGATTTTCTGTGGATTCGTAACTAAGGGTCTTTAGCCATTTGTAAACTGTCGCCTTGCATTCTCTTTTCGATGCGGGATAGATATTACATTTGAGATTTATCTCGTTGTATAGATGACTTCCAATAATTGGATAATGACGCTGAGCCAGAGAAGTTCTGCATTTCAAAACGGGACAGATCCTGTACTGCCTTCGCTTTTTCTTAAATTTTACGTCATATATCACAGTCGAATGTTTACGCAGCACGGTCTGTAACACAAAGAGCTGTCTCACAGTTAGGACGTCACAGTCGGAGTAAAGAACTGCAGTAGGGTATCTAAAAGGTTTGGAGGTCATTACTTTTAAGACAGCCCTCTGCGCCCGCTCCAATGGTAAAAGATGACACCTATGAGCACCACCCCATACTGTGCTACAATATGTGAGCAATGACTGACATAGGGCAAAATAAACTACCCTCAGGGTGGAAAAATCTGCCGAGCATCTCAGTTTCTTAAAAATGCATATCAATTTGCGTACCCGATTTGTAAGATTTAAAAGATGAGGTTTCCAGCACAATGAGCTATCAATCTGAATGCCCAAATACTTAACGGAGTCACGTCTCGCGATTTGTGGACAAGTACAATGTTCCGTAGAAATATTGTAACAGGAGTGAGCTCTAAGAACTAGTGAGTTCAATATATTCGTGGCTGGAGGTTGTAGATAAAAGGGTAGGTATACAGTTTTGGAAATATTGAGAGTTAGGTAATTGTAGGATAGCCAGGTCATTACTGCTTTCAGACTCTCCTCTGCTGTTGTTAATGCTCTGTGCCAGCGTGTACCAGTAGCGCGGTGTCATCTGCATAGGTAAAGATGGAGCAGTTATTGAGTGATAATTTGCACAGAGAATCGTTGTAAATCAAAAACAACGTTGGGCCTAAAATTGAGCCCTGGGGCACACCGAAACTCAAGGAATTAGTGCCACTGAGTAAATTATTAATTTTGACACACTGAGTGCGATCGCTGAGATAGTATGCAAATAATTTTAGCGCGACGCCGCGGACACCTATGGTATCCAATCGATTCAGAAGATGAGGGACAGACACAGTGTCAAACGCTTTAGAGAGGTCAAGAAAGATAGCTAAAAACTTCGATTTTGTATCCATCTTAGTTACTAAGTGGTTAATAAGTGTGGCTACTGCATCTTCAGTTGACTTGCCCCTTCTGAAGCCATATTGGTTAGGTGCTAAGAGATTGAAAGATTCCAAGAAATTGACTAGGCGACTGTTAATTACTTTTTCCAAAATTTTGGAAATGACTGGTAAGACTGATATAGGCCTATAGTTGTTTACACTATGTCTGTCCTCGCTCTTGAAAATAGGATACACAACAGCTTTTTTAAACGTGGAAGGAAAGCGGCCGGTTGAAATAGAGATGTTACAAATATGGGTGATAACAGGCACAAGAACAGATGAACAAGCTTTCAAGATTTTCGGTGATATACCATCCCATCCAGCGGAGGCATTTGTACGTAATCCATTTATTATTGTTATTATTTCTTTTTCGTCTGTAGGTAATAATACAAAAGAATTACAAATCTTTTTTGAATTATCAGAACACTCAGCAGGCAGATTGATGGCAGTAAATTTAGAGGCTAATTCTTTACCGACATTTACGAAAAAAATATTAACGTTATTGATACAAATTTCTTTATCATCCCCACTATTCAGGAGCTCATTTGCAGAGGTTGTGTTGCAATGGGTGTTAGTAATACTTTTTATGACTTTCCAAGTGGCTTTCGGATTACTTCTGGCTTTTTCGAATTCCGCTCTTTCATAGGCTACCTTTAGATTTTTGAGAAGTTTGTTACAAAAGTTGCGGTATCTTGAATACGTCACTTTGAGAACGTAGTTGTCAGTGATCTCTGTTACGGATGCAGCGTAGCAGGCCAGTAGTAATCCAGGGCTTGAGTATTCTACGCTTCAAGGTGATATAAATTGAGCTGGATTTTTTTTCAATAATAGATGTTATAGTAGACACCAAGAGATCAGCTGCCAAATTAGCATCCTGACTTTTAAGTATTTCGGCAAAATCTACGGTAAATATATCCGATTCTACTGCAGCATAGTCAACAATAGTACGACAGACTTTAGGCCTAGGCGGTAAACGTTCCCATTCAAAACCTACGAATATCGGTTTATGGTCTGTTATATGAGTGTCTATTACCAAAGTCTTTGTATTTATATTTGATTTGATTAATACATGATCCAGACAGGAGTTTGCACGAGTAGGAAATGAGTGCGATGGAAGAAGTCCATGAGACGCAGTCATGTTTAAATATTCATGTGTTTGTTGAGTTATGGAACCAGGACTAATGTCTATGTTAACGTCTCCAATAGCTACTATGTTTTGATGAGACGACAAAGATGTCAAAACAGTATTTAGTCCACCAGTCAACCCATCATAATTTCGTACTGAGGGTGATCGATATATTGTTATTATAGTAATATCGGAATCCTTCAACTGACATACTAAACAATTTGCTTCAGGTATTGATGGCTCAGAAATAGAATGTGCCAAATCTGTTTTAACGTATATTATAATACCGTCATTTTGATTCTTGGGCTGACTTGTATAGTAGTGTCTGTAGCCGTGAATTGAGGGAATCACTTGTTTTCTATTTAGCCAGCATTCGGTAAACACAATTACTTCACACGTCGTGTCAATACTTTGCAGAAACACAGTAAATTTATCGAAATTACAGTTGACGCTACGAATATTGATGTGTATGATATTTACCGACCTGTTCTTTGTATTCCAGAAACTTTTGAAAGATTCAGGGGTGCAAATGTTTGAGTCTGAGAAGCCGTATGAATCTATTTCATCAATAGTTTGAAAATCAACCATTTCGAAATCATTTTGAAATCTGAGGGTAGTGCGCGAAAGTTGCTTGTATGTGTGTAACTAATGTGTGGTACAAATGTGTGTGTTGTAAAATGTTTGTGAACCGTGTAACTACAATTTGTGTATAAAATTAAACATTTCTTAAATATTTGTAAGCTTGAATTAAAATACACAAAATTAATTATAAGAAAAACATGAAAAGCGATAAAACTAAAACAAATATGCGATAAGTTAAAAATAACGAGGTATAAAACAGAATAACAATAATGATGGTAAGGCATGCTCCAACAGATGGCTAAAAGGAATAACTTAATAAGTTTAAGCATATTTATGCAATTTTTTAAGACATTGATTGGAATGTATAATAATAGAATCTATTCCCTCACGCTCCCTAAAGAATATTTTTCCATTTCGAAACCAACAATATTTATAATTATATGTCTTGCAAAAAATGCGGGCTTCATAGAATAGCTGCCGGACACTGCCAGGAAGGTGTTCTGCAACATATATAGGTGTTAATTGTCCACTAATATCAATATGTCCCGTGTTTAATTTTTCCGATGTAGGAAGTCCTTTGTTAAAGGTGCGTGTGGCATTCAAAACTTGTTTTTTTAGTGGCACCGTGAGGAATTCGGCCACAATTGGTCTGTTGGTACCTTTTTTCCAGGAAGGCGATATACATCACGCATATCTGAAATTGTAACGGGGACTTGTACAGCGCTACACGTTTGGATGACAACGGAAGTCAAGTCATTCAAAGTTTCCTTATCATTTTGGGGTATATTCCTTATTTCAACAGTGGCAGATCGACAGTTATGTTGCAAGTCGTTAACCTTCCGTTCCAGGTGTAAAATATAATTGCGCTGGTCTAGATTTTCTTTTTCCAACTTTTCTAATGTTTGACGCATATTTTCGTAGCCATTATTCATGTATATATATTATATATTCATGTATGTATATATAGATTTTTCTATTTCAGAATTTGTTTTTTGAATGCTCAAATTTTGTGTTTTAACCTCGGCAATATCCGTTGACAATTTGGCTAGGATCGAGTCCTGATCTGCCTTCCACGCTGACAGCATAGTAGATATCCGCTTTTCAAACTCCTTAAATTCATTTACGGGTGAAAAATCAGGCCTCAGTCTTTTGTTCCTCGTATCGGGAGCAGTGTGCAAGAACATATCCGGTGTACTCATAATCTCTTGGTTGTCATTATCAGCTACGAAAGGCGGCGTGCGTGCAGTTTTTGGCATTGTAGTATAGTTCTTATAAATATACAATTACCCAGCGTATCCTCGTAACTTGGAACACTTTAGTAAACCAACTGAGAATATCAGCCTTAAGTTGATAGTGTCTATAGTATTGGTTCACAAATTCTTAATTATCTGTGGTTAGCCGTTCAAATTTGCTTCTTGAAACTGGCTGTCAAATCGCTGTCAGATGCAGTTTGTTTATTTTTGATAATCTTTGTGTGGGTCGTTAAAAATATAGCAAAACAGCTGACAAAAAGCAAATATTTCGATGTGTGAGTGGTTTTCAAAAATCCAACGAAGTCTTCGTAAAATATAGTAATGTTAATTAGACTCACAAGTAGTCCGGATAGCGGCGAAATCAGCTGGGATGGATTTGCAGGTTATGTTGTTCGAACTTTTGGCACTGTTTATAACCGTTAGATGAACTATGTATATTATTTTGGAATTTTCAACAATTATATTGCTTAGGACTTGTATACTTAGCCGGGGTTGCCAGCAGAGAATTCCCAAAATAGCATTTAGAACACGAGACAAAACCTAATAACGGTTTTGGAACAATTTGGCGTATTTACTGAGACAGGCATACTGTAAATAATATTATTGGCTGAATATAAACGCTTGAAGAACAAACGAGAAATAAATATTCTAGTTGAAATCCATGTATTTGCGCTTTTTCTGACTTCAAACTAAACAGAACTTGTATTTTGACAATACAAGTTCTGATGAACATAATTATTTGTATTCATTTCATGTTTCACGTTTCTTCAATGAGATATAACATAATATACCTAAATAGACACAGAACAAATAATTGGTCATGATATTTTTTTTTTTAAATAGTCAGCAGCTACGCCTGCAATTTTTTTTAAATTTATCGGTTTTGGCCGATCCCGTGGGAGTTTCGGAAAATCCCTTCTTAGTGCACCTCTACGGTCCCCAAGGAACATGCAGACCAAATTTCAGCTTCCTGCGCCCAATAGTTTCGGCTGTGGCGTGTCTGTCAGTCAGTAAGTAACGCAAGGATTTTATATATTAAGAAGATTACACTTACACTTTATTGTACACTTATACAAATATTTTAAGGAAATTCACATAAGATACTGTATAATGGGCGGCTTGATCGCTAAAAGCGATTTCTACCAGGCAACCTTTAGATGGAGATATTGTTGGTAGGAAAGAAATTAAGGTCTATCCTCACACAACCGGGGCGTGGACGGGACGGAGCGCAGAAAAGAATCGTTGCATACATTTTATATGGACTCGTTCACACACGTCCGTGGACGGGCCGGGGACGGAGCTTCCGTGCCGTGTCAGTGCGCTGTCAGTGCCTCGACCGGGGCCATGACGTGCACGGGCCGGCGACGGGCACCATAGATATAATATATTTAGCACTAGATGCGCTAGGTGCGACGTGACATCCAGAAGAACAAATTATAAATACATATATTAAGCACTAGATGCGCTGTGTTCGATGTAATCTTCAGAAGAACCACATGGCAGTGAATTGTCGTTAAGGCACAATGACGCTTTATTTAGTCCTTAGCTTCCTTAGTTCACAAACTTGAGAGAGAAAAAATCGAAAAAAGATAATCGATTTTTCTGCAAAACAATCGAAGCTGAAATTGTTATTTTATATTATTTTGCAAGTAAGTAATTTCTTGTTCTAATAAAATGTTATAAACGCGTTTACTAGTAAATATAACTAAATAATATTTTTTTTGTTCTGGGCCAGTCTATTATGAATAAAAAAGGACGAGTCTATTAACTATTATGCAAACTATCACTTTCAAACGCGAGTGAAATGACGCATGAAAAAAGAACCTACAATTAAGCACTTTTTATATTTAAACCTCCCGTTGTATATTCTTCACTCCAATATTTATTTTGTCACTTCTAGGACAGACGCGAGACGTGACAAAGATTGGAAAGATTCTGTATTTTTAATGAAAGTTGTATTTTTACCATGGGTTACCCTATAACCTAGTTGTGATCACAATATTATTACACGTTATAATGCCTGTTTTTTATATTGATGTTTTATATTGTATGTGTACTAAATGTTGAACCAGATATACTTACCGCACCCCACCCCACCCCACGTGTCGACACCCGATGCGAACGGTGCACATATACAACACGCCACGCTACAACAAGCTTCGTTCAAAATCACTATTTACGAAACTATGACATAATTTCCTAAATAGTGATTTTGAGGAAGAACTAGCCTGAACTCAAATCGTATAATGCTGGCTTACATTTTAATAATTCAAGTAGCTAATGTTGTGATTTTAAACCAACATTAAAAAAGTATCATCATGACAGGAATGTTTTCAACTGACGCATGGCGTTATGTGTTAACTAGAAACACATTATACCTATAGGTATTTATACCTTAAATAAATTAATTGTACGCGATTAAGACCCGCTAATTTATTTTGTATGATGTATACAAATCGCGAAAGTTTAAAATCGATTATTAGAAACATATTGCTTGTCAAGCATCGGATGGCGTGTGTTTCCCCTCCACCGTCAACGCGCCGATCTGGATTGAATGGATGGTGACGCTCGGGGCGTTGGGTGGAGTGTTGTATATCTGCATCTCACCATACTAAATATATTGGATGGATTAGTCTCAACATGCGTGGGGTGGCGTGAGGTAGGGTGGGGTGTCGTATACCATAAGGGAATCTTAATCTATTCTTATTTCAATGTAAGTCTATGGCCAATTACTCACAACTACGTCGTATTGACAATAGATGACAGCAAGTTGCGCTATAACATTTGTATCACTATGGTGCTTATATGTAAAAGTGGGTCTATGTCGTGGCCGTATCGTGAAATTGGCCATTTTATTAAATGATCGCATTTCAAGAAATTTCATGATTATTTGTAATTTCATGATTTTCATTGGTCAGATCTATAATAACAAATCGCTTAATCAACAAACTTCATAAAATGGTCAATCTTAATTGAGAAAATCGCAACATAATTACATTTTAAGGTAACGAGTCAAATAAAGTTAAAACACCGAACCCGCGTAAACGGGCATATTTCGGCATGTTCGCTCGAAGTGGTAGTTACATCGTGTCAGTGTCAACATAGACTCTGACGGCTCAAGCTTATACTTAGATGTGCATCAACGCTCGTACGAGTGGAATAATTAGAAAAAAAAAGTCGTGACTTTGAGCCTCAATATCTCCTGAACCAGGAATTTCCCAGGTACTACAGACACATGCAGGATGCGTATGAGTATGAGGTTTTGTTTTTCTAATAATTCCAAAATCGTGTTTTGAATGATAAATGTAAACTTTCTTCCAAATAAACATTAACAAATTTTCAATATTTCTCTAAAATAAGCAGCTTTAAAGTTCTCTAAACGCAATGGACGCGATACAAGTCATCAGCTCAGCTGTGGACAAGTGCATTACCCCCTCGGCCGCGCGACCACGTGATCATAAACTGCCGTTGTTGCGTAGATACGGCTGGTGTAGGTACAGTGCATTCCTGGCGCTAATTTTTCCTGCAAGCGCTCGCTATATATTGCGGCTTATAAAATGTGTCTATTTCTTTAAGCTTAAAAAATATTTTATTACCCAGGTATTCTTTTCGCGTAGTATGACTTGGTATGATGTGCAAAACGAGTAGACTTCGGCTTGGTGATGGGTCTTGTGACATCCTGTATACATAAGCGATGACACTAAATTTATATAATATGAGATAATTTCGTTTTAACCGATATAAATTCCTCGTTTCAAATATTTGTCACTTCTAGGATATCATATATCCATAGACACGCTATGACACATATAATATAACTAGTGAATAATTTGGCCATAGATTAATACTGAAATAAAACAGATGTGACAAAGATTTGTTGACATGTATTAAGAACTCACAAAAATTTGGCAAAATTATAATTTATGTTTGTAAAATTGGTTGATTGGAGTTTTAGACTGCTATGAAATAAGACTCGGGTTTGATTTTGAGACTTGTTAATGTTGTTGTCTTCTTGAAGTTCTTCAGATAAACATTATAGGGATAACTATATATGAGGTAAAAAAATGTTGTGAAGTGGTAATGTGAAATAAATTGCCGCAATTACTAATTATGAAATATTCGTTCATATTCGTTCATATTCGTTCATATTCGTTCCATATGAAATGAATTATTGGGACATAGAAACGTAGGTAGTACCTACAAACACAATAGAAGAAGGATCACTGGCAGAAATTAACTTCCTGAAACTTTATTTATATTCTTCGAAGTATTTCATCATACAGCGAGAGGTGCGACGGTACTGTAGCGTTAAGAAATACTATAAAATGTATGCTGGTTCACTTTCATTCTAACTAACTTCATCAGCATATTGGCCAATAAACGTCCACTGCAGCACATAAGTCTACCAAGAAAACGCTTACTTATAAACTGGTAATAAATCTTGAAGTATTTATTATTATGCTTGCCTGATTTGCATGAGAATTTATCTAGTTCATAATAACTGCAAATTAACTTATCTTTCTTATTAATCTATGACACAAACCTGACATAATAAGTTTGACAGATCGCAATGGACTCGCCCATTTTTGTTTGTATCCTTTGAGTAAAGAATGTACATGGAGAGGGCAAATAGTACATAATTATGGCAAATTATCGTTTTTGCCAAAAGATAACATGAACAGCAACTGTATGCAAGAATTCCTAGAAATGAAACGTTGAATAAAATAATATTATTTATAAATAAAATTAATCAATCAATTTTAATTTTTTTATCCCCTTATTGTATTTCAGTATGGCAGTGTGTTCATTACGGTATGAATGGCGCCATTCATGTCCGTTTCTTTCTCAGCGACACTGTATCGATATTGGCTACCAGAGAATAATTTGTTTCATGTTTAGTTTGTCTTCATGTCAAGGGACGTTTTTTGCTTTATCTTATTTGCCCGCATTTGCGTAATGGAATAAACTAATCTGGAAAAAGATTTAAACTAACTAAAGTAACTTACTGCAAATATAAATGTACATATTTTTACAAAATTAAATTTTATTTTTTACAAAATCGTAGTTATGCACGCTAATTTCGTAGGTATATCCAATCCATGTTATTCCTAGATCGGTGTTTTGTATTGGACTTGCCCAAGTGCAAATAGTGACAGATGAAAGGTCCCGGCTAGGGCTTGCAAATGTTCTGAATTTTTATTCGAATACTTATTTGATATTTTTATATTCAAAAATTTTTCTTTATTGAACTTCATAACTATAGGCCTATATTCCTGGCAACAATTACAACTAAGGTGCTCGATAGTTTGCTGGATATATACATGGCCCCTAAAATTTATCTGCACGTCGCGTAGTTTAATTAGTTTAGTTTTGTTTTTAACACTGACAGTCCGGTACTATATAGTTAGAAACACATGTAAATCCTTAGACCTTTATAACGCATTGGACCTTAAACCTCTTGTTGTTTAGTTGTTGTTTTTCGTGAGAGTTTGTGGCCAACTCTAGTGTCGGAGTTTTCTTCATAGGCTAACGATTCCAATCCTGAGACAAGAACCGGGACCTACAACTTTACGTGCCCTCCGAAGCAAGATAGCGCTCAGATGTAAATGCCACACGTGGTCACCCATCCAAGTGGCGACATGTGCAAGCGTTGCTTAACTTTGCCGATCTGTATGGGGTAATTTAAAAACTGAGAGTATGAACTATGAGGTAGGTACGTGAATGCTACAATATTGGTATGCAAATCCAATAAACACTGTCAAGCGGGCGCGTACAGCTCTGCATGAGGAATATGGGCTGAAATCTGGCATGACGCAAGAGGAAATCACCTCGCCACGCCTTTATATATATATTTTTTATTATTTATAAATCAGCTTATTGTTGTACCTACTCAGCAAGGCTGGTGTCGACTGTCATGTAGACGGAGTTGTTATGAACAACATCTCAGCTATAGGTACGGACGACATGGTCTTGCTGGGCCCAACAATCGGTGCGATGAGACGCATATTAAAGTTGTGTGAAGTTGCGGGCGCTTGTGGAAATCCACTCCAACCATCCAATATCGGCAAGCCGAAGACGAGGCCCTGACTTGAGCACTGACAGCTCGCCACAAAGCTGCCCTTTGATTTGTAACATCCTGTGATGCTGTTTTTGTTTATCATAAGATGAAGGTGATGTTTGAAAGCTGTCACTCTGCCCTCCGATTGCGTTAGTCTCATGTTGAGATAATGACTGCCCCCCAGAGATGTTTATTATTATTATGATTATTTTTTCTCGGCTATTCTTCTTATTATTATTAGAACTCCTCCTTTTAGGGCTTCATACGCAAAAAAAAAACAAAATCTAATTTATGTTGTAATATAATTGTGTTAAGAATGTCAACTAAATGTGCTTATTGGTGCATGTATTTAGGATAATTTTGAGAACGCTGTTCGAACTAGAATCGGAAATTGCAATTTCCTTTGGAATATTTGACACAAATCATAATTCGAATAATTCAAATATTAAAATGCAAGCTCTAGTGACAGCCCGTCCACGCTCCGGTTGCACCCCTGACGTGTGTGAACGAAATATCCCGGCCGGGACCCGGAAGCATGGTGACGGCCCGTCCCCGTCCCGTCCACGTCCCGTGCACGGCCCGGATGTGTGTGGATAGACCATTATAGTTGTAAGCGAACCAATAAATATGTAGGTATTATATTTAAATATAATATATAAAGTTATATAATACTAAAATATTATGCATACACATACATAAATACTTATACATGTGATCGTCACTTTTTTTTAGTGGAGTAATCTTCTTTGACTTCCTCTGCGCGGGGATCGTTAGAGGGGTGTGCCGGATTTCTACCGGCTAAACCTCCACTGTGTCCCACTTTTGCTTATGGCCGAAGGGTGTCGGATCGATCAAGCATTCATGGCACCACTGATAAGCTCTGACCCATGTCTATGGACAACGGGTCCCTACGCACTGAGTGGCCTAGGTATCAATGGCTACCTTTCTTCTCAAGAGGCAAATGCGAACACAACGCCGCCATCTCGGGCCTAGTACTGATCGGGTAACGGACTTCCCCAAGCTGTCAACCCGCAGGCCATGATTCAAGGAGGGCGGAGATCTAATTGAGCTCTCCTTCCACATCCATATTGTCGAGCGCGAGAGCGAAGAGAAAATGCTCTTTCACGCTCTCTCTCAGCCGCTTCTTTTATATGTATTACCTCTTCACAGAAAGTAGCCACTTTATTTCACGCGGTCTCGCTCCTGATCATGGCTGATATTATTGCCGTTAGGGTGATGTTATTGCCGCCAATTGCTGCAATAAGATCACGCCACTGAAAATCCCAGGCTTGGCATTCCTCTAATGTGTGTGCCGCAGAATCTTCCATGCAGCCTGTGCAGTGATGGCACACGGGCGTGGGTTCTGGTTTTATAATAATAATATCCTCCTGTGTCTGGAGAAGAAGTTCCTGTGTCTGGAACCCTAACTTCCGGCAGCTTGGACCCTGTGCCCGTTGCTGGTGGGATCCCACGGGTTTTTTATATTTTTAAATGTATTTTATTTTTATTGTTTATTTAAAAATGTAAATGAAATCTGAAGAAAAATAAATAAAGAAATAATAATAATAATATTCTACCACATTCACACAACACCATGTAGTCCCCAACTAAGCAGAGCTTGTACTATGGGTCCTAGATAATGGATAAACATACATAATTATATACTATTTTTTTTGTAAATACATACATATTATACATAGAAATACACAGACCAAGACAAACATCCATGTTTATGCACACAAATGTTTGACTTGAGCGGGAATCGAACCCGCGACCTTCGGCGTAGCAGTCGCTTACACTCCCGCTACTCCAACCGGTCGTCGATTTATACGATACAGATACTTCCCAAAACATCCGTGTGCTGACAATATCTGCGTCAATCGGTAGCTAAGGGCACCGTGCTGCCCGCTCTAACCATGCTTTTATTACGGGTATAGGACGTGTGGCGTGTAGTAGAAAAAAATACTTAAAACGGCGTTGTAGAGGATCAAGTCGTACAACGTTAACAGTAAGTTCAGAAGGCACAATAGAGACGAGTTCACAAGCACAAGCTGAGCACAGTATATAATTTTATTATGAGTAGCAGAAGAATGAAAGTAGAAGAATGATAGACAGATGAAGTATAGCTGTTGAGATTAATAACATGGAATTCAAAGCTAAATCGCGATACCGCGTATTTATAGGATTGAGGCGACGAGCGTGCGCTCCGCGTCGAGGCACAGGTTGAGGTAAGGTCTTGACTAGTTTGACCTTGCGCGGTGAGAAGGCATGCGCCCGCGCAGCTGTAGCCTATGATGGCTATTGATAGTTATGCAGGTATCGGTCATTAGTGATGGGGGCTCGGTCGATGGTTCAATGACCATCGACTATCGATAGAAAATTTATCGACCAACTGGTAAGGGTGTATATATGATGGTGTTCGAATTTATTATTAATGATTGTGTTTAAATGTTAATAAATATAATATATAAATTGTATTGTTATTTGTAATTGTGTTTGTTTGTAAATATTAGTTTTAAGTTTTAGATTATAAAGATAAATATATGTAAATGATTTGAATTAATGTATGTGAACAGTTAAGCAATTAAAATACAGAGTACCTTGATTAAAATCGTATATTATCGTATATATAGTGTAATTCTGGCTGTAAAATACACCACCATTAATCAATGGGCCATAGACCGTCGTATTGAAGCCAATACCTCCAACCTCAAAACTTGGACTAGTCTAAAGCGTAGTGTGAATGCTATAAGCAACCAATATCTTCAGCCATCACAACTGGTCAAAAAACAAGACTGGACGACAGATTCAATTTTGCAAATGATGGAAGACCGGAGACAGTATAAAGGTACAAACCTAGACCGATATAAGCAAGTTGATGACACCATACGAAAACAGATTGCGAAGGCCAAGCATGATTACTACAGCAATAAATGTGCGCACTTGGAGGCACTCCTTCTAAAACACGACAGCTTTAACACGCACAAACATATTAAAGAAATGGTGGGTCATAAGCGGAAATCGATGCACACCTTGACCGACGCAGGTGGGCACCTCATCCTGGATAAAGATAGCAAGAAAAAGTGTGGCGTGATTACGTTGCAGAGATGTTTGTAGATTCATCAAGCAACATCTCAACAATCTCCGATGACTCTCTGGTCCAGCTATACTGAAATCTGAGGTTTTGCAGGCTGTTCGAGCCAGTTTCAAATAAAAGATGGTACTTGCAGTGGACTGTATATATATTTTATAGTAGTACTGGTTCTTTACAAACGTGAATGCCCGACAATATTCAGCGCAAGCGAAAAGAGATTTGAAAACGCATGTTTCGTTGGGCTTCTGATGGCTGACAGATGACGGCGCGCGCTCCCGTGCGCAGGAGCCGTAGTGATGTGGCGCGATTGTAGTGATGTGAATAGGAATGTGTTACTAATTACTATTAGTAACGTGTCTACGACAATGTGTCGTAGACATTCTGCCGGGCCGCAAACGAGTGGGTTGCATGCTCTTCTGATGGTGCTGGTCTTGATGTCGACCACTTCTGTGACTCCGTCAGGCCCCAGTTGAAGCTGTGTTGCTCGTCCCAGGACGCAACGGGCAGGTGGACGCGCATCATGGCAGCTGTCCCAATGACTCATGCCATCTGGTCTGGATCTGTGAAATTTGGCTTCTTGTACATAATGTTCATATGCATTGCAGTTGGCCGGTGGTGGCTCAGGATACAGACAATGGTTGACCAATTAAGAAGTGAAATGGAGTGAGGGCAGAGAGTGAATCAGACGGGCTGGAAGAGAGGCGTCTAAGACCTAGAAAGTGAGAAGTATGTGGGGAAATGCCTCATGTGTGTGGTGTGCTAAGCCTTAGACCTGCCTAAGTTGCCGTCCATTGCCTATGTCTCACCATAACCCACCATAGTGTTGATACTATGGGGGAATGAAGTGGATGTGATGCCATGTTCTGCTGCACTGCCGCTAATTAAGCTGTGATTCTCTGCCAGAAACCTGTGACAACATTTGACGCCACTACAAGTGAAGCCTTTGCCTGAATTTGCATGTCTGTGGACTGTGAACAGTCTGAAAGTGAAAGTCTGAAACTGAACAGTCTGAAAATGAATGTCTGAAAGTGTGAATGAATGTCAGGTTCCTCGGCAGCTGATGAATGCATTTAGTCATGCTAAGTAAGATTATTTCGTCAAGTCGGTAACTGATCCAGATTGACAGCTAGAACTGGCATACATAAATGCATATGTATGACTCAATATTGACTACCACGCCCCCTATGGTTACTGATCATGACTAAGGGACTGGTAGCAACTGTGAAGAAGCATGGAAAATGTTCTGTGAAATGTGAAGTACTTAATGAGTTTGCAAATTAATGTGATTATTGCAAACTATTTGTTTTTTTTTGTAATCGCGGGTTAGCGAGCCTGCCGCCCACGCGAATGAGAGCACCAGACTGATAATAAATGAATTAATGTTATGAAATTAATTATTTTTATTTTGTAATGATTTGTTAGAAATGAATTTTTATGTTTTACTGCATTTAATTGTCTAAAAATAGTTCTGTTGTTAATAAAATGAAATTGTTTGAAGCTGAATTACTGTGTTTTATTTTACAATTGTATATGAACTGCAATATGTTATGTCAGTTATGTCTGTTAATTTCTGAAGTTGTAAATGAATGAATTGTCTGTGTGTAATTCTGTATGTTGTTTCTGAGATTGTGAATTATTTCTGAAAGTTCTGAGTAATTGTCTGATTGTGTGTGAACACTGATTAGTGTTTCAGTGATTCTGAAATACTGATTCTGAAAGGTATGTAATATAGTAAATATCTGAATTGTTGTCTGATTTGAATCATTTTCTATGATATGAAAACAATTCTGTCTGCCCACTTAAACACTCTGATGATTGTTTAAGTGGTGTGGTTCTTAAAACCAATTCCTAAAACATGATTAATGTGCAAGGAATTCTGAATTTGAAAGTTCTGATTTGAATCATTCTTCTATGAGAAGAAGAAACAATTCTGTTTATTTATCTGACCGACTTAAACACTGATGATTGTTTAAGTGGTGTGGTTCTTAAAACCAATTCCTAAAACTTGATAAGTGTTTTAGGAATTCTGAATTTTCTGAAGTTCTGATTTGAATTGTTCTTCTATGTGAAGAAAAAACAATTCTGTTTGTCTGTCCGACTTAAACAATCTGATGACTGCTAAGCGGTGTGGTCTTTAAAACCATTTCCTAACACTTGTTAGTGTTATTGGAAGTTCTGAATTGTCTGTAAATGTATGAGTTGTCTGAGTGTGTGTGAAAGTGATGATTGTCTTTTTGTTTGTGGTTCTGTGGCGGTTCTTGTAGATTTGAATTGTAGGAGTGTGTGTATGACTGATTGATTTTGTGTTTGTGTATGTGTTTGTGTGTGTGGTTGTATTTGTGGTTGTGGTTCTGAGGCAGTTCTTGGAGATCTAAATTGTAAGTGTATGAATTCCCCAAGTGTGTGTATGACTGACTGATTTTGTGTTTATGCTTGTGTTTGTGTGTGTGGTTGTGGTTCTGAGTCAGTTCTTGAAGGTCAGAACAATTGCTGATATGCCCAGGTGATGTTGGCCAGCAGCTGCTATCATCATCCCTGAGAAAGCCTGGACCAGAGAGCCACAAGTGTGGATGTTTGTGTGATGATGGTGTGACAACCCTAGATATGATATCTGGGGGTTTCTGTTTAGTGTGTTGCCATTTTTGTTTGTGTGTATGTGTTTTTGGGTGTGATTTGAATTGTTTTCCTTGTTTCAAAAAACAATTCTTTTTCTGTTTTTCTGACCGGCTTAAACAATTTTGTGATTGTTTAAGCGGTGTGGTTAATGTAACCATTTCCTTACATGATTGTTGAGGAGTCTGAGGTATGTCTGAAGGAGTAGAAATGTTTTCTACTTCCCTAAATCTGTGTGTGTTTCTTAAGTCTGAGGTTTGATTAAATAATGTGTTCTGAATTTGAGTGGTCTGATTGGTTATTGTGTTCTGATTGTCTGAAATGCAGCCTGTTATCAACCAGCCTAATTTTGTTTCAATTAGAACTGGTTGCTGTTTCCCTAATTCCAATCTTCCAGTACCCATGACTTGCCAGAATATGTCTGCGCCCAACAACAAGTCAATAGGGGCTGGAATGTTAAAGTCTGGGTCTGCCAGTTGTATGCAACTGGGTATCTGAATGTTGTGTTTGTTTATTAATGTGTGTGGTACTGCATTGGATATCTGATTAACTACAAGACACAATGTGTTTGTGCTGTAACTGTTGTGTGCTGATTTTATGTGAATGTTAGTGTTTTTTGTTATGTGTGTGGACTGATTATTAATACTAGTGACTGTGGTGTCCATAGTATTTATGGGTAAACCTAACTTTGAGCACAAGTGCCTAGTAATGTAGCTAGTTGTGCTGCCATTGTCTAGGAGTGCTCGTACTGTGTATGGTTTTCCATGTTTGTCCAAGATTATGACTTGTGCAGTTGATAGTAGTGTTGTTTTGTTCTGTGTGTAGCTGGTGAATGTGACTGATGGTGAATTTTGTGTGTCTGAATGTAAAAGTGTATTATGTTTTTTATCACAGTGCTTACATGTCCCTCCTCTGCAAGATTTGTTGTCATGACCAGGGTGTAAACAGTTGGTACAGATATTTAATTTCTGAACCTCTGTGATCCTTTGTTGTATGGGCATCTGTCTAAACTTTTCACAGGAAAATATTAGATGATGCTGTTTACAAATTGGACATGTGGGTACTTTTGATGTGTTCATTTTTGTGAATGACTTTGTGTTTTGTCCTACTTGAGTATCTGATCTGTTGTTGTTTTTACTATTTGATTGTTCTAAAACTTCTAATACATCAGCACGATTTTTTAGAAACTTATTCAGGCACTCAAGTGTGGGCATGTCTGAGAGTGTATTTTTGTGTTCTTCCCAATATCTTAATGTGTTGGGGTCGAATTTACTAGACACTAAATGTATGATCAATGTATCCCAGTATTCTGTTTTTTCACCTAAAGTGGCTAATGCGCTGAGGTTTTTCTGAACTGTGTCAAGTAATTGTCTCAAACACACTGAAGATTCGTTCTGAATGTGATTTATGTTGAATAATGCATGAATGTGATTTCCTATCAACTGTCGTTTGTTGTCATATCTTTCACACAACAATCTCCATGCAACCTCAAAGTTGTCACCTGTCATTTCTAATGATTTAATAACTAATAATGCTCTGCCCGATAGTGAGGAACGCAAGTAATGAAACTTTTGAATGTTATGTAATGTTTTGTGACTGGTAATTAGTGATTGAAATGTGTCTCTGTACTCAAGCCAATCATGATGATCACCCGAGAAGTGTGGCAAGTCAATTGTGGGTAGTTTAATAAAAGATTTGGTCCCACCTGAGTTATCCTTGTCTGATTCTGGATTAGTTACCGGCCTGTCGTTCAATTGAATCAGCTGGGAAGCCTGTGCCACTAGCAGATGGTATTCATTTTCAAACTGCTCACTCTCCGGGTCCGGTTCATCAGTGATCTCTGAAATGTCAGCGTTTAATTCTATAAGTGTCTGAATTTCCTGAAACATTCTGTTTATAGACTTGAAGTCCGATAGTCTGTTTTTTAATTCAATTACTTGAATATCTGTTAATTTATTATTGGGCAGAATGAGGTTAATATATTTTTTAAATAATGTGAGTTTCCTTTTTACAATGCCACGTTGTTTGATTAATTCTGTGTCATCAGGTTTGTTACCTTTGGTGGCCATTACTGTGAATGAAGGAAACACAATGTTGCACAAGAACTGAAAAATATGAGGAGGCAAATGCTGTCACAAATCTCTTGCAAAAGAATTGTGCAATACTTATATTAGCGTGCAGTGCAGTAAGCGGCAGAAAGCAGGGCTGTGCAAAGCTTGAGTGCACAGCTAACACGTGGAGGGCGAAGGCCTAGGGCGCATGCACATGCGACCACGTGGGTGCTCCCTTTTGAGACAGGTGGCTGGCGAATTAAGCACGTCTCGGCTGCCCGGCAAGCAATTATTGTGATGCTGTGTATGAGAGAAATGATTTTAGCAAGTTTGAAAAGAAATGTGAAAGGTTAGGTGAGAGGTTGACAGGTGACGTATGAAATTAAATTGAGCTTATTTTCTGAATATTTGTGATTAATTCTGTTTGAAATGGATATGTACTTAGTTTAACAACATAAGTACTGTGAAGAAATAGGTCTGTGAAGTCTTATTCGATTGCTGTTGCAATTTGAAAAGTTTGTGGGAATTAGGGAAAAAATTAATTGGTCTGATTATCTGTTATCCTGAGGCTGCGATGCGCCGCGCTGACACCGCCTTGGCTCGTCGACCGTCGTTGTCCTCGTCGAGCAGATTTTTCTTGAAGGCCGCCGCTGAGTCCGTTGATTTTCACTGACAGCTGATATGGCGGCGGTCTTGATCACGATTCACGACGCGTACGCAGATCGACTTCTTCACATTTGTAGGCGTAGATGGACCATGTTCGAGCTAGTTTCAAATAAAAGATGGTACTTGCAGTGGACTGTATATATATTTTGTAGTAGTACTGGTTCTTTACAAACGTGAATGCCCGACAATATTCAGCGCAAGCGAAAAGAGATTTGAAAACGCATGTTTCGTTGGGCTTCTGATGGCTGACAGATGACGGCGCGCGCTCCCGTGCGCAGGCGCCGTAGTGATGTGGCGCGATTGTAGTGATGTGAATAGGAATGTGTTACTAATTACTATTAGTAACGTGTCTACGACAATGTGTCGTAGACACAGGCCCTGAAAGCGGCTAAAACAGGTTAATCACCGGGTACTGACAATATACCGATCGAAATTCTTAAGTTGCTGGAAGAAGACCAACTGGACGTTCTCACACAGTTCTTCAATAAAATTTTCGAAACCGGCCATCTCCCTAATGACTGGCCAAAATCCACATTTATCACAATACCCAAGAAGCAGGACGCAAAAAAATGTGGAAAGTATCGTATGATTAGTCTGATGGGCCATGTCCTTAAAATATTTCTGAACATCATACAGAACATAATACGGCCAAAATGTGACGAGCAACTGGGAAATAGCCAATTTGGATTTCGATCTGGTGTCGGCACCCGAGAAGCTCTTTTCGCTCTGAATGTCCTTGTACAGAAATGCAGAGATATGCAAACTGACATCTTTTTGTGCTTTATTGACTACGAGAAAGCATTTGACTGAGTTAAACATCAACAACTTTTTAGCCTTTTAGATGATATTGGTCTCGTTGGTAAGGACGTCAGGATCATTCGCAACTTGCATGAGAAGCAGGTGGCGACAATGAGGGTTGAAAATGAAGAAACCGACTAAGTAAAGATCTGTCGTGGAGTCCGGCAAGGCTGTATCATGTCTCCGCTGCTTTTTAATGTCTACTCGGAGGCGGTTATGTCGAAAGCTCTTGAAAATGTGGAAGTTGGAATAAAGGTCAACGGCAAGGTTGTTAACAACCTGCGTTATGCAGACGACACTATTCTTATTGCCGCATCGGAGACCGATTTGCAAGCAATTGTGAATAAAGTTAATGATAACAGTGAGAAAGCCAGTTTATCAATCAACATAAGCAAGACGAAAGTCATGGTGGTCTCAAGAAACCCGGATTCGAGTCCTAACATAGCAGTAGCTGGGAAACAGCTAGAGCGGGTACGACAGTACAAGTATCTGGGGGCTTGGGTAAATGAAGCATGGGACTCTGATCAAGAAATCAAGACCCGGATAGAAATTGCACGAGCCTCATTTAACAATATGAGGAAGGTTCTGTGCTGTCGTCAACTTAACATAAAGCTCCGAGTCAGGCTACTCCTCTGTTACATTTGGCCTATCGTCATGTACGGTTGCGAAACGTGGACCTTGAAAGAGAACATTACAAGACGTCTACAGGCATTTGAGATGTGGTGCTACCGTCGCATGTTGCGCATAAGTTGGACACAGAAGGTCAGAAATGAAACCGTGCTTCAGCGCGTTCATATGTCCCGGAAAATGATGACATCTATCAAAAGGCGCAAGATACAGTATCTCGGACGCGTGCTCAGAAATTATAGATACACACCGCTGCAGTTGATAATGATGGGCAAAGTGGAGGGAAAGAGACGCGCTGGGCGAAGGAAGAAATCGTGGCTGCGGAACATCCGGGAGTGGACCGGCATTGCCTCCGTCGAACAGCTATTCCGGCTGGCTGCAGATAGAGACGAATTCAAGAAATTGACGGCCAACCTTCACGATAGAAGAGGCACATGAAGAAGAAGAAGACTGTAATGTATCCAACTCGAAAGGTAAACAAAGTAGGCAAAAACATTTACAGTTAGTATCAAATGTAATCAAAAGACCGAGCTTGCATTTTCATTCACTCTCAAAGGTCATAAAGGTAACAAAAACCGTTCATGAGATACATTAATCTGCAAGAGCCAAACATACCGAGAGTATTTTTAAGAGCTTGCAATAAAGATTCGTCTGATATGATGGTGATGAATCGCATTCCTTGGATTTATCCTTCCCTAGACTGCACCCGCGGTTTCGCCTGCGTGAATTATATACCAAAACTTGAGGATGCCCGCGGTTACACCCGCGTTATTTAAGGCTACTGCTCTGCTCCCGTCGCTTATAGCGTGACGCTATATAGCCTATAGCCTTCCTCGATAAATAAGCTATCTGACACTGAAATAATTTTTCATATCGGATCAGTACTTCGTGAGATTAGCGTGTTCAACCAAACAAACAAACTTTGCAACTTTATATATTAGTATATAAGATACTAGAGGCTGTCCGCGGTTACACCCGCGTTATTTAAGACAACTGCTCCGCTCCCGTCACTTATAGCGTGATGTTATATAGCCTATAGCCTTCCTCGATAAACAGGCTATCTAACACTGAAAAGTAAGTAGTTCCTGAGATTAGCGCGTTCAACCAAACCAGCAAACAAACTCTTCAGCTTTATAATATATTAGTATAAGATATGATATGTCTCAGGAATCACCCTACGTCTTGGTGAAAACCGTACGAAAATGAGACTAGCCGACTGCGCGTGACATAGTATATTATAGTACAGACAGTTCAACTCAGTTGTGCGCGCGGCCCTATGTGTACGTGGGCTTCTAAATATACAACTTTCATTCGTGTGGCAGTGACGCGGCAGTCATCATCCGAGCAAGACGTGTTCTTATCGCTTTTTCTTACGGGTACAGTCGTTTACGAAAATGTCTAGTTCTTCACGGAGAAAATGTTTAAGGAGTCAGGTAAATATTTGTTAATTTTAAATTTAGATGTAATCAATATTTTAAATATTTTAAATTATCCTTGTTGACGTTTACGTATTATTGTTTTAGACTCGAGAAACCATTTCTAAGGTAAACGAATTTCTGAAAATAGATGCGAGAGATATATTGGAACAAGTAAGTGATCCACTTTGCAGTACAAGTCCAATATTAATATCGAAATTAAGTGAACATTTAAATAGCGTACGGAAAGGAACAGTAATGGCAGTGGGGGTATCAGAGAGAACAATTACTATTATATTGGCTGAAGGAAAAGAATCTAACTCTAAATTTAAATCTCCGCATAAAGAACGTAAAAAACGTTTAAAGAAGTTAGAATAAGACAACTTTAACGTTGATGTTATACGTTCCACTATTCAAAATTACCATTTAGAACATCGCGATAATGCCTCATACCATAACGTTCAAAATGACAGAGCTCTAAATTCTAATTCCAAAAAAATTGAAATGCAGAGATGACGGACAGAAAAAAATTAAGCTTTTAATAAAAATATGAAAAATATTGAACTGCATGATTTGATTAAAAAATAAAGAAAAATATATCTGTTACTCGTACAAGATTGACGACATACTTCAGCCATATGGCATAAAAGTTTTTCGATTGCCACCATATCATCCTGAACTAAACCCCATAGAAAATGTGTGGGGAGTTTTAAAAAATTATATTGCTTCACATAATATCGACCAAAATGTGACGGAAATAATAAAACTCATAAATGAACGTTTAAGTCAAATTGATGAAGGGATGTGGGGTAATACTTGTCGACATGTACAAATGAAAGAAGAAAAATACTATAGACATATTGACATAGAGTCAGAAATCATAATTAACCTTGGTGAGAGCAGCGAATCCGAAAATACATCATTTTATTTTTCAAGTAGCGATTCAGAATCATGTTCAATAAATAAACATTAAATTACGAAATGACTGTTTTTTTTAAGCCCGTATATAACCTGTAAATAACTGTATTTGTACTCGACTGGACCTCTTGTCCCGCAGTTGTCTGCAGTCACTGTATATGTACAAGGTTTTAAGGAGTTGAAGTATCTATACACACATGTTTGCGCAAACACAAGTGTACAAAAAAAGTGATGAATATGAGAATTCAAGGATATTAGAAAGGGCAAGAGGAAAGCCAAAGAAAAGATGGATGTATTGTGTGAAGGATGACATAAATGAAAGGGAGGGAATAATCAGATGATGTCTGATAGAAGAGACAGACATTCTGACCGATCCCAAATAATATGGGAACAGGGCAGGCAGAAGAAGAATGTGTAGCTTTATGTCTACTCTACGAGCTAGTGTAATTGGTCGATCATAAAACAGTGCTCTTAGTTTGGCCTAAAACAGGTTATCCCATTAAGGTTGACTTTCAAATTCAAATTACTTTACTGCAAAGACACGTAGATAAGTACAAGAGTTATTGTGATAGTATAATAATGTTTCGTAATATTAGTCTTTATTGCATTTGTTTTTATTTATACGAGTATACTACCAGTATAAAACAGATGTCTTCATGGTTGCCGAATACTGTCTGGCAGATAAGAAGTGGTTTAAGTTCTGGGCCACGGGTGTCTCGAAGTTTCAGAATTTTTAGGTTAAGACTCCAAAGTTGCAATTTTTGTTTTAATTATAAGAGACGGAAGGCGTGGGTTCGAAATTATCGGAATCGAACCTAGTCCTTATCTTTGTGTTTGGGTGTAATCTATCTATAATATGGTATACCTCATTTAGGAATATACATAAGTAACTATTATTTATCTGGTTGCCAAAGTTCAAGCTCTGCTTAGTTTGGAATCAGAATAGGTTCAGAAAAAGACCTACATGAATTTCAACTACAATATATTTTATTCTTTGTTTATTCTTCAAGCGTTTAATGCCAGCCAATAATATTATTTACAGTATCCTTGTCTCGGTAAATACTCCAAATTGTTCCAAAAAACGTTATTAGGCTTAGTCTCGTGTCCTAAGTTCTCTGTTTTGTACATAATACCATCCTACAAAGACCAATTATTCTAAGTAAAGTGTATTTAACGAAACGTGAAGGGACAATGTTATCTCTTAATATTATTTTGTGTGCCATATTGACAGTCTATTATGACAGTGTTTTAGCATTGGAGTAATTTTCTTATTGTTCCAATATCATTTCGAAGAGACCTGAAAGACCACTGACTTTATAAGTGGTCTGCGTACCAATTTAATATTTAATTAATATTGCTAACCTATTTTCCTTTCTTGTGAGGAAACCTCCATAACTGAGTTCTTTATAATGATTTGGAATGGCCTGTGAAGTCTATCTACCAAACGGCAGTTAGTCTGCGAGGTGGATTCTAGCGCTTCCCTTCTCATAGTGAAAAGAGGCCCGTACCCAAAAGTGTGAGAATATATATACTGGGCCGATGATGAATGTTAATATAAAAAGCCGACTGGGGATTTCTCTTTATCGTGAAGAGGTTGAATCTGAGATTTCTTCATATTGTTCTCTCAAAACATAATATTGTGACGTCTGTCAACCGTCTCTTGATCATAGCGAGAGATTCGTGCCCTGCAGGGCTGTCGGTGCCATTCTGCCGAGCCTTGAAGCATGGGTTCGGTGAGTATCAGAATCGAATCGGACGCGAACGACGGCAGAATGCTACCACTGTGCAGGCGACTTGGACTCCGCCCAGCATACGTTGGAGGATTGCTTGGCTTGGGTGTACGAGCGTGAAGTCCTAGTCAATCAGATCGGACGAGATCTGTCCCCGCCATCAGTTGTTGCTGTCATGCTGGCGGATGAGGAGGGCTGGCACGCAGTGACCTCCTTTTGGGAAGCTGTTATGCTCCAAAAGGAGGCTGCTGAGCGAGATCGGGAGAGCGCCGATCCCACCCGAAAACAAGGGCGGCATCGCAGAGAACAGCCACAACAAGCCAACAACGGGGCCGCGAGCCACCAGAGAATGTGGAGCACTCACATACTAGGGTGTGTCTAAATGAGAAGCGTGGTTAAATGTTACAATAAAAATTGATTTAATTGCAAATAAATTGAAGACATCATTTAGCAAGCTTAATGGAAAAAAAATACTATTTATGTGATTTTTAGAAAAATTAACACAGGGTCGCGTAGTTCGGCGAGGGGTTGGGGTTTTTGTGGAGAATCCTGCTGCCGATGGTCCAGGATAGTTGCTCAACTTAACTCCGAGCTGTAGTCGCCGCAGAAAAAGCCCCACGTTGGGCGCCACTGTAACGTAAAAAGGACCTTTCGAGTGTGTGCTGTTACGGTATCCCTACTAGGGTGTGTTTAAATGAGAAACGTGGTTAAATGTTACAATAAAAATTGATTTAATTGCCAAATAAATTTTATACATCAATTAGCAAGCGTTACTTAAATGAAAAAGATTACGATTTATGTGATATTTAGAAAAATTTACACAGGGTCGCGTAGTTCGGCGAGGGGTGGGGTTTGTGTGGAGAATCCAGCTGCCGATGGTCCAGGATAGTTCGTCAACTTAACTCCGAGCTGTAGTCGCCGCAGAAAAGAGCGCGCGAAGCCAACGCGTCCGCTTGTATAGAGGCTCGCAGTGCGGTGGGGACGGAACATGCAGGCAGCCGGGAGGCGGTGTCGTCCCGACGTCACAGCGACGTCACAAGCAAGTGCTGTCAAAGATATGAGGAGCTAATTTGAAGCTGAGTCCGAAGAAATGCGCGTTATACAGACGGCAAGTGAACTTTCTAGGACATGTGGTCTCGGAGTACGGTATTCAAACTGACCCGGATAAGATCATTGCCTTGAAGGAATGGCCAGTTCCAGAGAACAAAACGCAGGTCAGAGCATTCCTCGGATTATGCTCCTACTACCGACGGTTTGTGAAGAACTTTGCTGACATTGCTCGACCTCTCTATAAGCTCACCGAAGACAGAGTACAGTTCTGTTGGAATGAGAGCTGTGACGTTGCATTCCAGAAGCTCAAGGAACATCTGTGCACTGCACCTATCCTAGGCTACCCTGACAATGAGCATGAATTCATAGTTGACACAGATGCCAGTAACACTGGAATTGGCGGCGTGATGTCACAGAGGAAGGGTGATCAAGAAGTTCTTATAGCGTACTTCAGCAAGGCCTTATCCAAACCAGAAAGAAACTACTGCGTCACCAGGCGGGAACTCTTGGCTGTAGTAAAGACATTGCAGCATTTCAACAAATATTTGTTGGGACGTAAATTCCACCTGCGAACCGACCATGCTGCGCTGAAATGGCTACTTCAATTTAAGGACCCAGAAGGACAAGTAGCCAGATGCATTGAACTACTGCAAGAGTTTGATTTTGTAATACAACATCGCAGCGGCAAGTCCCATGGTAATGCAGATGCCCTATCGCGTAGGCCGTGTCCCGACTAGTGCAAGCACTGTACCCGACAGGAAGCAAAGAAGGCATCATTAGTGAGGATGTTGAAGACAGATCTAAGCGACGAATGGAAAGAAGCTTTGCGGAGTGCTCAGCAAGACGACAAGGACATACAGCCAATTCTCGAATGGAAGAAATCAGACGCTTAGGCCCAAATGGAGTGATATCGCAGCAATGAGCCCTATCACCAAGAGTTATTGGGCACAGTGGGAAAGCTTGGTTGTCCAGGATGGAGTTCTGTGCCGCAAATGGGAAAACGCTCGCGGTAACCAGTGCCATTTACAAATGGTAGTGCCTAAAACTAAGGTGCCGGAAGTCTTGCAGCTCTATCACAATGGTGCTTCGGGAGGTCACATGGGAGTTGAGAAGACGCTCATTAAGATCCGAGAGCGGTTTTATTGGCTCCACTGTCGGGATGACGTCGAGGATTGGTGCCGCAAATGCACAAGTTGTGCGGCTGTGAAAGGGCCACACACTCGTAGCAGAGGTGCATTAAAGGTGTACAATGTAGGAGCTACATGGGAGCGCATAGCATTGGATGTCGCTGGACCATTTCCCGAGAGCCAGGATGGCAACAAATACTTCTTGGTTGTGATGGATTACTTCACGAAGTGGCCTGAAGTGTTTGCAATTCCAAATCAAGAAGCTACCATAGTGGCCGATAAGCTGGTGCATGAAGTCTTTTGTCGGTTTGGGGTGCCCTTGGAAATCCACAGCGATCAAGGCCGGAACTTCGAATCTGAGGTGTTCAAGGAGACTTGTCGCGTAATGGGTGCACATAAAACCAGGACCACGGCTTATCATCCGCAATCAGATGGCATGGTTGAACGGTTTAACCAATCACTGGAAAGGTACCTGGCGAAGGTTGTGGAGAGCAAACAAAGAGATTGAGACAAGCACATCCAACCATTTCTCCTGTCATATTGCAGTGCGGTCCACGAAACTATAGGAGTAACACCAGCTTTTGCCAATTTCGGCAGAGAACTACGTTTACCAGCAGACTTAATCACCGGTATTCCGCCAGAATCTCCACGTAATATAACGGATTACGCGACCGAGCTACGCAACAAGATGAACGACGTGTACGAGCACATCAGGGAATCCGGACAACAGATGTCTGAGAAGATGAAGACTCGTTACGACCGGAAGGCAAACAACAAAGGCTTCGATGAGGGATCATTGGTGTGCTTTCATAACCAAGTACGAAGCAAAGGTAAATCGCCTAAGTTACAAGCCAGGTGGAACGGGCCATATCGCATAATTACCAGGATGAACGACGTCACCTATCGAATCCAGAAGGGGTCACGAGGTGCACCGAAGATAGTTCATGTGGACCGGTTGGCTCGTTACTATGGGTCCAACGATGTTCGAGACGAACACGTTTAAGAGGGGGGCAGTGTTACGCCATCTATCGGTGAATGGGTGTACTAGAAGAGATTGAATGTATCGGTGGGTTAAAGGTAATTCAGCTACTCTGTACTAGATGGCGTTGGACTATGTCGACTGTTCCCGACTTACTAGAATGTTTCGTCTGTAGTGAGAATGTTCGGGAATATGCCAGAAGGATCTCGTTGCCTATCCGGCCGGTATAAATACGCGGCGGGCGAGCGAGTTCACACAGTTACAATTGAATATCGAAGCGATCAACAAGAAGCGAAGGAAATAAGTCGGAAGTGTTTAGTGTTGTTCTAGTGGTGTGAATAGTGTGTTTTATTAGTGAAGTGAAAATAAAGTGTGTATATCTAGTGTTTGTGTATAAATAAAGTGCAGTTTTTCTGGCATAGTGTATATAATTTATCACGAACCCCAGCTCGTAACAATACTAAGATTTACCCTGGGTTAGTTACCTTTATTAGTCTACAATCGCCAATATCGCTCTGATTATTAAAGGTACGTATAACGTTATGATTTCAACAAACGTGTTAACTCTGGAAACCCTTGGCGCAAAACTTCTTAAGCCACTACTTATCTACCAGATAGCAACCGAAAACCGTGAACATACCACTTGTTGTACAGATAGTTTACTCGTTTAAATACAAAACAAACTCGTTTTGAAGTGGGATAAACTGCTTCAGGCCTAGCTGATTAAGTGCAATATTTATGTTCAACCAGATACATTAGTACGTAGATTAAAAATTCATGCAAGAAATGCATTTTCTAATCTATTGTTATACGGTAAGTCTACCTAGAAGCATATCAATATACTTACATTATTATGTGCTGCATTATTATGTATTGATTTGCTTTTGTGTTTTCATAGCAGATAATTATATGCTGCAAGATTTATATAAACATTGCAGATTGAGAATATCAGCAAGTCACTTACACAGTTTTCAACGAAACACGTAACAAACTTATTTAGGTATTTTATTCTCCACGACATCAAAAGCGTCTGCGAGAACACGTGTTTCTGTAAACAAAAAAATTCTCTGAAAATATACTTCTTTTTATAAAAGCTCACACCGGGCTTATAGTTACAAGGGCTCGGTCTACATTTAAAAACTAAAAGAAAACCCTAACACAATTTCTGAAACAAATTACCTTAGTACTGGGCCACTCAATTTTCAGACTATTTCACAATATTGATAGTAGGTATAACAGGCCACCGTGGGCCTTCGGTGACGTATTCTGCCTTTTTACGAAACACTCGACTCAGCACGACCGATTGAATCCAACGTTAACGAACTATAGTGACGTAACAACGGACTAAATCTTTTTTACCATCAAACATTTTTGTTCACATACGTGTTCTGAATTTGAATACTGCACGCTTATGTTGCATGTGGGTATCTTTTACAGTACTTTTTCCACAATTGCCAGCCTAATTAGATACTTGTACACGTACGTTTTTGTGAGATCAGTAGATAACGGGATTGAACACGTAAGTACGGGGACGTGTAATCGTCATTGTGATTTTGTTTAGACGTGTTTGCGTTTTGGATATTGTACCTATATGTTTGCCGATTTAGTATAGATTGGATTGGTTACTTCTTGGTCTGATTCTCTGGCTATGCACATGCTGTAAATATGTACGTATATAATAAATAATAAACCTTTTTTTTTTGTGTCGTGTTGGAAAATCCTCATGGAGTCCCTCCGCCCTGGGGAAAGGGCGAAGGGGACTGTCAGACTCTTACTGACTAAAAACCAACCCGTGTTCCTCATGTACCCGTGTGTCGGAGGGGCGGGTATCGCCTAAGCATTCGTCGCTACCCCTCGACAGGTATTGGCCCACCAGATACTCAGGCGGGCCCCGTCACCCACTGCGGCCACCACCCCGGCCGCAGGACTCCACTATGAGGCGCGCGCGGAACACGACGCCACCGCCTCGAGGCCTGCTGCTGATCGGACGACAAGACGCCCCGAGTCTGCCGTCCGCAGGCCGCGCCCTACGGTGGCCGGAAGTCGGCCACCCTACGACGCCCAGTGCGTCTTCTGCGGGAGGGGAGAGAGGAGGCAGCCTCTCTCTCCCTTTCCACCGTCTCCTTTGCAAGCATCACGGCCTCGCAAAAGGTGGCGACGGCACTCCACCCTGTTATATTACACCTCTGCCTACCCGTTCGGAGATACAGTCATGAGTCTATAAAAAAAATACAAAAAGGTATGTCTAAACCTTTTTTGTTTTTTTTTTTATATGACTAAGTTAATGCACGTCAATGCATTAACTTAGTCAAATTCTTGCAAAAGAAATATCTCGCTTTGCAAAAACAGTGTACATAGTATCTCATTATATTCATACGTATCGAAATATATTATATATTTCACAGGAATACATTTTAGCTGACATTTCCTTGAATCAAAGTAGGACATTTTCATACGCCCGTAGGAAAATCCCTTTGCCCGCGATGTCTCGCTTAAGACAGTCTGTGAATGCTGATAACGAAGCTTATATTTCAAATGCAGGCAATTTTCGTTTATTTTTTTCATCAAGCCGCATGAAAATAAATACATCCATGATTGCAAAAAAACTGTTTCAAAACAATAAATACACAACATACTCAATCCTTTTGACTTTATAAATCCTTGTTTTGAAACCAAGGTGAAATCTAAGCACTTGAAATGATTGACTCTTGATATTAACTAAGTTTATTTTTATATTCCATGTATGTATATTACATTTTTGTTAAATTTAATCGAAATCACCCTAATGGTTTTAAGATTAAAATTAACTTAAAAGCCAAGATAATGCTATGTAACCAATAATTCAATTACTTGTATTCATTACATGATAAAAATGGTACACATCACAGGTAGTGAGCCTTGCTGATTTCAGCATGAATGGGTCGGCTCGACCGGGGAAGTACTACCCTCTCACAGAAAATCGACGTAAAGTAACAGTACTTAAACCGTCGCGTTTCGTTCGGTGAGTGAGAGTGCCGAAGGCCATGTGCCTTATTCCTTCTCCCTCATCCCAGTCCTCACCCTATCCCTTTTCCCAACCCCAAGGGGCGGCAACGCACTTGTGACTCTTGCAGTGTTGCTTGTGTCAGTGGGCAGCAGTAATTGCTTACTATCAGGCGATCCGTCTGCTCGTTTGCCGCCTATTACCATAAAAAAAGGTTTTAGTTTTTAAATCGCATTTTAATCCAGCTAAACATATAATAAAGTTCCATTCCCTTCTTGTCTGTCTGTATATATACGATAAACTGAAGTACCAATCGGATTTTTGTGCGGTTTTCACTAAAAGGTACTATGATTCATGAGAAAGGTTTAAGTGTGCCTATATTCACGCGGTCGGAACTGGGGGTGAAGTATATTAAAACATATTAACAAAATCTCAATGTTTTACAAACGGCAGCTGCCACATCCCGGATATTTGTAGACTTGTTGTAGACATCCAACAAATCTACAAATATTGAGTATCGTGCCAATGTATTGCCTGTATTTTTTTTCTTTCTTTAAAAAGACAACTCCCGCATTAGGACGAAATCCTGTGTAGCGGTGGACTTTACAAACACACTACTAACAGACACAATGAACACCCAGACTCGAAACAACAATTTGTGAATTACACAAAGTGTTGCCTCATGTGGGGATCGAACCCACAACACTCGGCGCAGTGTTAAGCGGTGAGGCGGCTGCTTAAACCACTACGCCAACCGTGCAGTCATTTGAAAGCAAACTTGTGGATTTTCTACAAACGTCTGTTGTTTTATCAAAGGTGTGAATACTATATGAAGAGAAAGGCTCATCCTTTTTAACAGAAGTGTTTATTCTGAAAACTCATGCGTAAGTTTTAAGCTAGACCATCATTATAGAAAGACAGCCAATGATGAATTCAAAGAGAGGAATTATTCAGGTATGAGCACAGCTAGGCTGTAAGTGAAGATCTCTCCTCGCAAATTTTACAGTATCTTAGTTAAATTGTATAGCAGTAGATAATTATATATTGATGATACAATGACATGATGAAACTTTCTCCCCACCTACAAGGACTCATAGCGAAAACACCCCTTTACAAATATTATTCGTTTTGAAGAACTTAGTTCTTTGTTTATCTTATGTAAATATCAGATATTTATAGGTTGCAAATTAATTAAGATCCCTGCGAAGAACTTAGCAATTCAATAGGTGACCTGGAAATAATTAGTGTAGGCGAAAGCGAGGCAAAAGGCGTCGAAATTTGGGTTTGAGTTGTAATTGATCTATAAAATTCCAATAAAATCCTTTGCTTTTATTCGAATTGTTCACATGATTTTAACTAGTTTGCTAGAATTAGGGTTGGAACTAGTCTTTGACTAAGCTATTAAGGAAAAGTGGATAAATACCAGAAAACGCCGGTGAAGTCACCTGTCAAGTTCATAATCAAACTGGATGGCAAAGAATTTGAGAAAAGGAGGATCTAATACAATATTATATGTCTATTTATTTATTTTTATTATTATCAGCCTGTAGCGTCCCACGGCAGGGCAAAGGCCTCCCTCTAATTAACATAATATCTAAACTTTTATTGTGATTGGGTTTTTTGAAGAGGAGTACTTCTACACAAAGTTATTTGTTCCTTCATCCCCATCAACAAGATTGTTCAGTGGGAAATACACTCAGGACTGCCTTATTATTAAAATTTTCAGTAATATTACTTCTGGGCAGTACAGTCGAATACATTTACACTTTAAACAAAACTGCAGAGCAATCGAATAAAAAGCTTTGTAGAAAATCAACAAGTTTATTATCCATTAAAAACAACACCTTGATACAGTCAATAGCACCGTAAATCATTATTTGACATCCGGGTAGTAAAGTACAAATATCAGGGATGTGGTAGATTCTGACGGTAAAACAAAAAGGAAAATTATTAAATTGTATATTTTACTGGTTTAAAAACAACCCTACAATTTGTATCATTGTAAAATAAGATTAAAAATATCGTTTTGTACGTGCTTACAAAAGATTACAGATATACGTTACACAGAAATTTCATTTAATTTTAAATGTCGATATGACTCGCTGTAGTTCGCTCTCGCTATAGTTTTTTTTATTTAAAATATTTTTATCAAGGACATATTTTGAGTCCTATATAAGATTTCAGAGTATTCTTATTATAATATTGTCCAGAACGTTTTATTTGTAATTTATTCACGATTTGGTTGAGTAGTGTTATAGAAAAATAATTTTGTTCTAGAATTTAATTTTACAAATCTGACTTAAAAAATGGGTATAAGGAAGGAACGGCGTACGGACAACCGATACCAGTGAGTCGGTACATGATGCTTAGGCTATTGGCGGTTAAATTGTCATATATAGTTTGCGATCGCTGACGTTTAAATGTGCTGTTGATTTTATAGATACGAGATGGCTGCTAAGAATTGCCATAGGACCTATGGATATCAAAGTAGGCTGAAATTGAATGTCACGCACCCCCAGGGAAACAAAGGTGTAAAACGAAAATACTAACTTTACAGGAGAGCAAAAAAGCTGTTAAACCAGATATACCTACTATAGTTTTCATGCTGTGTTCTTTTGTTATATACCAAAAAATAAGAGAAAAATCAAACTTTTTTTTTTGTTTATATTTAAAATATCTCAATGATCTAGTTAATAAATAAATTAATGTTTAAAGTTTTACGGACGTTTTTCTTATTTATTTACGTCTAATCCACAAACGTAAAGATTCTTACTCCACTCATCGTTTTCTAAATAATTATTATACTTTTTTTTTTTACGATGTGGAAATTCCCTTCGGATCTCCGACTCTTGGGGAAAATGAGAGCCGGAGTATGTGGTGTTTCCACTAAAAACCACCTCGACTTTCTCATGTACCCGTGTGTCGGAGGGTAGGGCATCGCCGAAGCATTCGTCGCCACCCTCCGACGGGCATTGGCCCGCCAGATGGTTTGGCGGGCCCCGAACAAAACCCCCTTGGCGGCGGATTAAGGTGTTGGGCTCCGCCGCCAAAACACCCAGCGGCCGCAGAGGATAGGGAGGACGGCAACGCAACACTGCATCTCCTCTTCCTCTGCAGCCCCACCGCGACGCATCGAATGGTGCGCCCCCATTTGGTCGCTGGAGATAGGGTGCGCGGCAACGCAACACCGACACGCCTCTCCTCCCGCGACCGCACCCGACTGCGAGGGACAAACAAACTGTCCCCCGCACCCGCACCGTTGGACGCATCCTGCGCAGGCCCCTCCAAGCCCACGCGGAGCGTCCCCTCTTGGATCCCTCTTAGCTTCACCGCGGGTGACCAATCCACGGTTACTGAGCCCCACCACGGCAAGGTGGAGATCCCACGGGGGGGAAATAATTATTATACTGTAACTATTCATGGTTACACCTTTTACGAAGTTTCATACTATGATGAAATACAGAGGGTAAGTACTACTTACGGCCTTTTTTGCTTAATTACGGTTTAAATTATCAAAGTGTAAGACGTATTTACAGCTTTGTTTGTTAGATTTTTTCTGTTAATCCATAACTGTAAGCAATGTTAAGCCTCTTCATAAAATTCATTTCAGTAGTGTAATAAAGCAAGTATTTAAAAAATTGCACTTTACTTATAATATTAGACAGAAAATAGCCTGTTATAAAAGAAAACTAACAACAATCATTCTGATAAATGCAACTTAAAAAGATAACATCTTAAATTTCTCGAAAAAACCTCACAAATCCAGCAATAACAAAACTAAAATTATTTATTATCTCAATTAATAATCATACAAAAATACATAATTTTATGTTTCAATACAAATTAATAATTTGTTTTGAAACGTAAATTAGGATTCTCACTTATATTAATCATAATTAAATGTTTATACCTACATAAGGTGCTAAAGTTATTAAAATTACTATGTTTGTTTAGAATTTCAAATTCAGTTCAATGACTATGAACATTATACAAAGTAAAAAAATAGTATCAGCAGTTTATTTCTTAAAGGCCAGTGTAACAAGGGTGAGCCTCAAGAAGAGTTGGCAAGAAATACAGGCCTCTCTTAACAATTGAAACACAAAATCGAAAAAATAGAACCAAAACACAATAGTCGGTTAAACTAAGTAAATAAAAGTTTAAATAATAAAGAAATAAGTGTTTCATTATATAAAACAATAATTTGTTATTGTCGACAATACACAGAATCATCAACATTACAAATGAAGACTGTATTTGTGTAAAGATTAAAACATGTTTTAGTCTTCATCTGAATTATCACTTGGCAATAGATTACGGGTATTGTTTTCAGACGTCAGACATCCATAAAATCCTTGATAATGTACCGGAATAGCATTTGAGTCACATAGACTTTTTAAATCATTGTACAACGCAGTTGACACTGGTAATAATTCATTAAAAGCAGTTTTGAGCTCAGGATCCAATTGAGTTCTAGACGTTCTAGATGAACAATATTTTTTTGTATCTAACTCAAAATAATCACTTTGCTCGAAGTAATATTTGTAAAATAATCTACCAGGAGCGTCAGGAGTAACTTTGACCTCTTTTAACTTCGAAAAATAAACTTTCTCACCTCTAGTGTCTCTAAACCAATTTTTATTCGAAGATACTAGTGATTTGAAATCATAAAATAAATTCTGGGACATTTCAGTCACAACAAATCTCTTAATAACCTTAGCGTTAATGATAATTTCGTCAGAATAATTGGTCAGATGTATAAACGACTTTATTTTTTAAATTCTTTTCTACGCAAGCATGCATACAGTCTCCTTCGTTTTGGGTATGACCTGTTTGTAAAAATCTTTGTACTTTAGCAAAATTTAGTGTACAAGAAGCGTGCATGTACATCGCAAATATAAAGCGATTTCTATTCTGGCCCGAACAATTATCAGAATATAATGACACTGATTTGATACCATTCTGAGCTTCTTTTTTGAAAAAGTCAAAGAGACAGCTTGAGATTTCATTAGCACCTCTTTAGGCTATCTGTGCATGCCCTAAAAAACAGTAACCTTATAAAGATAGTAAATTGTATACTGTAAAGTTATATACTGGATATTTCCTTTTATAATGAAAGATACCCACGTTAGATTGTGGCAAATTTAGCACCTTTTCCAAGTCAAACACAGCAACAGTTTCAGTCACAGGATTTGATGAAGATTTTTCGTCATCTTTAATTTTGCGTACAAGAGATTTATTTTTTATATGACTTTCGTAATTGTCCTTTAGTTCAATCTTTCGGTCAGGGTCAGCATTTTCATAAATACTACATATCTGACACATATCTTTCTTTGGCTTAAAAAATTATAAGTTATATGGCGAATTAAAAATATTACTATATTGGTATAGACTTGCCATTTTTGCTGTGTTCAAACTTTCGGACATCCAAAGTGCATATAATCGATGCATTTTGGCAAGATTTAAATCAGAAGCGAGATATTGGCGGCTTGTTTGTTTTCTTAAATAGTGTGAATCGATACATGGGAATGATTTTATGTTGTAGCGTATGACCGGTACCTACCGAGTGTACGTCATAATACCGTCCATACGCTCGGCCAATCAGGGAAGGTCATCGTCCGCGCTCGTAAGTTTTGCCCTTATTTGGTAATGCGCCGACACCAACGCTGATGGAGGGCCGCTACAATGTGCTGTATTACACTTTGTTCAGTTTCATCACTTGTTTTATGGGGACGGTTGGCATGCTTTCCGCGTAAATCCGTTATTTGCAGGTTATTTGTGTATTTATTCATAGCTGAGTAAACAGTTTTTTCTTTAATACCGAAAGTATTTAAAAACATTACTTTACATACTCTAACTCTTGTAAAATTAGCATCTTTATTAAATGGTAGATAATAAATTAGTGTACGGCACCTATCCCGCTTTCTTTGATAACTTTAGGCTCTTCAACTTCTATATTGTTCAGAATATAAAGCCATTGTTTTCATGATCTCTTATAGCCCAATAATATTGAAATAGCTCAGAACGAATTGCTTGAGTAAATGTATCATAACATTTCATCTTGCATCCGTAAGGGCTACCTAGTTCCTTACATTGCCGTAATTTCTTTGTATTGTTGCTATCATAGCATTCAATCCCATTTTTTTTCGTTTATATTTAGACCACTCCTCTGTATTTTTAGTCCTCTTTCTGGATTTAATATTACATTCAGACGTTAGCAAAGCACGAGAAGAACCAGCAATATCCGTTATATCCCTTTGATCTTCATTTGTATGGCAGTCCGTTGTTATAATAACATTAGTATTAGAATTATCATTATGAGAACAGGTATTTTCGGAAGCATAACTAGTACTAGGTAGCAACATATTTTGTGAGGTAATATAATTATATTCTACGTTGTCAATTCGGTTAGCAGGAGTTAGATCTAAATATACCCTATGCTCATCATTATGACAAATATTATTAAATTCTACTAGATCATTGTTAATTGGAACTGGTTCTATTGATGTTATTGTTTGATCTGACATAGAAACGGCTTTATCGCGTATACAAATTGGATTTGATGGAAAACTACTTTGTGCATTAAGTAATAATTGTAAATTTAAGTTATCAGAAGAAAGATCTGTTAGGCTAGTACAATTATCTCCCGTTAATATTGGGTTAACACCATCAAAGTATCCGCAGAGTTCTGATGTATTATTGTTGGCTGAAATATCATTATTAGATTTATAAATAATAGTAGGTGAAGCAATAAAATCAACATTATGGTGACATTTAGACGGTGTGCTAAATTGAAAAAGATTTTCTGATCTTGCTGGGGGCGTAGCAAAACCATCCATTAGCGCCAACGTTACATCTTGCACCAATGAAGAAGATATTGTCATATTTAAACTACGAACTGGACTAGAAGACCTACAAGGGTTCAAACTAGGTGCAGACTCGGATACTGCCGGGGAGAAGGGTTCTTAATTTTCGTTCGATGATGCGCTTTCTCGACATTTGGGTGCAGTTGTGCAAGTTCTCGAAGGACGTGTTTCACTTTCGTCACATATGTTAAGAGATGAAGTTTCCCCACCTGAAAAAAACTTAATTTAAGTATTTATTATGATGTAATGACAGTCTTTTATTGACAAAATCTATGTACCTACTTAATTTTATTTCAGACGCGACGGACAGATGGAACGGCGCAAGGTAATACACCTATCAGATTATCAGATAGGTCAATATCGAATAGGTACAGTCAGATACAGAGAAGCCTAACCCGCTTCGAGCATGAAGAGCTCTTCTAGCTGTCTGCTCTTCATACTTTATTTAGTACAGCTGATTGTCAGTTAATATCAAGACAATCGTTTTCCCACCAGATTTAGAATAGGTACCTACATATTAGTAGGTAAGTATAATAAAGTATATAATATAAAGTATAACAACCAATAATAATAAATAAGCTATAGGTAGGTAGTTACATTCCAACAGTCGACTAGGTAGGTAGATACTACTAGGATAATTTGCAATAAACAATCTACAGTTAGGTATACTTACATACAAATCCAGGATCTTCTTTACTTGGCTATTTTTTTGTCGCTTAAACATCGTCGAAGCACTGGTATAATTAACACTTTGACTTCATAATATTTTCTATAAATTACACTCACACTTAATTTTAAGTAATTAGGGTTTCTTTATTTGTATACATTTAGTTTATAATGCGGAAATACAAACAATTACGTGCTGTTGTCACTGAGCGGCGCGTGAGATATGAAAGGTAAATAAACAATCCGCACGCGCGCATGCGCTGTAACGGCCCGGCCACGGCGCACAGCGGCGGCGCGGCGGCAGCGGCGAGCGTTTTCGATGTACATCGCGCGCTTTACTCCGCCGCGCGTAAGGATGAGTTGCAAGGAGACCTGCACGTTACGACTTGTTTGTGCGACATGTTCGTGATTACGCCCGCGAACTAAACAATTTTATGAACGGAAAAAAGGTGTAAACATGATTATTTAAAAATGTATGTTACAGGTGTACACGTAAACAAAGAATACCGTATTTTATGTTTGATTATTTTTAAATATGATGGGATGTAATCAGTATTATTTTAGGAAATTTGTTTTTTTATTAAGCAAGAAATAGCATATTAGGCAATACATCTATTAAATGTTTAAATTATTAAATGAAACAAAAGTTTAAGTACGATTAAGTATATTTTGATACAATTTTACGTGCGTATGCTGGTTTAATGTCTTCTTTAATTGAAAAAATATTACAAATTTAGAACGTCAAAAATTGCCTTTTTGGTATAAAATTCTAATTTAACGTCAAAATTGAACGGAAAAAAATTACCTATATTTTGATTTGTACTATTCAAAACTGCAATAAAAAAAATAACGTATCTAGACTTACGCCTTTGTTGAACTGGGTGTGCGACTGTAGTTCTGACTTGTATCGCAGTAGAACCTGTGAGAAATTGCTAGTTAATTTATAATTTAGAGAAATGATTTTGTCTAAAAGACACATTTTACACTTTCTTCATAGCAATAAGTTAAAACATATTTTTGGTTCAGCTATAATATTAATGAATCCTCCGTGGTCCGGTCGATAGCGTATGCGAGTGCTGATCTGAAGTCCCGCGTTCAATTCCCGGGTCAGGCAAAAGTGTTACTGGGTTTTTCCAAATTCTTAGTAGCAGCACGGAGTTTGGTGATGTGCCCGGTAACGGCAATAGGCTCGAAAATCATGGCGAAATGTAGGTGTAATATTATACCTCTTCCTACCCCGTCGGGGATACAGGTAAAAAAATATATATTATTAATAAACATAAAAATTGCTTTACCAAAATAGCTCAACTTTCAAAGAGGCAAATTATTATTTGACATACGAAAATAGGTAAGAGAGTATGCTAATCATCACTTCTTATTGCCTGGCATTAGGAAGACGATACTTTTAAAAGTTACTTTACCGCCAAATTTCGTTACCTGTTCAATACTTACTGAAAAAATTATAATCAGAGTAGCAGAAGAATTGAATCTATATTAATGTTATACAAATGAGGTTTCTTGTTTATTCGAATACTCTAAACATGAGCATTGACTGTATTTTTCCTTTCATTGTAATTATACCTAACATACCTATATATTAATAATAATAATAATAATAATAATAAAATCATCTTTATTGTACACCAAAATTTAAGAGTATAAACATAAATGTAGAAATTTATAAAAGTCATAAGTGTGACAAATGGCGGCCTTATCGCTAATATGCAATGTCTTACAGGCAACCTTAGGATGGACAAGAAAATAACGGAGCCAGAAAGAAAGAAAGAAGGGTCGTTTGGCGTTTAGATGATTTAGATACAATAATAAACAGATAGCAAATATAATATAATATACAAATACATACACTAGCGTACAAAAAATACATACATATATTTAATTATAGTCACCAAGTTCATACAATATATTATTATAAATAACTATATACATAATAATAATAATTCTAAAATACATAAATACTAATAATATATAATAATAATATGACTACATAAATACATGAAAGAAGAAGGAAGTTAAATAAAACAGTCTTACTAGAATATCAAGGTTAGAGTGATAAATAGAAGTCTTTGACCATATTTTCAAATGATGTAATTGTTTGAGCTTGTTTGATGAATAACGGTAGTGCATTCCACAAGCGTGCAGCTTGCACTGTGAACGACAGATCGTAAAATCGGCTCGAATGCATTGGAATAGCCAGTCTCAATTTCACCGATGACCTCAGAGATCTAGAATGTATGTAAGAAATTCGAAGCGTTCTTTTAAATAAGGGGGAGTAGAAGGATTGAAGAGAATATTATAAAGTAGAGAAAGTATATGAGTATTCCGTCGAAGGCAAATTGGGAGCCACTTGAGCAAATTGCGGAAATTGGAAACATGATCATATTTGCGCAATCCAAATATGATTCTTATACATAAGTTTTGGAGACGCTCAAGTTTATCAAGTTGCTCCTCAGTAAGATCTAGATAGCTGACATCACCATAGTCATGGATAGGTAAGAGTAGAGAGTTTGCAAGCGCAATCTTAGTGGCAATAGGTAGAAAATTTCAAAGTCTTCTCAAAGTCCCAGCCGCAGAAAATATTTTTCGACTAACTTCCTTAATTTGAGGACCCCAGGATAAGGTCTTGTCAATATGAACGCCCAAGTCCTTTACGCAATCACTTACAGGTATAGGTATACCATTAAATTGAATCTGGGGTAAACAAGTCGTGTCGATACGCGAAATCATTCTGGGGCTACCCACAACAATAACCTGCGTCTTTGTAGGGTTGATTTGAAGACCAAATCTGAGGCTCCATGCAGCTATTCGCTCTAGATCAGTATTGACGATTCGAAATGCTTCAGTCAACTCATGGACAGAGCTTGGGTGTAAATTTGAAGATCATCTGCATAAAGGTGGTAGGATGACTGAAGTTGATAAGAGATAGAATTAATAAAAATTGAGAAAAGTAAGGGAGATAGAACGCCACCCTGCGGAACGCCGACTGTAGTCCTGCACTACGAAGAGAACGAGTCTTCAACTCGTACACGTTGTCGGCGACCAAACAGGTAACTGTGAAACCAATCAATCACAGGTGGAGATATGTTAATTGAGCGTAAAATGCCAAGCAATATATGGAAATCAACGTTATTGAAGGCATTACTGAAATCAAGTAAGCATAGTGTAGTTACTTTACCATTTTCTATACCCAGCCTGATGTCGTCGGTAATATTGCTCAGTGCCGTAACCGTACTGTGACCAGGACGGAAACCAGATTGGAACGGATTAAAGAGAAGGTTCTTATTAAGGAATGTGGTAAGTTGGATATGGACAAGGCGCTCGAGTACTTTCGAAAGGAATGGTAGCACGGAGATTGGACGATACTCAGAAAATGATGAAGGATTAGGTTTTTTGGGTAGAGGAATAATTTGGGCGTCTTTCCATAAAGTAGGGAAAACGCCTCCGGCTAAGGAAAAAATCAAAATATGACATAGGATGGGAAGGATTTCATCAAGGATAGGAAGGATCATTTTTCGGCTGACACAATCATTACCCACAGCATTCGAGGCAATTGATAATACGGCTCTTTTAACATCACACTCTGATAGTTGATTAAAAACGAAGGATGGATAGTTTGGGGTTGGAAGTGCTGAAAGATCATGCAAAGTATTTGCTTTAGTAGTCTTATCAAACTTAGACGAAGCAGTGAAATGGTGATTTAGAGAATCAATATCTAATTTATCAGAAATGAGATTTTGTGTAGATTTTCCAACTCCCAAAGTTTTTAGAAATTTCCAGACTTTAGCTGGATCTTCATTCTCAACAGACTTATGGATGTATTGGCGTTGTGCTTGCCTACACACCTTTTTGCAGTGATTTCTAATCGCAATGTAGCTGTCCCAATTAATAAGAGTTGCTCGACACTTAAATTTCGTTTTAGCCATAGCTTTCTTCGACAGTAAATCCTTAATGTCATTAGTTAGCCAAGGTGACGGAAATTGACGAACTCTAATTGCGCGTACCGGTGCACGGACATCATATAAGCGAATAATAGAATTCGTAAATAATTTAAATTTCTCGTCAATTGAGTTTGCGTTCTGTAAGGGACTCCAATTTATCATATTTGCTTCCGCACGGAGATTTTCTACATTCATGCCACCAAAATTACGTTGCAGAAGAATTTTAGTTTTTGTCTTAGGAAGACGTAGTTTATAGGAGAGAAAAATCAAGTCATTGTAAGAGAAAGCATCAGCTGGTAGCTGACCATGCTTGGCAATAAGAGAGGGTGAGGAAACAAAAATCAGATCAAGAAGAGAAGGAGTAGAGTTTGGAAGATTATGTGTAGCATTTAGAGGCAGAATAGATAGATTGCAGGATTCAACAATACTACACAAAGATGATGAGCGTGAATCCTTTTTTAACAGACATGTGTTGAAATCGCCCATGACTATGGTGTGACTGTAAGAAGGAGCTAGATTTTCTAAGATGCGTTCAAAAGAAGAGAAGTAATTGACACGACAGCTCGGAGAATAAAAAACACCAAGTAAAACCTTGGTATAAGCCAAATCTAATTCAAGGAAGAGATGCTCGCCGGCATTGAGTGGCGGTGGTTGTGATGACATAGAAACAATGTTAAAAGGAATGTGTGCCCGGAGATAAATGGCAACACCTCCACCACCACTCCCGGTACGATCATTTCTTATAAGGCGGAAATTTGGAAGAGAGTAAGAAACAGAGGACAGGCATGGTTTTAACCACGATTCGGAAATAAGAATGGCATGAATATTCCTACAGTCAAAAGTTGTGAGCATATCCTGGAAATGGGCCGGAATACTCTGAGCATTAATATGGACAACATTCAAGTTACCGGGTACATCGGCAAACTTGCACTGGAGGGAGTCGGCAAGAGATGGAATGCTTGAAAAGCTATTATTAATACTACTTGCAGAAAAAAAGCTGTCATTATCACTACTTTCATTCAGATCTGACATAGCATAAACAATAATATATAATAAAAGAAATAAATGTAATAAAATATAATACAGAAAAATATATAATTAATATTAAAAATATATTATATATAATATGTATAATAATATGTAATACGGTACTTAAAAAAAAAAAACAAGACTTATTCACCTGCCAGCTGAGTGTTAAGACTTACAGAAAAAAAAATACATAGGTACATGTACACATAATGAGTCGACAGCTAAATAATAAAACAGTAAACATGAACGTATCATGGCAACATCGAACAAAACAATTTAATAATTGAGAAAAAATATTTCGTGCTTGGAAACAATTTTAATGTTCAGGTTAACGAATATTTGTTAGAGAAGAATCACCAATCAACCAATAACAAGCCTGAGATTGATGATAAGGAGTATTTACCACAATTCGCAGACTTCACCACGGTGGACGGCGAAGGACAACACGGTGGTATAATAGGCGTCAAATGCTTTTATTGGAGAGACTCACCCGCCTCTTTCACATGTCCAAAAGTCAAAATACAGGAAAAGAATAAGAAAATTCAAACAAGTTTTGAATTTTATTATTCTTAAACAAAAGGGATGCCTAAAACATAAATTTAATCAATGAGATATTGACACTATTGCTAACCACCATCAGGATTTAAAATTAAGAATATAAATAAAAAGTAAGTATACCATAACTTTTTGTTTTAATTAATTTTACTTGAATCCAGAATATTCTACATTTTATTCACACTCAGAAACCTAACAAAACTAAACTTCGTTGTGGTTTAACTTTGCTTTCATGGAGTAAAACCCAACACAACACTCCGACCAGCTATGTCTAGTGAGATTGCATTTCTGTAACACAAGCTGTAGAGTGTCGCATACATAGAAATAGGGGACGTCCTAGCTTCATGTATTATGTACTGCTCATATTCTTGAATATTCTCGAACGATCGTATCGAGAATCGATAAATATCGTGGTTTCCCTCGGACGCGCACCGTGCAAAATATTTATAAGAAATTCAAAATTCCAGAAAGTTTTATTCTGAACGTCCTGTGGCGAGAAGGTTCTTATTTTTGTTTTATTTGAATAAATTGCTCGCTTTGCGGGGCAGGTGGCATGCATTTGTTTTCACTAAGAAAACCACTTGACGCTCTCGTGAATCCACTACTTAGGTGGCGGCCTTGAAATAAGCGAGATGTTCACTTTGATAAATGTTTTTATTACGTTTCAGAGGCTTTAGGAAGGGAAGATGGGATATATCCATAAAATGAATTAACAAAGTAATAAAATTACTGTATGGTGATATGTGTGCTTCATTTTGCGTTAATATCTCTTTTAATGCTAACTGTTTAGTGTTTTGAAACAATATATTTTACTTTTATTTTAAAGTTCATTTACTACTCTGCGTGTCAAAGAGATGAATATGCTGCACATCTGGTGAGGAGTCTCGCGAAAAAATAGTACCTTTTAATTATATTATAGGTTGGTGTATACCGGGTCTAAGGCAGGGATTTTAGATCTCGGTCGGGCAACCGCTAAGCTGATAATGATGATCCTACTGCAACTATAAACGTGAAAGTTTGTGAGGATGAATTGATGTTTGCAACTTTTTTGTTTTCATTAATGATTTTTTTTTTAAACTTTCTAGTAATATAGGTTTTAATCACTTATTAGTATCATTTAGTGGATGTTACTCGCGTTTAAAATAATTACTTAAATATAGGTAACTTAAGTATAGGTATTATTCTTCTTCTTAGCGTATCGCTGGCAAACACTCATATTTTTGAGGCCCAGAAAGTAGCCATGCTGACTGCATGGTCGGAGGCAGTCATAAGTTCTTCCTGCGTGCAAGTTTCCGGGCACGCAGAGCACGATGTAAGATAGGACATTGTTTGTCTTGCTCCGCACGAAAAAGCCAAGTCCCCACAGTATAGGTATTTATGACTTATATATAGTATTTATCGCAAGTAAGACCCGGTACATAACCTTGTATAAAGATTTTACCCATTTCGGAAGTAATCGAAGTGCTTTTTTTATAGTAATAGGCGGCAAACGAGCAGACGGATCGCCTGATGGTAAGTAATTACCGCCGCCCATGGACACAGGCAACGCCACAGGAGTCACAAGTGCATTGCCGCCCCTTGGGGTCGGGAAACGCAACAGTTTAGGTATTGTTACTTTACGTCGATTTTCTGTGAGAGGGTAGTACTTCCCCGGTCGAGCCAGGCCATTCATGCTGAAATCAGCAAGGCTCTACTACCTCTAAAATCAGCAAGGCTCTACTACCTCTAAAATCAGCAAGGCTCTACTACCTCTGAAATCAGCAAGACTCTACTACCTCTGAAAAAAAATGCACAATATATTCTCGTTTTTTTATTACATCCGGATAGTAGTCAAAGATTTAAGTTATGCTGAAGTTCATACAGTCGGTTGTAGACCAATGCAATAGCAATGGTTTGACTATGTCAGGAATTGCACCAGTATTCTAACAATTAGGTATTAGTCAGGGCCTGTCTTTGTCTAACATATTATAAAATAAAAAAATAAGTTTAGAAACTATAACCCGACTACGTCAAAAAGTCGGTCCGAAAAGTACGAAACAAGGAAATAGTTCATTCAGAAACAAAGCTAGAGATGTGGTCGCACCTATTGTATACCTACCTAATGTGGGTGCCAGGAATACTTAGCCTCAATGAAACAAACGTGGCAGGTAAATAGGTACATGTATAATATTTATTTATTTATTTATTTAAACTTTATTGTACACCTGTATCAACATAATAGAAAACTTATAATTATATTAGGTAAAGTTCAAAGGGCGGCCTTATCGCTCTGTACCAGGCAACCTTTGGATGGAGATATTGGTAGGAGAAGAAGTGGTAGTTGTAGGTATACCAGTTTTAATATTTATACTATAAACATATACATATATATAATATATATAATATTTATTTATATATACTAATACATAAATAACATAGGGATACATAAATAAGTTGGTGCATAATACTTAATACATATTTTTAGAATAGGAAATAAATTAAACGGATAAATAATGTTGTTTAACTAAAGCTTTGAATGAAGTGATCGTCTGTGCCTGCCTATGTTTACAGGTAACGCATTCCACAAGCGAACAGCCGTTACAGAAAAAGATGTATCATAAAATGTGCCGGCATTTTCAGTCGTAAATTTTCTGTTGACCTTAAATATCGGTTATGCGTGTCATGAAGGAACTCGAATCGTCCTAAAAATAGGAGGGTGTTGAAGGGTTAAACAATATATTGTATAATAAAGTTAAAACGTGAGCATTCCGACGATGTCGAATAGGTAACCACTTGAGTTGGGCTCTAAATTGTGAAACATGATCATATTTGCGTAAACCAAATATGAATCGTATTCAGAAATTTTGAAGTCGCTCAAGTTTATCTAGCGGGTTTTTGGCGAGATCTAGATAGCTGACATCTGCATAATCAATAATGGCCAACAAAAGAGATTTTGCTAGTAGTAGTAGTGGTAAGAAAGTTCCTTAATCTTCTTAGTGCACCTGCTGAGGGAAACACTTTGCGACTAACTTCTTGGGTCTGCGGATCCCACGATAGAGTGGAGTCTAGAGTCGGAGCCTAAGTTTTTAACTTTATCCTGTATCGGAATAGTAGTGCCATCAAAAATAACTTGAGGCAGTAAAGACCAGTTGGTTTTAGATTTCATTCTGGTACTACCAATAACAGCGACTTGGGTTTTCGTGGGGTTCACTTTGAGTCCAAAGGAATTGCTCCAACTGTCGATCAGTGCTAGATCGCGGTTAATGATAGTCAAAGATTGCGATAAACTTGCTAATGACGACTGCGTATATATTTGGAGATCATCTGCATAAAGGTGATAGGAGGAGCGAAGGTTGTTTGAGATGGAATTTATAAAAATTGCGAAGAGTAAAGGAGACAATACGCCACCCTGGGGCACGCCAGCAGATGTATCACACCAAGAAGAAAGTGAGTTCTCAATGCATATAGGCTGTCGGTGGCCACACAGGTAATTGCAAAACCAATCAATCACCGTAGGAGATATGTTAAGAGAGTACAGGCGACCACGTAGAATATCGTAATCTACTGTATTGAAGGCATTGCTGAAGTCAAGTAGAGCAAGAATAGTGAGTTCTCTGCCTTCCATACCAGCCCTGATGTCATCCGTAATATTTACCAAGAATGTGACGGTGCTATGACCCGAACGAAAACCGGATTGGAAAGGATTAAGTAGGTTATTTATACAGAAGAATGAGTTCATTTGGTTGTAGACAAGACGTTCGAGGACTTTGGAGAGGAATGGTAGGATTAAAATGGGACGATAATCAGAAAAGGATGACGGGTGAGAAGTTTTCGGAATAGGAGTAATTTGGGCATCCTTCCAGATTGACGGGAAAATACCACTGGAACAGGAATGATTTAGGATGTTAGATATGATGGGAAGGATTAAATCGAGGATAGGAAGGATCATATTACGCCTGACACAGTCACTACCAACAGCGTTGGATGTGATTGATATTATGCTTTTCCTAACATCATTATCGGTGAAGTGATTAAAGACAAATTGTGAATAACTAGGGGTAGGCAAAGAAGACAGATAATTAATTGTGCTTGCCTTAGTAGTCCTATCAATATTGGACGAGGCAGAGAAATGTTGATTGAGCAAGTCAATATTGAAATCATTAGGATTGATGTGTTGACGAGCCTTGCCGACCCCTAGGGTTTTAAGAAATTTCCAGACTTTAGCTGGATCACCGTTTTGTACAGATCTGTGAATATGCTGGCGTTATGCATATCCATAAAATCTCAATTTAGTTTTTTTTAGGTTGGAATCTGAAGTATTAATACTGTAATAAAAAATTTAGATAAAATTTATATAGCCTTTGTCGCCCGGGCTATTATTACAAGTCTATTGACACCCTATTTATTAAAATCGGTTCAGTAGTTTAGGCGCTATGGTGGAACATACAAACATACATACATACATAAATAGACTGCCAAAAACATTACCCTTCTTTTTGGCTTCGCCGTAGTCGGGTAATAAGTTCTTGCCGTGTTATGTCTATCTGTATAATTGCGATAAACTAAAAAAAAGGAATTTTTGTCTACTACTGGCTGTACTAAACCAATATAATGCAAAGAATCCAGCATACTTTATTAGGGGCTTATCCCACCCTCATTCAATCCAGAATAGCTAGATGAAATCAGAGACTTTAATATTACACACAACGAACCATCATTAATTTCAGTTTGATCAATTAACTCACGGTAAGGACTAAGTATACGGTAAGGCAGCGATAGCCCAGTGGAGAGACCGACAGACTGCAACGCAGAGGGTCCGGGTTCGAATCCACGGCACGCACCAATGACTTTTCAGAGTTATGTGCGTATTAAATTGTTAATTATCGCTTGCTAAACGGTGAAGGAAAACATCGTGAGGAAACCTGCATGTCTGAGAGTTCTCCATAAAGTTCTTGAAAGACATGTGAAGTCTGCCAACCCGCACAAGGCCAGCGTGGAGGACTATGGCCTTACCCTTCTCATAGTGAGAAGAGGCACGTGCCCAGCAGTGGGACAGTATAAAGGGCTGTTGATGATGATGATGATGAAGAACAAAGTAAAAGTCAGTCAGTCATATCATTATGATTCTTAACATGTTACAATTAATTGAAAATCAAATTAATTCGATCCCCCACACAATGATTCCTGTCTGCCAACTTTTTAATTAATTGTCAATTAAATATTATCCTTACGTACGCCATCTACCGATCGATCAATAAAAGCTTTCCCGGCAGAAAACTCTATTAATTAACTTTAGGTTCCTTACTCTATTGCTTAATTACGCTACGCTAGCAACTATGCGGACTAATCATTTGTTTAAACTATTTGAACTAGGTTATTATTTTCTAAAGCAGTAACGTAAACACCGCGTTAGTTGGAGAACTTTAAAAGCCAGCTAGCCTTTCCAGCAGAAAAGATAGAATTAATTGGTTTACGGCAAACAATTTATGTAACTCCTTTAGTTATTTATTTCTTTAATATTCTCCTACATGAACTGACTTCAACGACTGTCTTATTAATCCCTGTAAAGTTCATTGTTTCGAAACCTGCACTAAGAAAAGCTCTAGTATTTTTCTGATTACTACCGAGATACTTGTGGAGCAACGGTATCACAAAATTGCACGCCATATATGAGGCTCAAAATTGTATGCTAGTTTCCACGCTAAAGTCTATTCTTTACACTTGCGCTCAGCAATTCCTTGAACCCATTATGGTATTTATCGTTACTGATTACTAGTTGTTGCCAAACTTTGCAGTGACAGTTTCTAGAGCGCCTCTGGGGCACCAAATGCGCCAAATAACCTCACTTGAGATAGTTACTACATTAGTGGACATCAGACTAAATTGCTTTTAAAGGAATTAGTGAATTTTGTCACTGGAACGTCCATTTATTGAGTAGTCAACTATCGTAAAAGTATGTTACTTCGCCCCTATTTCTGAGAATTCGAGACTCTAATTTTAATATTTTATGAGTAGTAGAGACACAAGAATTGCATTATCAATGATCCGTCTCGACCAGGGACGTATAACCGGACTGATTTTATTATGTTAGTCTAGGAGGCAGAGAACACTGAACTTGAGACTCAAAATTTCTGTCGCATCCTTTTTTCTTTTCGTATACTTTAAAGCAAAAGATGATCTATATACTTTACAAAACCTCTTTGGTTTTGGAAAGTATTTAGCTTTATGATGCCTAAAATTTCAGATCAAATCAAATTAAATATTTATAGCTCAAGTATATATCAGAGAAGATCAAAGGTTATAAAAGTAAGTGCTTCCGTAGTCAGCTCGCGCGAAATTAATTTTGTAAAATGGCGCAGCTCAAAACCTTTTTTTGTTGTTTGTGAATAAAAAATGATTTGTGAGTAAAGAGTGAGCAAGTATCAAAATAATACCTTAAAAGTTTCGTGATTTGTATACATACCACACGTAATTTATGCAATGAGTCTCAATTGCATAATTAGTTGAAAAAAGAGGTGACTTACCTTCTAATAATGCCAACGTATCAGCATCGGTTGCACCAGCGTCTATGGTCATGGTGCATTGATCGCGATTATACGTGATGGAGATACCTCATATTAACGGTGGTAACGGAATGAGCCATTTAAGTAATTTCAGTCAAGCAACGATTTTATTGGTTACTGACTGGTTACTGGTGGTTGGTGACTGGTTACTGACTATCGATGACCGTTCATTTTATTTATTTTTCATATTCCCGCTGCTTTACTGACCACATTCGTATAATATTTCCTACATAACCCGTGGTACATTAGAGTGTTTCGAGTCCTTTCGATAGTCGAGAGATTTCTTTTGTTTTATTCATACATCGTGAATCTGAGTTCTTACAACTTTCGAAATGTTTCATCCAACATTTTGAGGTTGGTCTTCCATAGGTTGCATCGGATGTATTTCCTTTACTGTGTTTTATTTAAGATGTGTTTTGTCGGTTTAGTAAAATAGTTGTAGTAGGATTTTTATTTTTTGGTGAAAGCTTACTAATTTCCTCAGACTAAAATACGAAAGTATAACATTATGTCTATCTTATATATATATATAAGATAGACATAATGTTATACTTTCATATGATATTCAGGCTTACGATGTTCCCAGTGTTGTGAAGATACTTGTCGCGTCAAAAAATGCGTCGTCAAAGAAAAATGATTCATATTTTCTTATCGTTACCTATATCAATGTATGTTTTAGTCTTATCTAAATATAATTATGTAATCCTAAGTTGATTGTTTCTGTGCAACTGTTACTTATCGCCTAAGAGTTTGCAGTCTTAATGGTAGCTGATTAAAAACTTTTAAATTTGCGGCTCAGTTAGTAAGATTGCAATATACTTAGTAAGTCAAGTTTTTAATCTAGAGCTCTTTTAACTTACTTTGATGTTAGGTTCATAGCAAATAGTAAAAAAAATACATCAAGTAAATTAGCAAAAATTTCGCGCTTATCAAAAACAATAAAAGAAAATGAATATTTCATCTTTGTGAATATTAGTCAGAGATAACGTACTAAACAATTTATGAGTTTGTACGAATTGCGATTCATTCGAAAACAGTATTAGGGTTTTTTTTTGGTTTTCGTGTGAGTGTGTGGCCAACTCTGGTGTCGGAGTTTTCAGACCGCCCAAAGGCCTCCGGCATGGCCTAACGACCATTATCCTTAGACAAGAGCCGGGACCGACAGCTTTACGTGCCCTCCGAAGCACGGTAACGCTCAGATGAAAATGCCACAAGCGGTCACCCATCCAAGTGGCAACCTGTGCAAGCGTTGCTTAACTTTGCCGATCTGTTACGAACGGCAAGCCAAGTCTGCTATGAGCGCTACAGTATTAGGGTGAAATGACAGGAGCAAAAATTTATCTTAAAATAATAATTATAGTAAGAGGTTTAAATTGATTTTCTTACAAGATGTCGAGAAGATAATGCGTTTTAAGATTTATCTTGGCTTCCGTTTTGATAATATCTGTTCTGCATCTTCATGATACAAGACATCTAAATATTATCTCTTGAAAAGCTTAATAAATCTCGTCGTATACACGTATACAATAACACTCCATTTACGCACGAACCCTGCATGCAGTAGCTGAAAATAAACTGACTAAAAAATAACTGAACAACCAAAACGCCACAATAAAAAGAGCCTGACACAATTATTTCTTTACACCCACGAACTTTGAATTTTTCAACACCACAACTCCATTCTCATTGTGCTATTATATGATTCGCAACAACTGCGTAGTCGTGTAATTAAATTTGAAAGCATCACACAAGTTTCCATACACTCCTGCTTTTTGTATGGTGTCAGCCCATCATTAGTCAACCCGTCTCGACTCAAAAAGAATACGGCCTACTTTTTCATTAATTTTAATGATATTAACTTGTATACGTTTGAGGGTGCCTGCGATTTCCATTCAGATTGTGTTATTATTATCGTTAGAATATGAGTTTTGTATGACATGTGCCATTGAGTTGATGAGAGAATTCTCTGTCATAAACATATTCTACAGAGTTGGGTTAGCGCTACTCTAATACAAATACTACGTAGTAAAGCTTTTCTGTAAAGGCTGTGACACACATTACTTATTTCCTCATTTTGTAAAGCTTCTAGTGTCAGATTTCTAGTGTAAGAAAGCCAATGTTTGATGTAAAGTAATTGGTACCCACTTGTTGTACGTGAAAGAACTGTAGCTGAACGGCCAGAATGAAAACTATCCTGGAGATTGGTAATCAGATATTTCCTCAAGTGTGTATGACTTTATTATAAAAAAAAAGGTTAAAGCGAGTGAGATATTATGCTTTGGAAGAGAATGAGTAAAGCTATGAATACACGTTAGCTCAGGTATTATTGGTATGATTTTTTTCAAAAATTATTCGGTAACGCCCTAATTTCGACACTTATTTGAGCAGGTGCAAGTTTATATACCTATATATCGATAAAGATAAACTAAAAAAACGTTGGCAACGTATAACGATATTATTTATTTCACACTTTCGTTCAAAAACAATATAAGTTGACATAAACTCAACAGTATAACTACACTACCCAATTCCGAATAATTTGACATTTCCGTACAAAAATACCGTATGTATTGACACAATTCTCAGTAGCTTAACCATGTTATACAATTCAGTATACTTCCTTTTAAGAAAATTGTTACGATATACCCACCCCCCCACGGCTTTATAGCTAATATAAACATAGTATAATCAAGTACATTCTCATTTTGTCGTATTTACTTGAGTTTTATTCAGGAATTAATTTCTCTCCTCGGAGTCTCTCAATTTCTTTCGTGAGAAAAGATATTTCGTTGGGTCGCGTTCGGTAAATGCCTTATCTGTTGTAGTACTAGGCTAGGAAGGACGTGTTACGATAAAGGAAATGCTCCATTACATTTCCTCTATACGTTGGTATTTTATGCGTGGGCCTTTCATAGTTCATTTCACAAATTCAGATATTTGGACAGGTGGTTAAATTTATGTGCTAAATAGTTTATTACTCCGTTTGTTGGAGATAAGGGTTTTCTATGTGACAATGTTTATTTGGCTTTTAGGTGTGTTTTACATTTAGTGCTGTTTTAGCAGTTGGTTTTGCCGTGTCTACTGGTATGCCGAGATATCAGACAGAAAGAAATAATGCAAGATCTCTTGTGTAAATTCGCATAAATATCATTTTACCTTTTCGGATATCAGGTACAATACAATACCTAGTGATAGATATCATCTGTGTCGCAAAGTTTTAAGGGAAATCATAGTGTCTTGTTTTGGGTTAATATGTCAATTACGGTCTAAACAATTTTCGTGAACGTTGTCGGGCATGTATTTTAGAATATAATTTTAACTATAGTTTTACTCGTCTGGTATTTTTAAAAGCCTGCGTTAAATTTGTGAATTACAAAAAAGAAATCAGGCAAGTGCGAGTCTAACCCGCGCACCGAGGGTTCCGTTCCGTACGCGTTTTACCTTATTTGAGGTTGGCGCTCATTACGCTAGTCCTTTAAATCTGTATGAGCGCCTATACAACTTAGAGGACTATCTTAAATGGAGTCGACTATGTATGTATGAGAACACCCTTAAATTTTCCACTTTTTTATTTTTTGTAATTTTAAACCACAAGTAAAGGAAAAATTCCGAAAATTAAAAAAGTTGAAAATTAAGGTTAATTTTGGTACTAACAAGTTTTTACAAGAATCTAAATTTGACCATATCTTTTTATCGGGTTGACCCAGGACACTGATTTTTATACACCTAATGGGAACCATAAACTTCAGTATCTCGTATAAATTTAAATTTGCTAGATCCACCCGTTCCTGAGAAAATTGGTGGTGACACACGGATAGACGGACGGACAAGAAAGTGATCTTATAAGGGTTCCTTTTTTTGGCTACCTTGTGAGGTACGGAACCCTAAAAGTTACTAATGTAGAGTCATTATAATATAAACAAAAATATGTTTGTAGTGTACTTAATGCTTGCAATAATAGCAAAAACATTTCCTATCATTCAAGTTTCTTACTCCCAGTAGCTTCAGCTGTGTGTTGTATTTCAGTCAATCAGAGAACCAACAGTTTTGTATCTGTTTATTGATAATTTAGAATTTCAATTGCACCATACTTTGTTAATTGAATGAATACCACAATTGTGTAAATAAATTATCAAGCCTAGTGAACATATTAAAATATCTAAAAAAACTTTTTAGCCTCCATAAACTAAAACAAATTAACATACATAAATAGTAGACGTAAAAAGCTTGTAGAGTGAAGGCTAAACAGTGACAACCTGTCACCGCCAGAAAAATGTAATGCAAATTATTCACGAAGGCTTGTGGTTATTTTGCACTCGAACATTTCTTGCGGCATTTTTTGTAAACGCCCATTACTTGTGCCGCTAAGCATTGGATTACTTTTATTCTTATAATCACCGGTTACATTTTAAGAATGCCAAATTATAGATGATGTTTGTTAAATTTACAGCTAAATCTGTTATTAAATTAATTTACAACAACACAATTTAATGTACAGCTAAGCTATTTCTAAAAGTAATCAGTAGCTAACTATTGTGAATAATATTTAAAACACGTTTAATCTTTTGTGATTTGTTGACCAATTGATATTTGTCAGAGGTGAGTGCACACCGCGACTACGCGCGGTGGTTGACGCAACACATAATTTAACAAAATGGTATACTTTATCAAAAACAGCTTATTACAAATTATTTATTTTGATAAGTAGTTCTAATTCCAAGTCTACCGAATGGTTCGAATTTCAACCCAGTTGAGTAACTCTACACATTCTACATGTAATTTGACTTCCCTTGACTCAAATATAGTCAACGTGCCGGCGATATTAATGATATTCAAAATCTAACTCATAAGGACTAGTTTCCCACATACCGACTTCACTATTAATCACCTAACAGCCTTTGCATCAGATATTTAGTATCAAACGAAAATGAGATCAATGTATAATTTTACCAGAGCAAAATCGTGTTACAAACTACAGATATTAGACACCGAACGGTAAGGAACATTTGTCAGTAATAAACGTTTGTGTATTAACTACGCTACGCCATCTGGATAATGGTATCAGAATGCGAATCTACTCGTAAATTATGAGACAATTCTACATACGTTTGTTTTGCGATAGCTGAATCCCGATAGCAGTGAAGTTGAGAATATTATTCTGTGCTTTAAATGAAATGAAATTATATTTTAAGGATGGAATTGGTGTGATTGTTGAACTTATGGTTTGGGTTAGTTAAAAAAGGTTAGTTATTTAGATATTATTATTTAAATTAGACCAACAATTTTATACATAATTATGCGACTCGTTTTTATGAAATATACTTCCAAACATACGAAATCAACAAACAACATAACTTTTGCTTTTTACGAAATATATGGCATCCGTCATCTGGTACAATTCTCGTCAAAATGTCGGGCATTTGCTAAGATTTGTCGTGAACGTACGGTGTTATATGTACATACATACATACATAGTCTCACGCCTATATCCCCGAAGAGGTAGGCCGAGGTGTATTGCTACACCTACTTTTCGCCAGATTTATTTTAGTCCCACGTAATAAGGGGCGAGCCTATTGCCGTACCGGGCACATTACCAGACTCCGAGCTGCTACTGAGAATTTCCTCACAGAAAAACCCAATAACACTTTGCCCGACCCGGGGATCGACCCGAGACCTCCCAATCCCACGCGCATATTTATGTGTTATAATATGTATGTAGTTATGAAGTATTTTCCAATGAATAATTTCAAAAAATTTCGCAAGAGGGTCCCATTATTTAAATATTTGTATACTGTGAGACAGAGTCGGTTACCGTCTCTATTATGCTATACTTCCCTCGTAATATAAATATTCTATCAAAATGTAATATTATTTGAGTCGCAGGCGCAAGGGGATTGTCGAGACGCACATATCCATATAGGAGAATGCCGGAACCTGTACCAATTGCTTAAAAAAAAATGATATACCGTAAATACTTTGACACATTTTGACTGCCATTACCAAATTATGAATCATTATTAAATCCGCGTTTACGAAATATTATAAAAAAGTAGAACTTAGATCAACAACTTCCGAATGCATACATTGCCAGCACAAAAATACATATGTCGATTCCGAGCGACAAAAAATCGAGTGTAATATTCTCAACACTAACGATTGCTTACACGATTAAATGATTTTGGATTCAATAGAAGGCACTATGATAGTGGATTAAAAAAACTGTGTTCTATGTGATTTTATTAAATAGAAATACATATTTTGCTACTTAAGTTGATTTCAGTCTTTGGTTGAGCAATTTATTCATTAATCGATGGTTTTTTAGGTGATATCGATTTTAGATATAATTGAATCGAGATAGCAACACTTGCAAGGTGACATTTGATAACTTGAGCAACTGTCAAAAGTGTCAAATGTCAACCCCGCACAACGTCGCCTACGCATCGTTCGTGTTTGTTTGTGTTATTATTTTGTTTTTGTCCGTTGAGATGAGGTTTGTTCCTCTGGGTCAAAACTACGTTTCTTTTAACTTGTAACATCATTCACTTCTTGCAATTGTTATAAACAATTAGAAATCAGGGACAAATTCCTTCCTTTGCAATATTTATGGCGGATTTTTTAAAAATATGGTTATGAGAAAAAGCTCTGAACTTCGGATTCGAAAACAAAAACTCTTCATGCCTACGGTAATATTAAACAATAAGCTGGCTAAAAATGTTCATTTCAAAAAAAAGTAAACGGTACAGGCTTCCATACAAAAACCGGCATTCTCCTTTATGTTATAATCTTGAAGAGTTAAAAAAGGGTTACCTTTAGTACTTAGGTTACCAGTAGTCCGCTAACTGTCACTAGAAGTAGGCGTGTCGCATCCTAATCCTTTGAAAGTTTTAGCTATTATAGTGCTTAACGGTTTGTTTATAGTAGCCACTATTGTATGAAGTTTGTGCCCATTACATCGAACAATATTAAAACTAAGTAAATTGTTCTGGCTCGGTGTGTGTGACTATGACGTGCGGGGTGCCCGCGTACCTCACCGCTACGATAAGAGACAGCTCCCATAATTGCTATCTCGGTCTTACATAGCAGCGCGTGCAGCGGAGAATCGTTCGAGTGCACTTGTACTAAATAATCGTCGAAATGTTATCCTGTGCTGCTTGTAATACAGATATTACAAACAAAAACTTTGCAAAATGTGTTCGTTGCAACAAAAGCTACCATACGCTTTGTATTAACTACTCGTGTGCAGATACACAAGATCAAGATCCTTCAAGTAACTGGATATGTCCGCAATGTCTGAGTAAGCAGCCAAAGAATGATAACTCAAATATACCGGTGCGACCATCTACGCCTACATCTATGGCTGACATGACATTCAACGTTACGCGTCGTAAGATCACCCAAACCAGGCCGGAGACCTTGCAACTATGTGCGGGCCAGTCTGCGGAGTCCCTGCGCTCACAGATTAGCGATATCATACGTGAGGAAATGCGTAGTGCTTTGCAGGACGTCATAGGCGAGTTCAAAGCAACAATGTCTGCTAATCTTAAGGAAATCAATGACCAAATATCAGCTTTTAAGGATTCTATGAATTTCCTAAGCGATGAATTTGACAAGTTAAAGCGTGATAACGTTGTATATCGAAATGAGATGAATTTATTGAAAAAGGAGAATGAGCAAATACGATTTGAATTGTCCGAGGTGAAGGGTAAATTCACTCAAGTTGATCAACTGTCACGGGCCTCTAATATCGAAATACAGTGTGTCCCGGAACATAAATCGGAAAATGTCTTAAGTATCGTTAAGCAAATTGCCCGAACCGTGAACGTGTCGATTAGCGATACCGATATCCATTATTGTGCAAGAATTGCGAAATTGAATGCAGAGAGTAACCGTCCACGGTCTATACTAACAAAATTTAATTCGCCTCGTACTCGTGATACCTTCCTGTCAGCAGTCATGACATACAATAAAAAAAATGTCCAGGACAAGTTAAACACCCATGACCTGGGATTAGGCACGAGTCAAAAATCTCCTGTGTTTTTTGTCGAAAACTTATCGCCGGAAAATAAAAACTTGCATGCTGCAGCTCGTAAACGTGCAAAGGAGTTAAAATATAAATTTGTGTGGGTGCGTGGAGGACGCATCTACGTTAGAAAATCTGAAACGAGTGATACAGTGTTTATCCGTAACCTCGAGATGTTACATAAACTCAATTATTATTTCTATTCTAATTTGTAAAACATGCTAATTTTTATTTGTATTCTAACGTTCACTCGATACCATAATTTATACGTTTACTATACTCCAATATTAAGTCGGATTCGCCTACTAATATACTCGTACATGTTTCATGTTTTTATGCATAGTGGTGCCGCGAAGGTTTTTGTAATTATAAACATAAATTTAATTAATTTTTATTTATTTTATCTACCCTCTGGTTCTGCATATTACATGATTATAATGATGAGTTATGGCACAATCATCCAAAGATTTTGCTTATCTTTTGTCGTACTTTTTACCACCTACTCACAGTATGTGTGTTATGGAATATATTATAATCCTTTAAACAGATCAAAACGAATTATTTATCAGCTTTCATATTGTCATATTGTTGCGTGGCTCTAATATAGTGGCAGTAGATATTTGTATATTTTCATACTGGTATAGCTTGCAAGTGTATATTATTTATGAGCCTTTGGTCTTCAAACCGATGCCTTTCTCAATGTCGCGCGTTGTAGCGTTAAGCTACCGACTTGTGTTATTTAATTCGTTTTACATGATAGTTATATTTGTTTAAATATGGGAAATCCACCGTTAAATTTTTATTACCAAAATGTTCGTGGGATGAGAACTAAGGTGTTGGACTTGTTTAACAGTATCTTACGCTCAAAGTATGATATTATAATATTTACAGAAACATGGTTGCAGGATGACATTTTTGATACTGAATTGTGCGATGATAAGTATTGGATTTTCCGGCAAGACCGCGATCTTAGTATAACAGGTAAAAAAACTGGTGGTGGTGTTATGATATGCATCAATCGTAGGTTTGAATCTAAGCGTTGGCAGGACTTTCAGTGTGCAGGTTTGGAGCTACTGCATGTTACTCTTTCATCTCAGAGTGTTGGTACTCAAGAAGACTTGCATATTATAATTCTTTATATACCTCCTGATGTGACGAACATCCCATTTTATCTGAATAAAATTGCGCTTGCTATAATGGACTTAATGACTGTAAATAAATCTCATAATTTTGTTCTTATCGGTGATTTCAATTTACCGTGTTTAGCATGGACCGATGAAAGCTTCTCTATACTTAATAACTGTTCGCTACAAATAAGAACTGCTGCTGCTTCTTTTGCAGATGAAATAAATATACTTGGTTTTTCTCAATACAATCTTATCAACAACACTAATAACAGGATTTTAGATTTGTGTTTTTCTACTATACCCCTTCTTGTAAATAGGTGCAATGATCCATTGCTCCCGGAAGATTGTCATCATCCCGCTCTAGCTATAACGGCTATCGAATTATTCTTAAAACCTTTACAAGAAGTGCACATACCGCGTCGTAATTTTTATAAGGGCGATTATGGTGAGTTAAATTTCGTCTTTAATCAAGTTTCTGCGTGTGATGTTAAAAGATGCGTAGTATCGATTTTGTCCAATGCTGTCGGTAATGATTGCGTCAGTCGTAAGATGATTCTTCCTATCCTAGACGAAATCCTTCCCATCCTTTGTCATATACTTAATTATTTCTTATCCTGGGGCGTATTCCCAACTGCTTGGAAAGATGCCCAAATTATTCCTTTGCCCAAAAAATCGAAACCTACTTCCTATTCTGACTATCGTCCTATTTCCGAGTTACCTTTCCTTTCTAAAGTGCTCGAGCGCCTAGTCCATGTCCAACTCACTACTTTTCTTAACAAGAACCTCCTACTCAATCCTTTACAATCCGGTTTCCGTCCTGGTCACAGCACTGTTACGGCACTGACCAATATTACCGACGACATTAGGTTCGGTATGGAGAAAGGCAATTTAACTGTACTTTGTTTACTGGACTTTAGTAACGCCTTTAATACCGTTGATTTCCACACCTTACTCTGTATATTACGCTCTATTAACATATCTCCACCAGTGATTGATTGGTTTCACAGTTACCTGTTTGGTCGTCGGCAGCGTATATGGGTCGAAGACTCTTTCTCTTCGTGGTGTAATACGACAGCCGGCGTTCCACAGGGTGGCGTTCTCTCTCCATTACTCATCTCAATTTTCATAAATTCCATCTCCTATCAACTTCAGTCATCCTACCACCTTTATGCAGATGATCTTCAAATTTACACACAGGCACCTGCACATGAGCTGTTTGAAGCATTTGGCATCATGAACTCCGATTTAGAAAGGATATCTGCTTGGAGCCTGAGATTTGGTTTGCAGATCAATCCTTTGAAAACACAGATTATCGTTGTTGGTAGTCCCAGGATGATTTCTCGCATTGACTGGAATCAGCTACCCCAAATTACTTTTGGTGGTATCCCAACACCTATAAGTGATTACGTGAAGGACTTAGGTGTTTATATTGACAAAACTCTATCTTGGGGACCTCAAATCACCGAAGTTAGTCGCAAATTGTTTGCTGCGACGGGGACTTTGCAAAAACTGCGGAACTTTCTGACGATTGCCACTAAGATTGCACTTGCAAACTCTCTTCTATTACCTATCCTTGACTATGCCGATGTCAGCTATCTAGATCTCACTGAGGAGCAACTTGATAAGCTTGAGCGTCTTCAAAACTTCTGTATTAGGTTCATATTTGGATTACGTAAATATGATCACGTTTCTAATTTCCGCAATAAGCTCAAGTGGCTGCCAATTCGCCTTCGGCGGAATACTCACATTCTTTCCTTACTCTATAATATTCTCTTCAACCCTTCTTCTCCATCTTATTTGAAAGAACGCTTCAAGTTCCAAAGTGACTCTCATTCAAGATCGGGTCTCAGGTCATCGGTAAATTTGAAATTGGAAATTCCAATGCATTCCACTTCTTTTTACAATAAATCCTTTACTGTTCAAGCGGCACGGTTGTGGAATGCATTGCCTGTTTCCATCAAACTGGCTCAAATATCACATCTTTTAAAAATTTAGTGAAAAACCACCACTTATCTCTTTAACTTTCCATAGCATTGTCAAACTCACACTTTCTTTTTCTCCCCTTTTTTACTATTGTCTACTCCCATTACTTAAGCCATTATATTATTGTATGTATGTATGTATTTATATTATAGTATATTTATTAGTTTATTTGTATAGTATAGTGTGTATTCGTATTTTGTTTCATTAGTATCTTACTACGCACAGTGTTTTATGAAGACCATTTTTCGGACACCATCTTTTTATTAAAAAAGCTAATAGATATATTCAATAAAAAGAAATATTTCGTATTCCCATTAAGCTAGCATCTCTAGTTTTTTAGAAAAACTTTTTTGAAAATCTTCATATTTTAAAGCGGATATTTAGAAAAAAAGATATTCCTCTTAAACTAAGCATGATACGCAATAATAATGTTACAAGCACCGATAGCGTCTCTTTCACTGCACATTTTACAGTTAAAATGAAGGTTGATTTCGAGGTTTTTTGAGGTTCATTTTAACTTTAAAATGTGCAGTGAAAGAGACGCTATCGGTGCTTCTAACATTATTATTGCGTACCATGCTTAGTTTAAGAGGAATATCTTTTTTTCTAAATATCCGCTTTAAAATATGAAGATTTTCAGAAAAGTTTTTCTAAAAAACTAGAGATGCTAGCTTAATGGGGATACGAAATATTTCTTTTTATTGAATATATCTATTAGCTTCTTTAATAAAAAGACGGTGTCCGAAAAATGGTCTTCATAAAACACTGTGCTACGCCAAAACTGCCCTATGTCTGGCTCCTTACTTCTCTTTGTGCAACATGTATTAATCTGCTATAATTTCTGTCTTAAATTCATTTGGTGTACAATAAAGATTATTATTATTATTATGCCTCTTTATTTATACACATTCTCATTAGTCTAATTTTATACCATTAAATCACTTCACAAAAAAAAAAATTAACCATATAAAATAGGACCACGGAGACCCACCGGCATCGGGCACAGGGGCCAAGCTACCGGTGGTTAGGGCTCCAGAGAGAGGAACCTCCGAACGATGCGTGTCGTGTCCAGCAATACTGCCTTCTGTATAGAGGACTTGATCCAGCCGTCTAACGAGAGCCTCTTGAGGTGGTGGTCGAGGCTCTTGGCAATAAGACCATTTACGGTCACGACTATCGGCACAATGATCGCCGAGTCAACATCCCACATGTCGACAATCTCGTGAGCCAGGTCCAAATACTTAATTTGTTTATCTTTTTCGGCTTTCACGAGATTCTCGTCATGGGGTATGGTGACGTCGATGATCATTGCAAGGCGCTCTAATCGGTCTATCACCACTATGTCCGGCTTGTTAGCCGCAATAGTTCTGTCAGTAATGATAGACCGATCCCAGTACATAGTAGCACGACCATTTTCAAGAACTGGGTCGGGCACATACCTGTAATACGGTACTTCGGAGTCGACAAGTTGGTACTTTAAGGCAAGTTGCTGGTGGACTATCCTGGCTACTTGGTTATGTCTATGCAAGTATTCGCCGTTGGCAAGACGAGAACAGAGTTTCTGTGTCGTATGACAAGAGCGTGTTGCGAGAATCTGAAAGTACTCATGGACTGTCGATTGGTTATCTCAGAACTGTAGTCGTTGCCTGTATGTAGCCAAAGGAAATCAGTTTGTCCGAAAGTAGCTTATCGGTTCTCGCCATGTTCGCATTTGGTTTTAGTTTTTGTCAGTGGTCAAATCCAGTTTTGACATAGCTCATTGAGAGTATGGAGTGGTATTGGAGTTACGTTCTGTGCAGTTGTCAAGTTGTAAATGAATTTGATAATCGCTTATAATTGACGAAGTGCGGACGTTGAGTTAGTTTGAAAGAAGGGATACTCTATTTAGTGGGTATACAATGAGACGAATCTTTGAAATACTTATGGTAGATTTATTTCATTTTTGGGTAATCCTGGTGGCTAGCGCGGCCTGATGGCCGGCGCGGCCTGGTAGCTGGCGCGGTCTGGTGGCCGGCGTGGCTTAGTCCCCGGCGTGGCCTGGAGGCCGGCGCGGCATGGTGGCCGGCGCGACATGGTGGCTGGCGCGGCATGGTGGCTGGCGCGTCCTGGTGGTCGGCGCAGCCTGGTGGCCGGCGCGACCCGTGTTTGGCGCGCGGCCCGTGTGTGGCGCGCGCCCCGTGTGTGGCGCGCGGCCCGTGTGTGGCGTGCGGCCCGTGTGTGGCGCGCGGCCCGTGTGTGGCGCGCGGCCCGTGTGTGGCGCGCGGCCCGTGTGTGGCGCGCGGCCCGCGTGTGGCGCGCGGCCCGTGTGTGGCGCGGGGCCTGTGTGAGGTCTGTAAGTGGCTTTGAGGAGCCTGGTAATTGGTATAGCTAAAGCCTATCTGGCTGAAACTGGCAATGAAAGGAATTAGGTTAGAAGATGTAGAGTCCAAAGACCTTAGCTTAAATGTTTTGGTTAACTTTGTTTGAAATAATATCTTGAGAGATACCGCGATAGTGAAATGTCAGTTTTACTTTGAGTTTCCTGATTATTGATTTTGATACTGAAATTTGGTGCCAGAGGATCAGAGCATAGCTGACGATCTTGAAGACAGTAAAGAGTTAGACAAACCTGGTTTAAGATTACTTTGTTAAGGACCCCTATAAGATAATTGAGCTGTTGGATGGTGATAGGTACCTGCTTAAGGCTCTTAACTCTAATAGAACTTATAAGTATGCACATGATTGTGTTCATAATATGAATGTTACGTTCCATTAGAGTTAATTGGCGCACTAGAACCAGTAGTAGAATGTGCCGATGACGGCGCACGTGATTAATTTGAATTTCTATTTTGTGTAAGTGTAAACAATAAATAGCTAACAATTGACGTGACTTGACCGACAAGCCTGTGTGTCACCGATGAGCCGAGACACCGTGCTGCATTTTTTCGCACTAGGTGACGTCACGCGTAACTTTAATGGGCTATATCTTTGTTATTTTTTATTTATTCGAAAAAAGAATAAGTACGTGTCCAATATTTTTTTATAATCTAAAATACGGACTAAATAAAATGTAATTATTTTGACCCTGGAAACTACCCTACTGATTTATTGGTCAGGAAGGCTAAGACGAGTGTGGAGTAAATCAATGTATCTGTTATTCACAGGTGAGAACGTTACACACGAGGACGTGTGAAAACGCAGGACGGCCGTGACGGCGCGCTGATTATTTAAGAATGATTTTAAGGTTTAATTTAACCATAAAAGTTGTCTTTAGAAATTGTTACTTAATTTACCGATGGTTGTAATCGATTACTCGATTAGTAGTAAAATAAAATTGAGAGCGGGTAACCCCGAATAGAGTAGTAGGAGGCGCCAAACGCGGTGACAGTCGTTCATTACTCTGACAGCTGTTGCACCGGGCGAGCACGTGCTAAACTATTGGCTCACAAATTCATAATCGTGTTTCATATTTTATTGTATTTCGTGCCAAATAGTTAGCGAGCGTTCACACTACGCCGGACCGGCTAATTAGCCGGTCTGGCTTAATGCCCGGACCGGCGAATAACGAGCCAGAGGCAGAACAATTTGTATGAAGCTATTCACATTAAGCTGGATCCGGTCAATAGACCGGATCTGGGCATTAAGACGGACTCGTAGAGCTGAGCTAAGAGTATGCGTTAGAATATACCGATCGTTATGGCAACGATCATATGCTATATTAGGTATAGATATACGTCAATTGTTTGACTATCTAAATTTCATAACGAGTATAACCACCATGAAATGCCGCGCGCTGTCAGACTTTACCTATGTAGTTATATTTTAACGTAGCGTTTTTTGACAGCAGAATGGTTGGCCGGTAACCATTTAGATATACATTTTGTAACATTCCAAGGCTTATTTATTTCTTCTTATTGTATTCTTTTTTTGATATATTTATTGTTGAGTTTCCTTTACTCTTTGATAAATAATTTTACGATTTGATATATTTTTACCATTTTTATACACCTTTTGGATTTATGTAATTTTTTAAACTTTTTATGTTACATAGTACAGATGAAAATATAATATATTTTATCTGTACGTAACGGTATTATTTGTTCTATTTTTTTTTCACTTTTGTGCTCAATTTTATTACATTTAGTTTTTTGTTATTATTAGCACCTTTTTTGTTTAATTTAACTTTATATTTTAATTTTATTTTGATATCTTTGTATACTTTTTGTACCTGTATTTTTTTTAATTTCTCTCATTTTGGCGTATTTTTGTTGTCTTGTTACGGTTTATTTGTTCAATCTTAACGTTTTGTAATGTTTGTGAACTTTAAAAAAAAACAGCTTTTTGTGATACTATTAGATTTTTTTCTTTTTGTTTTTTTTTTGGCGTATTCTTCACATAGTTTAATTTTATTTTAAATTTGCATTATATTTAAATTTCTTTAATCTTGCCACATTTGTTATTTGTTTAGATTTGTCTTTTTCACAGTATTTTTTGTTGATTAACTTTTTGCTATTTTTGCCGTAGTTTTTGCCAACTCAATACATTTCATTATAGGTCTCAATAACAATCTTAGCATTCTTAATGGTACAATGTACAAATTATTTTAAAACGAAAGTTGTATTCAAATTTTAGGCAAATGTTGAAATCCCCAGTTTTAGTGCTGATTCTACTAAGTTGGTAACACTGATCGGAACTGGCCTTAGAATAAGGAAAATACTATAGAGACCGCATTACAATAGCAGTCTTTTCCAATATACATAGTTACTTCATTTTGACTTACGATTTTTCTAGCGCAGAGTAAGATAAATGTCTATAAATGATTATATTATTTGATTTAGTCGTAGCTTTAACATAGCCCGGCGCATGCAAAAATAATTATCAAACCAATATAAAAAACGCCTGGCAATATAATAAAGCCCCGACTATCTTCTAACTTATGTTTGTATTCTATATACATTAAACTATTATATTTAAAAATTGCATGTTGCCTCAAATCTATTTTTGTTTGTTTTTCATAATTTTCTATAGCCTCGCTGCTCGCCAGCCAGGTCTGCAATCATGCCTCAAATACCTACCCAAAATTGATGCCAGCTCTCCTAGTAGGTATAAAGTAAATATCGATGAAACATAAATATAGATCAATAAACTTTAACGTAGGAACAGACACTTGTGATTTCATTTACAAAACCTGTTCAAATTAAAACCTGCATATTATAATTATATGTAACCAAGTCAGGAACAAATAAACAAATCGTGTTTGTAGCTGATTTCATTGTCAAACGGACATTGAAGTTCAGAAACGTCAATGTTTGGTTGCCACCAGGCACCGTGTACTTAATTTAAATGGCAATAAAATTCAAATTCAAACCCATGTCTCTGAGTTTTGGAAGTTATGTGCATTTATTAGGTAAGTATCGCTTGCTATGATCTAGGAAAAAATCGCGACTAAACATGCATAGCTTAGTAGTTGTTTGCCAAAAATGGTTTTATATATAAACTGTTATTATGAACGCGAAAGTTTTTAAGGATGTATTTGTTTCTCTTTCATACAAAAACATTTTAAATAAAAGTATCGATAAAATGTCAACGTCCCTACAAATATCAGTACAATCTTTATACGCATAAGTCAAAATGTCTATGAATGAAGTTTCTAAGTTTCACATGAAGTTCTATTTAATTTTGACTAAAAGAATCTGACATTGGTGACCATGTCCACCCATGGTCACCAATGTCAGATTATTTTAGTGATGATCTTGTGATGCAATACTTCCATCTATAAAGTAAATTTAATCTAGGGAGCCGGCCGTCCTCCGGCTAATTAGCCGGTCGCGGCGTAGTGTGAACACTTGCTCCGGGCGCCGGCTTCCGGCTTATTAGCCGGTCCGGCGCAGTGTGAACGCACGCTAATAAATTCAAACAATACATCGTGTACAAGTAAAGTGGTGCTTTTATTTCGAATCTTTTGCCGCCATTGCGCCCACGATGGAGAAAACCTACGAAGACTGCTCCGAGAGCCCTCCTGACGCTTCCATAAAGACATAAAGACATATTTATTTCTGCATTTTGGTTGTTTACAACACTTATACATGTCAAAACCCTATTCTAGATGATGCCGGCTTTTCCTAGCTAAATGACTTCTTGAGAAGAAAGGTCGAAACAAACTCAGAGTCATTGTTTTTTTTTGTCACTTCAATTTCTTTAGTCTTTTCTTCATCTTTTAAAGTCCAGACAAAAAAGGGTTTAGTATGCAAGTACAATGCAGGAAATTATCTGACGCTTTTGACTGACTCGGCCCACTGATGGCCCGCATTCAACAGCAATCGTACGGCTCAACCTTAATTGAGGGAGCCAGCACGATCTGTATCACTATGCCTCCACGCCATTAGAAGGTGTATGCATAAGCATGTCAGTCTAAGCCATCAGACAGGTTGCCACAACTATTTGTTTATATGTTTAATAATGCCCACATCGTACTCACAACTTTACATGCTAATACACAGTAAAATACATGTTGCAAACAATAAGTTAAAAGTAATAAAAATTAAAACAATAAAATGTCATATATTTAAAATGTCAGAAAATACTATTATTATCCACATATATATATATATTCAATTATATTGACACAAAAACAAGTTATAACTCACAACAAATTAATAAGTTGAAACTTCAAATTAATTAATTAATTACTTGCAACAGACAGACTGGCTGTGTTATTTTAGGTATACAATAGTAGGAGTATGTGTTACCTAACAATATTATCAGTATATTACAACAAACAAAGGTTTATCAATGTGATCCGCCAAAGCAAGCTCAAGGTTGGTTGTTATAATGTTTCAAACTCAATATATGCAATTAACTTAATCAATTGATACATATAACTGTTATGTATCCAATCAAACTGACTTATTAATACTAACAACCACAAATTTAGGCTAGATTTCAACAATATAAGTCAAACAGTTACTGATGTGAGGTTATGTATGACAATGTGTTTTAAATTATGTAGGTCAACTAATACAAATAAATATTATGTATTTTAGGCAAAACTGACCTGAGAACACCACAACACTGTTAACTTATCTGTATATATAAAATCCTTGCGTTACTGACTGACTGACAGACAAGCTACGGCCAAATCTATAAGGCACGGGAAGCTGAAATTTGGCATGTATATTCCTTGGGGATCGTAGAGGTGCACTAAGAAGGGATTTCATGAAATTCCCTCGGGATCGGGCAGAAACAGTTAAATTGAAAAAAAAAATGTGCGAGCGAAGCTGCGGGCGTCCTCTAGTGAGATATATAGCTCAGATACAAGCTTATACAATACCAATCTGAGTTTAGATACAATCAACGGCTAGATACAACAGCGCTCTGGTACCAAAAAAATATGTTTAGAGTTTGGCTAGAAAGCTGGGAAAGTTTTGCAAAATACAGTGGAAGCGATTAATTCATCCAGTCTGGTCTAGCCAAGGCAAAGATCTAAACACCTATGTACTGTGATGGCACAGCGATGAAATCAAACTAATAGGTACATGAGCAAATTTACCTTAGATCTCCTGGTGATGTTCTTGTGTAGACCTATAAGATTACACTCATAATTTTGGCCAAAATGATAAGGAAATCGTTATAGTTAATACTAGAAGGTCCAGCTCGCCGTTCTTCGTTTGGACACGTTGCAAGTAGATGACGACACACAAATTTTACAAGGGTTCAACAGTTCACAATTCTATCACAAATAAACCGATGCCGGCAGATCAATTAGCAGCAATTCACAAGGGTTTTAAATTTACTTCAACTATCACAAAAGCACGCGAGAAGGCAAAAAGCGTGGACTAGCAAAAAATCAAGGTGTCATCAAAAAGAATTTTCGAGAACAAGAATGAGTGAATGATTTGACAGTTCATAGTGTGACCATAGTCAGAAATTTTCAATAGACAAAATAACACGTAACTAAACTGATATAATCGATGTGACTTATCATAAATAACATTTCTGTTTCAAACAACTCTTATAAATTTTCAATGGTTATGATGATTTCAAAGATGATCAGGCATATGTTTTAAGCATATACAGTTACACAGCAATATTAAATATATCAAACAAATGGTTGTAGCTTTAAGAGCGTATACGCCTCGAGCGGCGGCGGCTCGAGTTTAGGTTTTTATAGTACCGCGGTCGCCCGCGCACCGCGGATGCGAGACCCGGCGCACTATGACGGTGTCGCGTGGAATAATAATCTTGATCCTTCTTGCCATACGTGAACAGTATTCGTTTATGTAATACGTCGATTATGATATGAAAGTATTCAAATTAATTATTTTCAATGCACATGCATTTAAAGGTATCAAATAAAGATAGATATTACATATTTGTTTAGTAGGATGATGTTCCTCATCCTGAACAACGACTATTTATGATAATTTGGCGCAGTTTTATTATATGATAGAAATAATTTATAATTGTCATCTACATAATTGTTACATTTCAAATAAACATCTATGTATACTCCATATACAAGTAAACTATGAGATACTGTGCAAAGCGGACTGCATTTCGCGTAAATGTGGTATGTTCGTTACAAAACTGTAAATTCCGACAAGCCTGGGCGCGCCCTTCAAAAAGTGTGTCTTGCTGTTTCTGTCAACCAACTGTCCGTGCATCCGCTTGTCCAGAAGGCGCGGGGGGGGGCTAGTGCTGTGCGCAGCGTGTCATAGACATTCTGCCGGGCCGCCAGTGAGAGTAAGTAAATGCTCTTCTGATAGTGCCGCCGCTGGTCTTGATATCGGCCACTCTTGTGACTCCGTCGGGCCCCGAATAGAGCTGTGTTACCCGCCCGAGTACCCAGCGGGCTGGTGGGAGAGCGTCATCTTTCACGACGACCAGGGTGCCTTCTGTCAGCTGTCCGGACGACTTCTTCCATTTTGTTCTGATTTGAAGTTGTGAAATGTACTCCTTGTAGAATCGAGTCCAAAAGTGTTGGCGTAGGAGCTCCACGCGTTTGTATCTGGGTATATGCAGCGGATTACAGTCAGCCAGTGGTGGCTGAGGTAGTACAGATAATGATCGATCGATTAAGAAGTGAAATGGAGTGAGAGCAGTGAGATCAGACGGGTCAGACGATAGAGGCGTTAAGGGCCTTGAATTTAAAATGCCTTCAATTTGACATAAGACTGTGTACATTTCTTAATACGTGAGATGTGCCAAGCCTAAGACTCGCCTAAAGTGATGTTTTGTTGACTTCACTGTGCCTTCCCATAAAGCACCAAAGTGTGGGTAGTATGGAGGAATGAAATGAAAAGTGATGCCTTGTTCTGCCACATGGTTGCTTATCAAATTCTGATTCTTCGCCAAAAACCCCGTGATAACATTTGACGCCCCTACAAAGTTAGTGCCATTGTCTGAATATATGTGAGCAGGTTTTCCTCGCGGCTGATGAATCTATTTAGTGACGCTAAGTAAGATTCCTTTGTCAAATCGGTAACCAATTCCAGGTGTATAGCTTTAACTGCAAGGCATACGAATATGCATATGTATGACTTTATCAACTGACTACCACGCCCCTTGCGATTACTAATCATGATTGGCCCGGCGTAATCTACACCGACGTTATTAAATGCGAAATCAGAATGCATGCGTGGCTCAGGTAAATTACCCATGATTGGTGTAATTGTTTTTCCTTGAAAGCGTCTACATGTGATGCATGATTGTACTGTCTTTCTGGCTAGATTGCGACCACTGATAGGCCAGTATGTTTCACGTATGTGGGCGAGTAACAGCTGTGGACCAGCATGGAGAAGTTTTTTATGTTGAGTGGAAAAAATTAGTTTGCAAATGTGATGATTAGCGTGTAAAAGCATTGGAAACTTTTTATCATATTGAAATCGCGAATTAGCGAGCCTGCCGCCCACGCGAATAACTGCGCCGGCCTGATCAAAAAATGGATGTAATGAAATTAATCTGTTTTTTATTGGTAATGTTTTATTTGTTGAAAGTAACTCATATTCAATAGAAAATGAATTTAACTGTGATATTTTTACTAAATTTAATTTGGCCTGATATAGTTCTTTTGTTGTTAATGAAATAAAGGTGTTTGAAGCTGAATTACTTTTTTGTGTTTTTGTTCTACAATTATGTATAAATCGCAATATGTATGCAGTTATGCGTGTTAATTTTGTGAAGTTAGAGTAATTGTAAATGAATGAATTGTTGTCTGTCTGTGAGTAACATTGAATAGTGTTTTTGTGGCTCTGGGGTTTTGTTTCTGGAAGGTCAGAACAACTGCTGTGCCCAGGTGATGTTGGCCAGCTGCTATCATCATCCCTAAGAAAGTCTGGACCAAAGAACCACAAATCTGAATGTATGAGAGTTGATGCTGTGACACCCCTAGATATGAGATCTGCGGGGTTCTGTTTTGTAGGTACATATCGCCATGTTTGTTTATGTGTTATTGTTTGTATTTAATTTATTCTGTGACTTACAAATGCATTTAGTTTGTGTGGTGGCAACTTTATCCAGGACAGCACAATCATGGAATCACTCCAAAAGAAACAGTCTGAAATTATGTGTGAATTGCGGAGAGAGTCAATGACCTTTTTGTAAAGGCGAACAGCTGTGAGGGCTGCACATAGTTCTAGTCGTGGAATTGTTAATGATTTTAGTGGTGTCACTCTGCACTTGGCTGTTAGTAGCCGTACGTACACTTCACCATCTGTGGTGTGTGTGCGCACATATACACAGGCGCCATAGGCGTGCTGAGAAGCGTCACAGAAAGTGTGTAGCTGTATATGTTTGGGTGAATCATAGAAAACTCGTCTCGGTATGACTAATGGTTTTAAAGCTGATAGTGATTGTATGAACTTTTTCCATAGTATTTCTATGTCATGAGGGACACTGCTGTCCCACTTTAAATTTTGTGACCACAACTTTTGCATTATTATTTTGGCTTCTAAGACTGAAGGACTTAAAAGGCCCAAAGGGTCAAATATTTTGCCAATGATTGACAATATTTTCCTTTTTGTAATATTGTAATCAACCGAGTCTTCTATGTCTGTTAAGTATGTTATTGTATCTTGATTTTGGTTCCAGTATATACCTAATGTTTTTGATGGGTCTTTATTACCTAAATTTGTGGTACTGTGAAGTGAATCTGATGATAGGTTTGCTTTTTGTAAAATATCAGGACTGTTGGACTGCCACTTTCTGAGATGGAATTGTGCTGATTTTAGAGCTGCATTTACTGACATTGCTATTTCTATTAACCGAGACTTCCGGTCTGAGCCCGTAATCAGGTCATCACAATAAAAATCATGTATGATGATCTCCGACACTTCCTTGTCATGTTGGCAGTCCAACCCAACCTGTCTGATACAACGTGTAGCGAGGTAGGGTGCTGAAGCTGTCCCATACGTTACTGTATTTAATGTGTAGGTTTTCAGTGGTTCTGACTCATCGAAACGAAATACAATTTGTTGTAATGATCGTTAGTTTTCTACGATGGATATTTGCCTGAACATTTTTTCAATATCAGCTGATATTATGTATTTGTGTTGTCTGAACCTAATAAGTATAGAAATCAAATCATCTTGTACTACTGGTCCTATTGTCTGTATATCATTAAGTGATATTTTGTTAGATGTGCGTGCCGATGCATCAAAAACCACCCTGAACTTTGTTGTGGTGCTGGTGTTTAGTATTATACCATGATGTGGTATATAATATGAAGGTGTCAGAGTGTTATTGTTCGTGTTTTTAGTCATGTGACCTAGGTCAAGGTATTCTTGCATAAAAGTTAGATATTGTTGTTTGTATGTAGGATCTGATTTGAATCGTTTTTCTATGTTAAGGAAACGAATCTTTGCCTGACTATATGACTGGCCTAAGCACTCTGGCCATTGTTTGAACGGTATAGTGACCACAAATCTACCATCAGCATTGCGAGTTGTAGTTGATGTAAATATTTTTTCACATGATAGCTGAGTAATGTGAGGTATGTCTGAAGGAGTAGATATGTTTTCTAATTCCCAAAATTTGTTTATGTTATCTGAGATCTGATTCAAAAAGAATGAGTTTTGAATTTTATGAGTGTTTGAAATGCAGCCTGATATCAACCAGCCTAAATCTGTTTGTTGTAGAACTGGTTGCTGTTTTCCTAATTCCAATCTTCCATTACCCATGACTTCCCAGAATATGTCTGCATCCAATAATAAATCAATAGGGGCTGGAATCTTAAAGTCAGGGTCTGCCAGTTGTATACAACTAGGTATTTGAATGGTATCTTTGTTTATGTATGTATGTGGGACTGTATTGCAAATTTGGTTAATCACAAGACATAAAATGTCCGTCCTGTAATTTTTATTGTGTGCTGATTGGATGTGAATGTTAGTATTATTTGTTATGTTTGTGCACTGATTATTAATACTAGTGACCATGGTGTCTATAGTTTGAATGGGTAAGCCCAGTTGTGAGCACAAGTGCCTAGTTATATAGCTTGAGGTGCTGCCATTATCTAGTAGTGCTCGTACCATATGTGGTTTTCCTTGTTTGTCATATATTTTGACTTGTGCAGTTGACAGTAACATTGTTTTGTTCTGCGTGCAACTAGTTAATGTGACAGATGATGGTTTTGGTGCATCTAAGTGTAAAAGTGTATTATGTTTTTTGTTGCAGTACTTACATGTCCCTCTTCTGCATAATTTGTTGTCATGACCAGGTTTTAAACAGTTGGAGCAGATTTTTGATCTCTGTACCTCCCTGATTCTATGTTCAATGGACATCTGTCTAAACTTTTCACAAGAAAATAATAGATGATGCTGTTTACACAAAGGACATGTGGGTACTTTTTGTGTGTTCATTTTTGTAAATGACTTTGTGTTTTGTCCCACTTGAGTATCTGTTTGCTATTGTTGTTAATAATTGATTGTTCTAAAACTTCCAATACATCAGCACGACCTCTTAAAAATTTATTCAGGCACTCAAGTGTGGGCATGTCTGTGAGTGTGTTTTTGTGTTCTTCCCAATATCTTAATGTGTTTGAGTCAAATTTACTTGACACTAAATATATTATTAATGTATCCCGGTATTCTGTTTTTTCACCTAATGTGGCTAATGAAGTAGAAGAAGAAGAAGAAGAAAAGCATTTATTTACACAACATACAAGAACATACATTCATTTTATACATAGGTACTAATAGGGCACAGGTTACATAAAGCTTTGTAAATATATTAACAAAGTAGGTACCAGTACGCATGTTGTGAAAATGGGGTCACCACTCAGGCTTATTGTTGATTTGAGGTGTAGCCTCAAATCAACCCTGATTTTATTTGGTGACCCCAAGTGACGATACAGATATCACATTAGGTATCTAATTTATAAAATACAGAGAAAAAAAACAAAAAGAAAGAAAACCTTATCCTAATACCTATATAAAGGTGCCTGCAATGAATTATACATAATAAAATAATATACCTACATACGATTTAATTATATAAATAAATATAAATTATAAAGATAAGTACATTTATAAGTATACCTACATATAATTATAAAAAACTATATTAATTTATACACGAGTAATACATAAGTATAACTTCGCATCATCTTACATATTTATGTAAACATCAACAAAATATACTTATATCTACATAGGTATACAACATCACAATGCAACCAAAGTAGCAACACTCATTTTGCTAGTCGCGAAGCGGCCAGACGCCTGAGCAAACCGGTTAGTTCGTCACAAGTACTCACAGTCAGTCTTCCTTTCTCGCTCGCACATAGCGTCGACTCGCACTCGATTACGCAACATCAACGATGCACATTCATATCATTCGGCCGCCCGCGCCGCGCGTGATCAAAACATTACGTAATAGAATACTGTTTGTGGGTACAAATGAAGTGCTGCATATTTAAGAAGAAAGTAAGAATAAAGGAAAACGAGTATATATAGTGATGAAACTTCAATGATTAACTAAAAATAGGTAACTATTTGATTGATATCATAATGTAATAATTCTAGATGCATGTAATATTAGGTACTTATATTGCATACAATCATAAAGTGTTTACCCTGCTGTATAAAAACTTAAACTACATAAATTTAAGCTACATGTATTTTTGTTTTAGGCTCTAAGTAAATGAAACCTCAACAAGGCAAAACAATTCACACATACAGCCCAAAAGTCATGCCACAACATGTCGCCCGGAAGACTCTTACTTACTGAAATTATAAACTCATTATGTTTTTACTTGAAGGTCATAAACAAAACGTAAGGAGATGATATAATATTACAAAACGTTAATAAATATTTATTTTAATATTGTGCATTAAATTATCATTTATTTGTAATATTTGCTTTGATCGCATTTCTGTTCTTGTAAAAGATGTTTTTTAAGGTGAATTTTAAAGGTAGTTTTTTTATTCAGGGATCTTATCGGCGGGGGCAGGTCATTCCAAATGTGAGAGGCAGCGTACTTATAACATCCCCTAAAAGCTGTGGTTTTATGCCGAGGAATGGACAGTGGCCTGGCAGTGGATCGAGTGGAATAGCTGTAGTGATCCTGTCTCCAACTTAATTTGTTATAAAGGTATTTGGGTTTGCCCGTATTCACAACGCCAAACAATAACGTTGCTAAGTGAAGCTTACGCCTTGCAGACATTTTAAGTACCTCATGATTGTTCATGTAAGGTGTAATATGGTTTCTCCGGGGAATCTTTAAACAATAACGGATACACGCATTCTGTATACCCTGTATAAGATGTTGTGTTCTGGTTAGGAGGCATGGACCATACACGGCGTCACAGTAGTTCAATTTTGAGAGCACTAAACTATCCACGAGCCTCTTTCTCAAAGTGACACTAAGATAATTTCTTACTCTATAGAGGTTTTTGAGTCTGTAGAAACAGGTTTTTGCAACGCCATTGATGTGATCCTCAAAGCGCAACTCCGGGTCGATCATAAGACCAAGGTAACGTGCAGTTTGCACTTGCTGAATAATATCGCCCAGCATCTCAATCTTTGGATTACGTGATGTTATTAGTTTAACCTGACTTTGGCTCCCCATCACCATAAATTTTGATTTTTGTGGGTTTAGTACCAGTGAGTTACGTTTAGACCATTCCGCTACCCTACTGAGCTCTGCATTCATGGTGGCTACGGCGGCAGCAGTATTTTCAGAGTTAAATGATATATATAACTGCGTGTCATCAGCGTACATGTGGTACATGCAGTCCCTGAAGTTGGTTGTTATATCGGCAGTATATAAAACGAACAGGAGTGGTCCCAGGAGTGATCCCTGAGGAACACCCCGAGGCACGGGTCGTGACGTCGACAACATTATAGAACCGTCCCTCTTACGTATTTCGACCTGCTGCATCCTATTTGTTAAATAACTTTCGAACCATTTGATTGTGTTCGACTCGAAACCGTAATATGAAAGTTTCGAAAGTAACAATGAAGTATTTATACACTCAAAAGCACGCGAAAAATCAAGCAGGGTAAGAATTGAACCCTCCCCGCGGTCCCGGGCTTCGAGGATATTACCCACGACATCCGCTAAAGCCGTTGTTGTACCCCGTCCTCTTCTGAACCCAGACTGTAGTTCAGGTAAAATACCAGTCTCTTCCAAATAGTTGGTGACTTGTACATACACTACCCTCTCCAACACCTTGGATAGACAAGGCAGTATACTTATTGGGCGAAGGTCCTTATAATTTTGCGGATTACTATTTTTTGCTATCGGCCGTACTATAGCACTCCGCCATAGCGTGGGAAATGATGATGAATTAATCGATTCATTTATTATGTTTGTTATGGCGGAAAGTGACTGCGGCAAAGTAAGGCATAGCATCTCCTTAGATATGTCATCTATTCCTCGTGCATTGGTATTGATATTGTTAATTATACTGCGAACAGTTTGACTATTTGTAGGCTGCAATGAAAAAGTTCCGCCACCATATCGATTGAACTCGAAAAATGTAAGTTGCGAGATAGAAATGTTTGGTTCCCCCGGTACATCGAGGAATGCCGAATTTAAACCCTCAGGATCCTCAAATTGTCCCACAAGCATACCATCGTCCGTACCTGTAGGTAGTACATGTTTTTTTAAATTGGACCATAATAATTTGGAGTCATTTTGGTTGTCATTGATATACTTATTAAAAAATGCCTTTTTTTCACTGTATAACGCTAATGCAGCCTGGTGCTTAAGGTCTAAATAATATCGTTTGTGTACTTCTAGCTTCGATTGATGATATCTAATGCGAGCTTCGTTACGGAGTTTAAACATAAGTTTAATGTTGTCTGTTATCCAAGGTGTTGGTGGCCCCTTAAATACTCTAGTCTTATACGGAGCATGATTGTTAAATAGTGTATGTATGTGATAGTTAAACAACTCAACCATTGCGTCTACATCACTAAGCTGGCCTATCATTCCCCACGGTATCTCATTCAGGTCCATCTCAAAGTACTCGTGAATGATGTTCTTAAATGGTCTGAACGTTATACATCTTTTTACAGGTTTATCTTTTTTGAATAAAAGTTCGCAAACAACGAAGGAATGATGACCTAGCTCTGGAATATGATCTACAGCAACCCTTCGGCACTGTGCGTCTGTACAGATCACATCAATGAGCGTTGCACTGTCACCTACAAAATGCGTAGCCGTGGTTACTAATTGACTTATGTTGCTATAGCTCATAAAAGCGGTGAGTTGTTTAGTTTTATAATTTTCAGTGTCGAGTAAATTGACATTAAAATCTCCTAGTAACACAACGCTATCGTAGGGCGATAATGCGCACATACTTTCTGTAATAGCATCAAGAAAGATGTTTACGTCCAGCCAAGGTGGTCGGTATGCAGTGCCGATCAATAATCGCTTTGAGGTTGTGGTCGTGGACATCCACATTTGCTCAACTTGGGGATGTTGTGGGTGAGACCTCGCTCGGACGGTAATGTCATTTTTAATATAAAATGCGACACCGCCACCTCTTCCATCGCGGATAGTTTCCGAACGGGGAATATGTCGCATTCGATAGCCCGGTACCATAGGTGCTCGCCCTTCCTCTCCTCTGCGCAGCCATGTTTCGTTGATCGCCATAACATCAACCGAATGACTATCCATTGCGATCAGAAATTCGTCGTGATTCGTTGCCAGCGATCCCGCATTTAACAAACCAAACTTAATAATTTTATTCCGCGGCATTGATATAAAAGAATAAATAAGTCAAATACTCTTTAAAATGGTACTTGTGATCACGGTATTGCGACATTTTAAATTCTATAAATTGGCCATTCATAACACATGACATAATGCGCTGAGGTTTTTCTGAACTGTGTCAATTAATTGCCTCAAACACACCGAGGATTCTTTTTCAATATTATTTAAGTTTTATAATACATGAATGTGATTTCCTATCAGCTGTCGTTTGTTATCATATCTTTCACACAACAATTTCCACGCTACCTCAAAGTTGTCACCTGTAATTTCTAGTGATTTTATAACTAATGATGCACTGCCCGATAGTGAGGAACGCAAGTAGTGAAACTTTTGAATGTTATCTAATGTTCTATGCTGTAATAAGCGATTGAAATGTGTCTCTGTACTCAAGCCAATCCTGATGATCACCCGAGAAGTGTGGCAAGTCAATAGTGGGTAGTTTAATAAATGGTTTGGTCCCACCTGAATGATCCTTGTCTGACTCTGGATTAGTTACCAGCTTGTCATTTAACTGAATAAGCCGGGAAGCCTGTGCCACCAACAGCTGGTAATCATTTTCAAATTGTTCACTTTCTGGGTCTGGTTCATCGGTGAACTCTGAGATGTCAGCGTTCAATTCAATAAGTGTCTGAACGTCCTGGAAAGTTTTATGTATTGTTTTAAACTCCAAAAGTCTGTTTTTTAGCTCAATAACTTGGATATCTGTTAATTTATTATTGGGCAGAATGAGGTTAATATATTTTTTAAATAATGTGAGTTTCCTTTTAACAATGCCACGTTGTTTGATTAATTCTGTGTCATCAGGTTTATTTTATTACCTTTAGTGGCCATTGCTGTGAATAAAGAAATAAGAAAAATATGAGCAGGAAATGTTATCACAGAATTTGTGTAAATAGTTGTGCAATACTTAAATTATAGCAGCAAGCGGCAGAAAGCAAGGCTGTGCAAAGCTTGAGTGCACAGCTAACACGTGGTGGGCAAAGCCCTAAGCCGCATGCGCGTGGGATGACCACGTGGGGGCTCCTTATTGAGGCAGGCGGCTGGCAATTTAGGCTTGGCAAGCTATCCAGATGCTGGGGAATGTTATTTTGGTTTTAGTATTATGAAAAAAGGGCTAATTTGATGAGAAGGATTGACATGATAGGTTATGAAATGCTGATATTTTCTGAATATTTTTGCTTATTTTTGATTGAAATAAATTTGTACTGAGTTTGATAATATAATTATCATGAAAATATGAGTCTGAAAAGTCTGATTCAGTAATTGCTGTTGCAATTTGAAAAAATCTGTTGAAAAGTTAATAAAGGAAAAAATAATTGGTCTGATTATCTGTTATCCTAATGCTGTGCTGCGCTGAGACCGTCGTGGCTGTCTTCGACTGTCGTTGTCCTCGCCGTGATGATTTTTCTAGAAGTGTCCACGTTGCTTCTTGTAAAGATGGTGATTATTGCGACGATCTTCAATCACGAATGGATGGCTTCGAATGGACCAATGTATACTCCATATACAAGTAAACTATGAGATACTGTGCAAAGCGGACTGTATTTCGCGTAAATGTGGTATGGTTCGTTACAAAACTGTAAATTCCGACAAGCCTGGGCGCGCCCTTCAAAAAGTGTGTCTTGCTGTTTCTGTCAACCAACTGTCAGTGCATCCGCTTGTGCGCCAGCGCCCGTGCGGCACGGCGCCCAGAAGGCGCGGGGGGGGGGGCGCCTAGTGCTGTGCGCAGCGTGTCATAGACATCTATTTTGTTATCAATGCATGAAAACCCACGAATGACACTAAATACAAAACCAAAAGAGTCGGGTAAAAGAAAATAGTTAATTAATTAAAAGAAAGAAAAAATATACAATAAGTTGATTAGTATTTACAAAATATTGTAATTATACTATATATGTTCACCTAAAATTATTTCACACAGTGTGCGATGATATAAATCCCTCTTTTCATAAAATTTTACATAGATAAGGCCAATTCTCGTATTTTATATGACATTGAAATTATATTTTGAACGAAATGGGATTAGAATAGAAAGAGAATTTTTACTAAGTGACTTAGCGATAGTTCTGTCAAAAACAAATATTTTCAAATCAATGAGCGCAACGGTACATAGATACGTGTCATTGGAAACTAATATGTCAATGGATCGGGTTTTTATCGATATTATGCGCTGTCAACAGTATCTTTTAATGTTTTGAGGTACTGACGCCTAGAGTGTCAACATTTGGCGTTAGTTCATTGAAATGATACATTCTTGGGCTTAACATCTTTTTATCAGAGGACAAAATTAAATTTTTAGTTATCAAGAAGGGGTTGGTGTTAAGTTAAATACAAGTTTATAGGATCGCAACGCTCTTCTCGCTGCCGGCATCTCGAAAAAGCGCGTGCAGAATATCAGATGGCCGAAAATTATTTAGACCTAAGAAAGAAATTGCGTTTTCAGACTACCGTAACGTTTAATGGTTTTTGTTTAAGTTCATTCTGACGATTTCATTCACAGACAACGTAAAATCTCTATGCCTAGAAATGTTTATGCAATGTATTAGCTAGGTATCTGTTATATTATTCATTGTTGGTCAATAATTTAATATTTTAGAATAGATATGCTACTTTGAGCAATATTATTTATTGCGTATTGATTTTCAAAAATCGTGTCAATAATAAAGTAACATGTATGTACTCTATAATTAACATACATGGTACTCCATTTTTCATTAATTTACAGATTATTACGTGTAAAACAACAATAAAATTGGCCAATTTATGAACATTCGACCATTAAAACACAAAATCAAATATTTTTATTTCAGTAAAATTTAACAATATAAATTTGAAAACAAAGTGGCATAATTAGTCATTAAAAAAAAGACTGTTCAAAAGCATAAAATCTAAAACGCAACTGTTTGAAAAAAGGTTGTGAAGCTCTGAATGTTTGTTTACAAAAAGTCTATCTTCTCGTGGCACCAACTTTAATTTGACTTCTATTATTCTCACTGACGTTGACACATTGTTTAATTAACAACAAAAGAGAAAGAAAGCCTACTGGAGATACCAACGGACTGCTATGCAGAAGGTATCGGGTTCGAATCCACGGTATGCTAGAACGATGATGATGACATTGTTCAATTAACGATCTAGTCACGATAACATTCCAATATCAGTTTATTTAGGAGAATACCATTTGTGACATGAGTATGACACTGACATTAGATTGAAACTGCATTTTGAACAAATATAGTTAGAAGAATTGAGTCTCAAAATAAGCTGTTAACTGGTGCAGAATAAGACTGCACAGTAGGTACGTGGGGTTGTGTGTGTTAGGTACTTGCAATGCGAGCTCGTGGGAATCAGCTGAGCTGCGGTGGTTTGTAAGATAATATTCGATTCAAGTGTGCTTTTAATTGCATTGCATAGTACGTCTTAGGTAAATACCTATTACATTGGTATCATGCTAACGGCGGCGCGTCCTAGTTTAAAAATAACCATAATTTTGCCCCCCTTATAGTTATAGTAGTTATAGTTGGTCGTGGGTTTTCCGCACTTAGCCACTTATTTGGGCCATTGTGCGTATGTGGCGACTTCATTGACGCCGACTATTCATACCACCTTAGTTTCTTCCAGAAAGCCATTAGTTGGCTGGTGTCGTTTAAAGCTTCACTCATGGTTCTGGGGTTGTTCAGCAGCTTTGCCCGTTGATCGCTCACACTTGCACAGTGCAGAATGACGTGAGCGGGTGTTTCTTCGGTTTCCATGCAGCCCCTGCACAGTGGGCTGTCCGTATCGCCTATGTTGAATAGGTGCTTGTTGAGTGGACAGTGGCCAGTTATTATGCCCGTCAGATGCTTTAGTGTTTTCCTATTAGAATGCAGCAGCTTGTGTGAGAGTCGCTTGTTCAAGCAGGGGATAGCATCTTTTGTTTGTCTGCATTCTTTTATGTTTGCTCACTGTTTTTCGTGTTCATGTGTTTTGATTTGGCTTGCTGGTATCGGTACAATCGTCTCGGGTCCCATTATCATTGTGTCCGATCCTTGCCGTGCCAGTTGGTCTGCGGCGTCATTGCCTGCGGAGTTGCTGTGGCCTTTAATCCATTGCAGCATAACCCGATTCTTCTCTGCAATCTTTTGCAGCTCTAGGTGGCATTTCATGATGAAGCCGCTGTTAAAGCAGTTGCTGCCGAGAGCTTGTAGTACAGAGGCACTGTCCGTGATAATGCGTATAGCCAGGTCACTTACGTTCCTAGACGCGATTGCTGTTGCGGCTCTTGTTATCCCAACACACTCGGCTTGGAATATGGGTTGTTATGGGTGCCAAGGGATATTGAGATGTTGATATTTAAGTCATGGGAGAATACGCCCGCACCCGTCCCATACTTCGTTTTTGAGCCGTCTGTGTATACTCTGACTTCGTGTATACCAGAGCTGTCTTTGTGTTCCTTCTGCAATTGGACGCGATATTTTTTGTCAAAGACAAAAGTTTTAGGGATGAGATCGCAAGCGGCCTCTAGCATCGGGATCTCTTTGGTTAAGGTCCCTTTTAGGCGTGCGTGAGTAATTCGATCATCCTTTCTCAATAGCCCGAGCTTGTCTAGACGGATTGCTGCAGCGCCAGCTTCCTGCTGGATCATTAGGTGCAGCGGTCTTAGGTCCAGTAGTATCTCCAAGGCGGCTGTTGGGGTGCTCTTCATGCAGCCTGTTGTGGCCAAGCAGGCTAGGCGTTGAAGGCTCTGTAGCTTTTTTGTGATTGTGCTTAGTTGCGTGCGTGGCCACCACACTACTGCACCATATGTAAGCATGGGGCGTATAATGGCAGTGTAGATCCACAGGGTAAATGATGGTTTGAGACCCCATTTTTTGCCTATGATTCTCCGACATTCCCAGAAGATTGTGCATGCTTTTGTTGTTTTTGTGCTGATGTGCTTGCTCCCCTTAAGAACCTCATACATGGGCTCTGTAAATTCATCGGTCGGTCACCCATCCGTACCATGACCGTGATGTCAATTACTTTACCTTAACTTATGTAGTTTGTTTTGTTTTGTTTGTTTGTTTAACCTACGATAAAGGCTCTGCAAGCCAATCCCATGGTCACCCACCAAAGATCAAATGCGTCTAACTACTGTACCTGTTTATACTGTATATTGCCACTTGGTTTTTGCAGCAAGGTATTATATCTAACGGTCCGTTTCTGTCAGTCTCGTCCAGCCCCTTGTTGACCGCGCTACTATACTAACCAGTAACCACTAGACTCCAGATGTCTTGACTAACACACTAGTATAATACGTAATACATAAATAAAGTTAAGTACATCAACTTTTAATTTTTATAAAAAAATACGTTGAGAAAAAAAATAAGGATCAAGAAGCTTTAGCCGCGCTATAAACGTTTTGGAATGCAATATTTACGTAAAATGGCGAACGCGGACGCGAGCGACAGGTCCGTCCTCTGAGAGCGCTCAGCGCTGAATGGCGGACATAGCATCGCACTTCGAGCTTTATAGGTCTTTTTAAAAAAATCATATTAATTACAAACGAAAAGTTTAGATTCCAATTGTTTTATATGACTTAAAATGAATCTTCAGGTTTTTAAATATGTATATATCTTTTTAATAATCACAGTAATTTTTTAGATATAAATGCAAATTTGCGGGCTAAAATTAAGCAAAATGCACTGTTTTGATCTCCGATTTTCTTGAAAATTATGAATGAAAGTACAATTTCTTTTTTAAGGACTCGCTTGTATAGCTTTTGTGCGTACAGTTTACATTTACAGAATTATAGAACGATAAGTTTTCATAGCACTAGCGACCATTAATGCTGGCCTAAACTACAGACATTACGAAAATGACTTTTTTAAATTCATCCGTTTTAAAATATTTACTACAGTACACCATATATTTTTCTTTAGCACTCTCTTGATAAAGAACTGAACTTTCATATTTTCTATATCTTTTCCATTAATTGTTATTAATCCGTAACGTAATAGAACAATAAAAACCCGCAAAATCGCCTCCGACGGATTAAACGCTCTTAATTCGCGTAAATTGTAGACATTTTCTAATATTTTCCATTTAAAAATATACAAGACATTTTGGTGCATAAGGTTCCCACCAATAACTTAGGGTCCCAAGCCAACCTCATCTGCAAGTGGTGCACCTGCCGATCAACGGACGAGGCTCTGGCAAACAAAATATCCCGATAAGCGGCAATAGGCTCGCCACCTATTACGTGGGATCAAAACACTGGCGAAAAGTGGGCGTTAAATATGCCTCTGCCTACCCCTTCGGGGAAACCGGCGTGAGTCTATGTATGTATGTATGTATGTAAGACATTTTGTAAACATATATGGCTGGCGTGAGAGGTAAATTCGGCAGTGGGCCTCAATGCCGGACTCCGCTTACACACTGGCCGCCGCGCCGGCCACGACGAAAAGAAAAACAATTCGTGCCTGGTGTCAAACGTCATAAGTTTTAATACTGTTGTTATTGTATTTTTATTGTGTATAAGATTTTTTTAGTGTATAATATAAGTTTTTACCAATTATGTCAAATAACGGTGGCAAAAGTGGTGAGGAAATAGGTGCCACTCAACCTGGCACATCGACTACTCTGGTGCGCTGCCCCATTTGTTCCCAGGCACGTTTCTTTAAAGGTGAGCGGGGCCTAAAAGTACATTTTGGCAAAATACACAAAATCTAGAATGTACTTTCTGGCCCCAATATATCAACACAAAATACCACACAAAATATGCAAACAGTCCCAAATGAAATTCCTTTTTGGCAATTTTTGATTAAATTAAAAAAATCAATTCCGATCATCTAACGAATAATTCCCTTTGAGAGAGCGAATCCAATGCAAGTGGACGTCCGCTGAAATAATTACATTAGAATGAATAAGGGCGAAGTATTGTGAGAAATTTTCAGCAATCGAATGCAGAAAAAAATTTCTAGTGAATATAGTTGGTGAGGCCAAACTAAATATTGATAAGAGCTTTATAAAAATAAATTCACAAATTAATTATTTTGAGCGTCGTTTATTGTAGCGTCGATCTACTCTAAACCTAAAATAAATGGTTAAAATGGTAACATTATGTCAAACTGGCCTGAATTATAATACGTGCCGACTGCGGATTAATAGGACAGAGCATCGAAGTCATACAATACTTCGTTTGAAAAAGTCACTAAACAGGGTGTAAAAAGACCCTTAACGAAAACTGAAATCCCATATTGTAACAATCATCACGAACATTCTTCACTTCGGCACCATACTTGGGAAATTACGGGTTCAAGAGATATTGAGACTCAAAGTCACCATATTTTTTTATAGTTAGGTACGAAATCGATGCATTTACCTCGCCAATTTGTTCTATAGATGTTCTATGTACCCATGGACAAGTACTCGTAGGTATTTCAAGCATTGCGCACACTTTAATTGGATGTTAAAATTAATTAAAAAAACATCGTTCCCGAAGTATTATTTTTGCTTAGTATGACTTAGCACGGCTTGATGATGGGTCTTGTGACAACCTGTATATTTGCCTATTTTCACTCACAAAGTCATGCATTTTGAAATTGCGTGAGGCTACTAAAATATTCATAAGAAACTTCATTTAAATAAATTCACAAAGAAATCACAAACCGGTCAAAAATTGTAATACGATTAGTATCCACTGCGAATTAAAGGACAGAGCTTGGAAATAAGAAAACAAATACTTCATTAGAAAAAATCACTTAAAATTATGATAATATCAGAAATGTGTGTGGCACCACAAAAAAGACATTAATTTTGAAACGCGACTGAAATTGCGAGTTGCTACTAAAATTCAGATACGAAACTACATTTAAAATAAATCTTTCATCCAACAATATTTACTGTCCAACAAGCGACAGAACTGCAAAATATTTTTTGAACTAAGAGAAAGAATAATATTAATCTTGTATTCAACATCCCTTCGTTACGAACTGTCATCATGTCTATCCCTTGGGAGGGCATTACCACGAAAGAATCCTTCGTAAAATCTCTTGTCATCCAGATGCTTTGGATTTTAAACATTATCGCGTATTTCTTTTTTATTCTCAAGGAAACACGGAGCAAAATGTAATTGTACCGAGGTAAATCGCTAGAAATAAAAGGGGAAGGGTTATTTTGCCACTCTAAATTGAAGTACTCAGGATCGTTGCTTGGGGAGAAGGTGTTCTTGCGTCATTACTTTCATTATTGCTTTTTGAGTCCTTCAAAAATGTTGTTTTATTCATGCATTTTCATTTTGATTTCTGGTTCCTCAATTCTCAAATTAATATCTTGAAAGTAATAAACCGAAATCGAATAGATAATTGTTCCATTTTTGTCTCTGAAAATGGTTTAAGTAAAGACATAATATCGTATTTACGCATAAACTGAAAACTGGTTCAATGAGCAATTACCTGTGTAAAAAATTCAGTAGTTTTTGATGCCGCTATAAAACAGTTGTCTTTAATACTTTTTAAATTACTTGTTAAAATAATTACTATCCAACACTTAATAAAATGATATTCAATATGCATTTCAATTCTACAATTATGGTTGTTCGGATTTGCGTAGTTCTTTCTCCTTGACTACGATATATTTTATAATATTTGTTTTTTATATTTGAAATATTTCTGTAGTACTTCAGGCGTAATAATATAATGTTCGGTATCCTTTAAGTTGTTTATTCCTTTATTCAAAATACAACAAGGTTTTTGGCCTATCTGAATATTTCACAAAACAGTTTTTCTTCGAGACTTTCATGCAAAACTAGTTTCAAGCCAGTATTTTATGTTTTATTGCAAAATAAAACGGTTCAGAATACCAGAGATACAATATTGTCTAATCATTTTGACAAGAACGAAAATACATTCCAGTTTCAGCCCTTGCAGCATCAATATTATTGCATAGTGTCGTATTATTTGTCCTAAGACAGATATATATTGACTAGCTGACCCAGCAAACTCCGTATCACCTTTTAAAGAGTTTTTATTTAATTCCCTTTTTTCCAAGCCCCTTTTACAAAGTTACCATTGACTTAGCGCTTAATCTTTTATCATTTCAGAGTCTATAAATGATGAACAAACAAACATAGAATTTTATATAATATTGAATTCCCCATTCCTTAAAATATCGGAGACGATACCCATATCGACTTTAAAAAAATCCCGTCCCCCTTCTTTGCCATCACTTCCCATTTCCCATCCGCCATCTTGAATCACGAAATAGATGTTGTATTTGGATTTCCTATCCCTTTAAACATCGGAGACGATACCCACATTGATTTAAAAAAAAAAATCCTATCCGCCATCTTTGATCACAAAATAGATGGTATTTTTGATTCCCCATTCCATAAAATATCGGAGACGATACCCATATCGACTTTAAAAAAATCCCGTCCGCCATCTTTGATTTCCTATCCGCCATCTTTGATTTCCTATCCGCCATCTTTGATCAGGAAATAGATGTTGTATTTGGATTCTCCATCCCTTAAATCATATGAGACGATACACATATAGATTTTTAAAAAATTTCTCATCAGCCATCTTCGATTTCCCATCCACCATCTTGAATCACGAAACAGATGTTGAATTTGGATTCCCCATCCCTTTTAACATCGCAGACGATACCAATATTGATTTTTTTAAATTTTCCCATCCGCCATCTTTGACCACGAAATAGATGTTGTATTTCGATTCCCCACCTCTTAAAATATCGTAAGCCCATATAGATTTTTAAAATTTTCTCATCCACCATCTTTGATATCCCGTCCGCCATCTTGGATCACAAAATAAATTTCAGCGCCCCAAAAATCTCGAAAACGATACCCATATAGATTGTATCCTATTCGTTTAGCCTTTTTCTGTCTTTGACCCAACCCTCCCCCTTCTCGTTTGACCATTTTATCCTATTCGTTTAGCCTTTTTTAGCCTTTGTTAACCCAACCCTCCCCCTTCTCGTTAGACCACTTTATTATTTTTGTCTGGCCCCTAAAAGGTGTGGCGTAATTTTATATAGCCTATAGCCTTTCGAAATTATTGGGCTATCATAGGCAATAACAATTTTTAAAATCCGACTGCTAGTTCCTGAGATTAGCCGACATTATCTTTTAGCCTTTTTCCCGGCCCAAAAGGGTCGAAGCGTTATGTTATATAGCCTATAGCCTTCCGGAATTACTGGGCTATCGTATACAAAAATAAGTTTTCAGATCCGACCGGTAGTACCTGAGATTAGCGCGTTCAAACATACAAACAAACAAATCTTCCGCTTTATTATATTAGTATAGATGAACGATATATTTTGGCAAGACTATACTGCTGACTATTGTTTCGTTCTGTCATAATTGAAGTAAAACAAAGCGAACTTCTTTAATATAATTTATGAATGTATCGGCTCGAAATCATGTGCGTGGTATAGGAAATGAAAATATGATATTAAATCCAAATTCAACCAAATTACCCACAGTTAATTTCATCACCATTTTATAATTTCCGTGGCAGCTTGTCATAACCAACACTGTTTTCATTATTCATCATTATATTACAAACAGGTTTGCCAACATGTCAACGTAAACATTACCAGCAGTAAAAACAACATTAACTACGACCTTTCACCACTTGATCACAATTTTTATGGGCCATTAAATTTGGAATTTACAATTATGAAATTTGTAGTGACGCAATAAACCGGTGATATATTACATGTATGACAACACTTAGGGTTGGTGTGATAAGTCAAACAAATGGGCGTCCCAGGAGATTCCTCGAGAGCTTGAATCGTGACGTCGTTTTAAACCGAAATAATACGTATTCGTAAACGTGTGTAAAAAAAATATGTACCTACAAATTCATTGTCTATCCAGATTCGAATAAACAAACTTATTGACTCTATACATTTTTACGTTTGTCAAGTATTAACACGAAACAAAAATAACTGAAAGACACTAAAATTCGACATGTTTTGCTGTTGTTGTTAAAAAATATAATGATTACAGAATAAATCTTTCAGAAATATAATTTAATTTATTGTTAAAATTAAATTTAATGTCGTATGATTGTTGATGATGGTTTGTTTGTTTGGTTCAACGCGCTTATCTTAGGAACTACGGGCCTGATTTGGAAAACTCTTATTTTTTGTGTTGGAAAGCCCATTTACAAAGAAACGCTATAGGATATATAACATTATCATTCATCATACTATGAGCCACTGGTGCGGTGCAGTAGCCCTAAATAACGCGGGTGTAACAGCGGGCACTTCTACTTATGCACACAATAGAACCAGTAATTCTTAATTTTGTGGTGGTGAATCTAACAGAATTTTATATAACACTTTGAGAATTAAATCGTTGTCAACCACAAACAAATCCAGAAAAATGATTAAATACTTTGCTACTCGCGCAGTAAGTCCAACTTATATAATTTTAAAATGCATTTAGAGCCATGAATAAAACCTATCTTGGGTGTCACAATTTCTCAACACACCATTTTGGTGACGTAATCACAGGGTAGTGCCAAACATTCAAACCACATCTGAAATTGCAATCTGATCTACGCACCATGATTACTCCATGGGTTTTTATCGGGTATTCTGGCTATATAGAGTTTTAGACGAATTTTATTCAAGTGTATTAAACAGTGTGACCAGAGATTTTCGATATTTATTGAGGTCGGTTAAATCCTTGTATTGACTCTCTTATCAAGAGGTCCTTTAAAAATAAAGAGTACCTACAGAAATGCTCACAATCTAAGACTTTACATAACACTTTACGTCACTGAAAATATTGTTGATAGATCAAAATAATGTTGATGTCTTTGGAAGCAAGAAATTGTTTTGCTTTTGACGTGACAACGTCTTATAAATTGGTTTGCCGGGTGACACTTCAAGAAACTGCGTTACGCTCCGCTCACGTTATGCGCTCACAATGAGAGCGAGTGAGAGGCACGCGTCCCGCCTAAGAGCGAGAGAGACAGACATAAAAAGTGAAAGGCACGCGTCTTTCATCCTTCTTCCTACTATACGAATGAATATTCACATTAAAATAATTTTACCACTCAAAGTCGTTGTCACGTAAAACTTTCGCCCGTATACCGACTTTACAGGCAACCAATTTTTTTTTTACTTTATTTTTCTTTTGTGTCAAGAGGGAATCAGGCTCAAAAACGTAATTTAATGTCAACAATAGGATTGAAGACTAAATATTTTTATTACAGAAATGTAAATAAATTAATGATTAAACCAAATACTAAAAAATCTTAAACAAAGATAACGATTAACCAAACAGGAACTAAGCATACGTAAAGTATAAGTCAGGTCTATCTTTGATCAATTCGCACACCTAGCAGTATAATGACAAATCTACGTTTTTCTTATTTTACAGAAATTAGGGTCAAAGATTTTACAAATGTTTGAAACGAAGGTATGACATCATTTTACATTTTATCATGGATTTTATGGTTTTAGCAACTAGTATAAACCTTAATAGATACTTAGGGATAAAAAAAATCCACTTTAAGTTTACAGGAGTTGCTTCATAACAGTCAAAGAAGAAGAAGAGCCACGCAATTGTGCCGTTATACTTTTAAGAACTTCCAAAAATGTCATATATGCCCCTAAAGCCATAATTATACAGGATATGAAAACCAAGAAATAAAGACAATTGGTTAATAGAAAACAAAAGTTTTTATTTGAAATCAACATACATAAAAAATTTAACTAAAATATTATAATAACCTATATTTGGCTCGCGAATCGTTAAGAAATAGTCATCATCAAACTATAATAAATAAAATAAAGTATAATCACGTATCTTCTCTTAATTGTAAAGGTAGGTAATCATCATACATTTTTAAAATTATGGTGAGATAGTTACTCTCTGTTCTAAACACAAAAGCACTTAAAAGCTTGGCAGTTTAAGTTTAGCCAAGGTACGATAATGAAATCCAGATCCAAATCAAGTTTTACCTTACCACTCCGAAATTTTTAGGAAGTTTACTTTACCTTTATGTATCTTTAATAATTGACTAAGCAGTAAACAAAACTATAAGCATCTAGGCAATATAAGGTACTTGCACAGTAGGTTTATGATTTTGACCCTTACTATTCGCCACGGACCCTTTTCTCTGTGAAGTTAACAGCTGGATGAATTTGTGCATGAAAAACTCACGCTTGTAACGCTTGTGATGCATAACTTCGGCTTTTTGAACTTTGTTTAAATACGTACGTAAAGCTTTTAAACGCGAGTATTCCATGCGCAAATCTAACTCACAGCTAACTACAGAGAGACAAAGGTCCTTGGCGAATAGTTACGTCGGTATCTTAGGTACGAAGATTTTATCGAGGTATCTTGAATATAATAAGAGTATGAATATAAAAGGTAGGTATTTCTTATACTTATTTAAAGATTATTATAAAATGCTTCATAATAGCTGGGCACTATGTTAGAACGAAGTAATTGTAACAAATCGTTTTTCTTTGAATCAGAAATATCCATTTTTGAATCGCAAGCTGCTTGTAATTTTATTTGTGATGGTTGCCTTCTTGTTCGTCGTTGCAATTTAAGCTTAGCTTGGATCCATTGTCCTTCAAAAGATGTTTTAAATTCAGAGAAGTCACTATTTTTAGTAAATTTAATCATTTTTAACTCAGTCAGTTTTATTATATCCCCATTAGTGTCTTTCTGGTAATTAATGCCTTGCTCTTCAGTCAGTGCTTTCAAGTCATAAAAGTTACTAAAATGCATCTCATGAACAATGAAAGGGTTTCCTCTTTTTGTAGCATCTCGTATCAAATTAACATATTGATATGGTACGTAGATGGGTCCAGACTTTTTTGCCCTTTCTATTGATTTTTCAATCAGAGAATGGGCATTATCGCCTTCATTTTGACTATGGCCGCTGATTAAAAACTTATGGCACACAGAATTTATGGCTAAATTTTCGACAGCATAATAATACATGCTGAACACATATCTAAAAGTAAAACCATATCCATCAGAAATTATAATAAAGTTAATAATTATATCAAAATATTCACCGTCAAAAATTTGATACGTACCGATTTTTTTGTTGGCCATAACAATTATCACTGTAAAAAAGAACATCAGAATCTAGATGCTCTTCAGCAACTTTCTCTTGAAACTTGTAGACGCAAGTTCCTATTCCTGTAGAACCTTTAGAACCCAAGCCCTCATGCCAGAAGTAACAAGTAGTTGAATCAGTTTTAATATTTGTTATCTGAAATAAAGTTAATATTATTTATAGTAGGTAATATTAAACATTAAAGATTTAAATACGTTACTAATAGTCGTCTTACAGTAAAATTGTAGCAATTCAATTTGGATTTGTAGTGAAACGCTTTTTGGTGGTGTTTAAACTGGTGTTCTAATTCTGCTTTCTTATCACCTTCTGCATTTTTGTAAGATTCACAAAAATTGCACTGGTCTTTTTTGGTATAAAAAACGATATATTGAATTCCCTGTTAAAAATCTGACTGTAAATGAACAATAAAGCTGCTTCTTTACCGGCACTTCTGCGTTGGCATTCCTTGTCGCGATGTAAGGCAGCCAAGGTAAGTCCACCATCCATAAACTCACGACTAGTATTAGCACGTAAATAATGGCTTTCAACTGGTGGGACTGAATTGATATGCTGACGAACTGATTCTAGTACTTCTGGATCCGATTTTGGTTGTTTACCGTGTTTACCCCTTTGATCGGTCGGCGCGATTCCACAATCAGAAGATTTTGCTTCAATAACTGTACGGAGCGTCCGTTGTGCTATCCCAAGGGTATTTAGTAAGAATGTCTTACATATTCTTCGGGTCTGACCATTTTTCACAAAAAAAAAACAACTATTGGGTGTTCTTGGTCGTGTTACATTTTTTACACGACGGCATTCTATGTTTTGAATGTTAATGCAAGAGCTAAGAAAGTCTCTTTGACGTTGCAAAGATCCTAAGGACCAATAAGTATTAAATATTTGTTGACGTTCATCTCTTGTAAATTTATCGCAACATAAAAACTTACAATTATGGCACGGAGGTCTCATTTTTTTGGCTTCTATTTTGTTGCCTTTCTTAGATACATAATCTTTTCCTGAATTTTTTAACTTTTTCCTGACATTTTTTTTCCACTTGTTTTGGTTTCTCACTCTTTTCTTTCCTCTTTTGTTCTTAGAAGTTGCACTGGTTAAAAAAAACTATAGATGAACTCGTAGATGAAGATCTGTCGCCTTGGATGTGATGTCGGTGGATGATCTTCGCTGCCACTATCTTCAGAAATGTCTGAACCTTCGTTCAAGCAAACAAAAGGAGAACTTGGTTTCTGATTTTCTTTACCTAGGATAAAGATTAAATTTTGACTGCCTCGTTGGTCTCGCGGCATAAATGTGCGCGTGGGATTGGGAGGTCTCGGGTTCGATTAATGGGTCGGGCAAAGTGTTATTGGGTTTTTCCGTAAGGAAATTCTCAGTAGCAGCACGAAGTCTGGTAATGTGCCCGGTACGGCAATAGGCTCGCCCCCTATTACGTGGGACCTAAAACAAAATTCATGGCGAAATGTGGGTGTAATATTACACCTCTGCCTACCCCTTCGGGGATACAGGCGTGAGACTATAAATAAATAAAAATAAAATAAATAAAGATTAAATAATATTGAGAGCTGTTGGTTACTATTGATTGGAACTAAAGAAAAATTTGAAAATTATGCTTACCAAACTCAGCAGAATCATGGTCTTTAGTATTTCTACCTATCGCATCAGACCCTTCTTGGAAATATGAAGAGATTTGCATATCCATTTGTTGATTAAGCACATTCTCATTGTTATATGTTTGAAGTATCGTGGGAGATAGTGACGTTGGTTTAGCATTAACTGTACAAGATAATTTTATTGTATCTAACAGTCCAAGAATTTTAATAATCAATATAAATAATAAATAAATTACCCTCATCAATTATTTCCTCAAACTGCACTATATTTTCATCAGCAGTTTGTTTATCAGTCATGTTAGTATCAGGAATAGGAATCAATTTTTCAGGTACAGTCATACCAAGTGCTTCATATTCAAAATTATTTGCTCTTCTTAACTGTTCTATACGGGTATCATCCGGCAAAGTATCTGCAAAGTTAAATTTCCTCAAATTGAACCGCAGCTGGGAATCGTACATTCAACTCTTGTGCGTAAAAAACATTGCTATAAAATCTAAAAAAAAAACATTTCCAGATTTTTTTGTTGTCTTTTGAACCTTAAATAATTATGGTATTAATTAATATACGTACCTCCTTTCTGGGATTTACTAGACGTTGAAGAACTACTGGATGAATTACTTGATGAAGACGTTGAGCTGCTACTAGAACTACTACTATTCGATGATGAGTCACACTCACTGCTCGATGAGGATATAGAACGTTTCCGCTTTTGTGGCACTACTGATTGATCATCTTCTTTGGTACCTTAAGTATAATTTTTTTAATTCAATAACAATCGTCTGCTAACTTCTACATACGTAGGAATTATTATTAGAATAAATACATAAATACAATTTATAAAATATATTCAAAGTACCTTCACAAATAGCATCTATTTCCTGAACATTTATATTATCAGAAGTATTGCTGTTCAAAGGAGATATTATTATTGAAACTTCCGCCAAATCTTTACTGGTCGAAGCTATAGGTTCAATTATATCGACTGTCATTGATGATGTTGTTTCCCCTATAAAAAACATTTGATTATGAGCGATGTATAGATAGCACGATGTATTAATTTATAACAAGATGGCTGTAATAAATACAACCTTTGTTACATTTTAATATTCAAAATGAAAAGATAATAAGAAAATATTTAGGATACATACCGCTTTTATTTAAGTCCGGATTGATTTTAGAAAAAGGTGCTGCAGTCAAACCTTTTTTATCTAATTGTACCAATCGCTCCATTCGGTTCGCCATTATTACAATAAGTAGGTATATCAAACGTCTTATTTGTTTTTCTAAAATTTAAAGTGAAATTTAAAGTTATGATTTTGATAAGCACAAAGATTAGGGAGCAAGTCGGCCCACTCAGAAACTGCTACTTAGGGCTCCTAACGCCTTTTTAACATTTATAATGATTAGTTAGACCGTGTTTTATAGTAGGCCAACCTACCTGCCAACCCTTACATAAAAACACTTATCCAGCTCACGACATAAATACCAATAACAGTTACGTAATCTAATTGAAACGGCACATCTGTCAAATAAGACGTGGTTTTACCATGAGAATTATATTTAGTAAAATAGGCATGTCACATTTGTCAAATGTGCCGTTTTTCTACTAACTTACTAATTTAATAAAATGTCACATTTGCCACTTACGCCAACATAGATTTAGAAGCGATTGCGCACCTCGCGGAGCGCCCCGCACAACTGACAAATAAGCCGTTGTTATGCGCGGAAGTGTAGGGAACGTACCAAGTACTACATTGACACTGAACGCCCTCTCTCAACAAATAGGAAAACTAGCACCGTGCCGTTTTACCACTTTATAAATTATACACTTTTAAACACTTAGGCCGTACAAAATCCAATTTCGCTTTTTTTATAAATGAGCCATTATACTGCTAGGTGAGTAAATTATATTTTAGAGACTTAGTATTTTCTTGGATTTACGCGAATGTTACACATTGAAATTGAACTACAGTATATAGATTTTAACGCGTTATATTGGTTTCACTATTTATTACATTTAAACCGAATGATCTAGAAACTTCATTTTTATTACTAGCCGACGTTTCGAATTATTTACAGGATTCATGTTCACGGCAGACTGAGGTGGTTTTTGTCTTAATTTCTTGAATGAATAAGTATCTCAAAGAACCCGAACATTTTTCAACTATTGGTGTTACTATTTATGACGACCGGTTGGTGCAGCGGGAGTGTAAGCGACTGCTACGCCGAAGGTCGTGGGTTCGATTCCCGCTCAACTCAAACATTTGTGTGCATTAACATAGATGTTTTCTTGGTCTGGGGGTTTCTATGTATAATGTGTATGTATTTACAAAAAAAAAGTATATAATATGTACGTATATCCATTATCTAGTGCCCATTGTACAACCTTTGCTTAGTTTGGGACTAGATGGTGATGTGTGTATGTGGTAGAATAGAATAGAATAGAATTTGCGCAGAATGAGCTCACAGTGTCCTCTGGTCTTCTGGTGACTTTGTCCTTCTTAGGTTTCATTAGCCTTATGACTGGGTCCCAAGCTGGAGGAACATTCCAACCGTCTCCCCTATTGAAATTAGGATGTTTTTAATTTCAATAGCCTCACGTATCATCCTTGGAAGAAAACGGTGTTCTTTTCCGAGGATCTGTGGATCATCAAATCGCAGGTAGTGGTTGGGTCCTTGTTCCACATGTTCACACACAGCAGACTTTGTTGAGCGTTTATGTTTTATGTCAGCTATATGTTCTTTAACCTTTTTTTATTTTATTTTTTTGATGTCGGGTTGGAAAATCCTCATGGAGTCCCTCCGCCCTGGGGGAAGGGCGAAGGGGACTGTCAGATTCTTACTGACTAAAAACCAACCCGTATTTCTTACGTACCCGTATGTCGGAGGCTCGGGTATCGCTGAAGCATTCCTCGCTACCCCCTGACGGGTATTGGCCCGCCAGATGGTCAGGCGAGCCCCGAACAAAACCCCCTTGGCGGCGGATGAAGGTGTTGGGCTCCGCCGCCAATACACTCAACGGCCGCACAGGATAGGGAGGATGGCAACGCAACACCGCATCTCCTCTTCCTCTGCGGCCCCACCGCGACGCAACGATAGTGCGCCTCCATTTGGTCGCGGAAGATAGGGTGCGCGGCAACGCAACACCGACACGCCTCTCCTCCCGCGACCGCACCCGACTGCGAGGGACAGAAAAACTGTCCCTCGCACCCGCCCCTTTGGACGCATCCTGCGCACTCCTGGATCCCTCTTAGCTTCACCGCGGGTGACCAATCCACGGTTACTAAGCTCCCCCACCACGACAAGGTGGAGATCCCACGGGGGGGATATGTTCTTTAACCTACCTATACTCGCGCCAATTTTTGTAACACCTATACTCGCGCACGGTGTCACATACCGATATATCGTACCCCTACTAAATATTTTTTTAATATGAAGCCCAAAAAATATTAATAATATTTCAAACTTTAGGATATAATGAAACAAAAAAGATAAGAATAATACGTAATGTATTAATTATTTTACTGACTTTCAGTCTATAACAAATCAGTCTTCAATTTTCAGTTTTTTTACTTAAGTATTATGAAAACAAAAATAAAATCCGTACTTCTTTTTAAAAACAAAATAAACTTTAAAATAGTAATACACAATATATCAAAAGACATATTTATCTATGTTTGCCTTAGTTTTGACCCTCAACATAACAATCAGGACATACGGTTACAGCATGTTCCAAACAAAATTATTTTTTGCAGCTGGCTCAGTTGTAACGTTGTTGTTCTACCTCATATATTTCGTCATTGTCTTCCTCTTGCTCGGTGTAGTATAACTCTTCTTGTACCTTCCCATGGTCTTCCACCTCACTGTCATTTTCGTCTTCATAACTAGAACCAGAACTTAATTCATCCAGCAGCAAACTGATTCGATCATCCTCCATATTAAAATATAGTATAATCTAAAAAGAATAACAAAATTGGTTAAAGTCAAAGTCAAAGTCAAAATCATTTATTCATTTAGGCCACAAAGTGACGCATTATGAACGTCAAAAATTTAAGTTAATTACTAGATGATTCTACATTTACATTTACTCCCACGATCGCAATGCAATAGGTAGAACCACGAGAAAGAACGGGCAATAAAACTCGTGGCCACTCTTTTTAACTGCCAGTATAATGGTTTTACATGTTATCTTTGTAAAGAGCTGCAACTGTTTCACATTGTGAGTTATCTACTAATGCAAAATTTAATAGTTATTGATATCATACTCAAGCAATAAATTATGTAAATTTGGTAAAAATATAATATAGAGCAACAAACATACATCCATTTTACTATATGTATGTCATAAAGTATTCTAAGTTTGTAAAAAATATAAATGCATTAAATATATTACATTAATACTTACACAAAAAGTTGCACCTATACTCGCGTCGGTCTCACGGACCGATTGGGGCCAAATGCTACGACACGTGTCCTTTGCACAAACGCGCGGCGTGCTATAAAATGAAGTTATCAACAAATCCGGCAGCTAGTTAGGAACTCGACTTCTTAGGATTTTCGTACATAAAAATAATAACGGAAATGTGTTTCGTCGGTCTCACAGACCAACGCGCGAGTATAGGAAGGTTAAGTCGGATGCTTATGCTTCTCTTGGTTTGTCCAATGTATGAGAGCCCCCAGTAACAGTCTATTTTGTAGACACCGGCCTCTTTCAAGGGTAACTGACACTTGACTGTTGGTAGAAATTGACATATCTTCTTTGGCGGCTTGTAGTAAGTTTTGTTTGAAGCTCACTTCAAGATGTAGCCAATTTTGTCGGTCACGCCCTTGATGTATGGGAGGACAGCAGGTTGTCTTTCTACTGTGGCTGGTTTTTCTTTCATCAGGATCTGTGACAGTGGTCCAGTAGTCGGAGCTTGTTGTCCTGCAGAACTTGCCTGACATGTTGAAGCTTAGCGTCCAGGTGTTTCTTGTCACAGATCCCCCGGGCTCTCTGAAACAGAGACATTCCTACAGTAGCTAACTGTTTAGGATGGGGGTGAGATTCACCGTTTAAGTACCTATTTGTATGAGTCTTTTTCCTATACACAGTGTGGCTTAAAGAGTTGTTTTTATTCCTGATAACAAGTACATCTAAGAAAGCTAAAGAATTGTTTGCCTCTAATTCCATTGTGAATTGTATTTGAGTATTAATGGAATTAAGATGTTTTAGGAAAGCATTAACACTATCTGTTGGTAAAATTGTGAAAGTGTCATCTACATACCGCTTGTAGAACCTCGGTATAAAAGTGGCAGTCTGCAGGGCTTGTGCCTCGAAGTCCTCCATGAAGATGTCAGCGACAACAGGCTATACTGGAGGGCCCATTGCAACACCATCTTCTTGTATGTAGTACTTCTCGTTCCACAACAGATAGCCTGTTGTCAGGCAGTGTTTCAGTATCTCTGTATTTTCCTCAGGCATGTTGTTTTCTGTCAGTTTCCTTCTAGTAATTTCTATACAGTCATGTACTGGTATGCATGTGAATAATGACTGTACGTCAAAACTAACCAAAGTTTCCTTGTCAGAGAGATGTAGGTGTTTGATTTCACTGACAAAATTATAGGAATCCTTCACATGCGCTCTCGTGTTATTTCTAAGCGGTAAGAGAATCTTCCCATTGTATTGAGCCAGCCTGTAAGTTGGTGCGCCTATCTGTGGAGCGTTTACCTTGTGTATTTTTGGTAGACATTTGAGGAGGTTTTGCACGCAATGGTATTAAATATTTCACGTCCAGATTAAGTTTCTCGGAGTAGTTCTTGACTATATCACTCGTTTAATTGAGTATTTTATTAAGAGGGTCCGTCTTAACCATTTTATATGAACTTTCATCCGACAAAAAATACATACATACATACATATCATCACGCTTTTTATCCCCGAAGGGGTAGGCAGAGGTGTATTTCTACACCCACTTTTCGCCAGATATACTTTAGTCCCACGTAATAAGGGGCGAGCCTATTGCCGTACCGGGCACATTTCCAGACTCCGTGCTGCTACTGAGAATTTCGTGACAGAAAAACCCAATAACACTGGCCGACCCAGGAATCGAACCCGGGACCTCCCGATCCCACGCGCACATTTATGCCGCGAGACCAACGAGGCAGTCGTATAGGGTTTGATGTCGAGTTTTCCGTCTCTACGCAAAGATGGTATTTGCATCGTGTTATCCCTTAGTCGCCTCTTACGACACCCACGGGAAGATAGACAAAAGATTTTCCATTTTATGTTTATAATCGGACGTGTCTATCACTACCGTTGCATTACCTTTATCTGCTCGGAGTACTGTTAGTTCAGGTCTAGCCCGCAGGTTCTTCAGTGCGAAATACTAGGGTTTTGGCAGATTCCTTGCCGGCACTTTCGATTGACGTAATACAGCAGAAACTTCCTGACGTATGGCCTCCAAATCTTCCTTACACACACACACGTCACATTGTTCTTGACTAGACAATCCTCAACGTTGCAAACAATGTTCTCATACGGTATTCTGGATGGAGTTATCGCATAATTTAAACCTCTGCTCAGTGCTTTTTTTGTGTTTTGATCTAACGTATTTTTTGACAGATTGACAACTGTTTGTCCATGTTCGGACGGTAGCTTGTGGTTGGTCCGTGCAAAAACGTTCTGTTTCGTATTGTACTGGTCATTTGATTTTCGTTGTAATGTTTCAAATTTTCTAATTTTGTTACGTTTACACGCGTAATATTTTGATGATTCTCTGTTATTTGTTGCATCGATGCATTTTTTCAAATTTAATGGAGTTATCAATCTCTATATTTCGTTAGACAAATGCTCAACATTCCTATTTATTATGCTTAAGTCAGCGCGTTGTTCGTGTATCTTTTGTATGAGTAACATTTGACTTGCTTAAATTTTCGTTTATTTTAGCCACAGATATTTAAGATACTTCCATAATTGAATAATAGTCAATTGTTTTAGAACAATTTCTATACGGACCCGAAATCTTCGTCTTATTTATTAGGTAGTCAAATATAAACGGCGTGAAAATAACTTTTTAAAAACTTTATTTTGAAGTTTACAAATTATGTGCTCAGCCGTACAATGAGAATAACGAACATGACAAGATACATGGTTTATAAAAGGCTTACAAGCTAAGGTGGGGAAGAGGGGTACCAAGCATGGGACCACCTCTGACATGGAGACATGGCTTCTGTTACTGGGTATCGTCTGCTAATTGATTAATTACAATAAATTTAATGATGACCAAAACAATAACCATAAAACCTTAATATTAGTGTTTGTTCGCCTTCATGGAACTGTAATGGTGCGAACCGTGCGAACGGTATGTGGGGGCTGCATAACTCCTCCCTCCATAAGATCAAAATCATCATTTGAAGAAGGGTGATTTTGTTCAAAATTACGTAGTAATTTTGATCTATATTTATACACAAACACAAGAAATACAATTATTAAAATTACGTAAATTATTAGAGTTCCTACACTGATGCTATGCATATTCACTATGTTCATAGACTTTTCACTGTTTAACACTTCACTTTCACTTTTCAGGACGTGTGACAGCAACTGAAGATTTTCCATGTCGATTTCATCGAGGCTGATAGATTTTCTTTGCAGGAAATCCGCTGGCGTTGTTATACTGGGTAGATGTATACACGGTGTGCTTCTGAAGACAATTGGTGTTGTTTGTAGCCGACGTCTTTTTAACTTGATTGTTCCAATCTTCACAGTGCATGTGTCGTTAGGAGTGACGATATATGTTCCCATGATATCTTGTTGGGTGATATTATTTTCACAATGTACAGAACATTGTGAAAATAATATATATAAGAATATATGTACGCCGGTGTATACAATCCATGAATCTGACTGTATGGATTTTATCTTGACATCGGAGGTTTCGATGGATAGTGGAAGGCACGATGTGATTCTGGTAGAGTAGCTCAGCAGATCTGCTATGCATTTGTCTTCCTGACCGGATGACACGCTGGTTTCATGACAAAGGTACTTTCCTTCGTCTATTTCTTTGCAGGGCTGTGACAGTGGTAATACTTTCGACCCTTTCGCAAGGATGTAGGAATATTTAGGGGTCAAAAGGAACTTTCTATTGAGTTTAGGGTTGTACATAGGAAAGGGATGTAATCTATAGTAGTTATAGACATCTAATTGGACTATCGGTACTGATAGTATAAAAGTTATTTGTTTGCCCTTTACATAAGCTTTAATGTCTAGAGAATGTTCTAAGTAAATAAGATTATCTAATGTTACAGGAAAAATCAATTTATCGACTGTCTCTATGTCTTTAAAAATAGAAAATATTTCATTTGTGTCTAATATCGACTGGTGTAAGACGTTTACCCTACTGAAAGCTATTGCGGTTTCCACTTCATCTAATTGTGTTAATATTATTTGAAAATTATGATTAAGTAAATTAAAAGTGTTTAATACTAAATTTTTACTCCTTTGGAATTGGGTTTGATTCATAAAGGCTTCTATTTCTAACACAGATTTTTCTAACATAATAAAGTTATATCTTGAGTGATTAGTGTAATTAAAAAATGAACCAATTATTTCTGTCACTAATGTCATTTTATTTAAGAGTGCATGTTGCTTCAATTGTATACTGTTAATTGTTTTATCATACCTTATTGCATCTTCGTTATCCAAATTACCAGATATTGCTTTTATCATTGATCCAATAGTGTTAACTAAACCTCTTTTTATTCTAATATTCGGAATTAACTGATAATACCTTTCTATTGTAGTGTTCATAATATATTGAGTCTGTAAGTCGGCGTCTATTAAATTACCATCTAAAATATACAGGCTGTCACAAGACCCATCACCAAGCGGAAGTCTACTCGTTATGGACATCATGCCAAGTCATACTAACCGAAAATAATACCTGGGAAACGATATTTTTTTTTAGTTTTCGCATTTTTTATATCGCAATTATCAGAGCGCGCGTGCAATGCTCGAAATACCTGCTTATACCTGGTTATAGGGCTAGAACTAAAGAACATATTGGCGGAATAATTGCATCGATTTTGTACCTAATTAAAAAAAAACCATACTAACTTTGAGCCTCAATATCTCCTGAACCAGTAATTTCCCAGGTATGGCGCCGAAGTAAAAAAAATTCGTAGTGATTGGTACAACATGGGATTTCAATTTTCGTTAAGGGTCTTTTTACACCCTGTATATGTTTTCTAACCTATCATGCATGTAACTAATAATTTCCTTATATTTTCCTATGTTATCCTCTAACGATTTACTAACTAAATCTAAGTCTAATATTTTAACTATGTTCCAATTATATAAACTAATACTAACTTGACCTTCTCTCACTGGGAGAATACCTGGGTTTTCCTCAAGTCTTTGAAGTTGAAGGGCCTGGCTGGGGGTCGTTAGTGTCGCTACCACCAGGACGTACAGTCACGAGCATAAATATATTACTATGGGCAGATTGGCAGAAATATCTGTCCCAAGAATGAGTTCAATAATATCTGTCTGCACGTACGCAGCAAAAATATCTGATATTATCAGGCAGCATAATGAAGTGGCATCAAAATTATGTGATGACAATCTCGAAGCATAAATATCTGATGTGACAGGTGGCAAAATGTTATGATCCCTTGTGGAGAGCAAATATATGTAACGTTTTATATTTCTGTAATTTGCATTGATTCCGCCATAAAAGCATAAATATGTGACACCAACTAGGTGGCAATAATATCTGACATTATTTAATTTTCAATGTAATTTAAAATTTATACGAAATAGTTAAAAAATACAAATTTTATTTTACATTGTTTTAATATAGGCTGTCGTTTTATAATATACAGGGTGTAAAAAGACCCTTAACGAAAACTGAAATCCCATGTTGTACCAATCACTACGAATTTTTTTTTCTTCGGCACCATACCTGGGAAATTACTGGTTCAGGAGATATTGAGGCTCAAAGTTACAATGAAATTTTTGTTATTACAGTACAAAATCGATGCATTTACCCCGCCAACCCGTTCTATAGATGTTCAATGCACCCATGGATAAGCAGGGTTTTCGAAAATAGCACGCGCGCACTTTTAATAGCGGATTAAAAAATGTGTCACCTTAAAAAAAAATCGTTACCCAGGTTTTATTTTTGCTTTGTATGACTTGGCATGATGTCTATAACGAGTAGGCTTCGGCTTGGTGATGGGTCTTGTGGCACCCTGTATATATGTCTAGACACAGACATACTACGACCGAATTAAATTATTTATTATTGTAGTGGGTAGATCTATTTTATCTACGGCTGCCGAGTAATAGTTTAGGAATAGGGTATCGGACTGCCTAGTCAAAACAGTAACTTTTTGTCACCCGTCGAAACTCTAGTTTTATATTTTATCAACTGCTGTACTATTTTATATATATGAAATTTGCTGTAAGAGCAAAATTAAAATTTAAGAATATTTATAGTGGTAATTTGAGACAATCTTTTTGATAAATGATAATTTGCAATTTATTTTTAATACTGTCCGATCCCCTATTTTTTATAGTAATATATCAGGCCACCAGACCTTACTTATTTTTTTGGATTGCATTGGATTGACGATGAGTTATCGAACAGTATCCATTTCTGAAAACATACATGGATACTATTCGATGCACATATTCCATTCATTGCTCTCGAATAACTCGTGAGTGGTTTAAAAGTTAATATTTAAAGGGAGGCCTTAAAGTTAATCAATTTCCCTTCAGAGAGCCTTGATTTGAATCCCATTGAGAATCTGTGGATTTCAATGTTTCAACAATAGGATCCAACTCTGGCTGGAACCCATGATTTTCTACGTTGTCACACCTTTGACATTTGGGAGTCACTCCGAGGCTCGCAAGTGTGTGCTAATATAGTTCTACAATGCAAGAGAGGCTACAGGACATTATGATGCAAATGGTGGATTTACTCGATTTTAATTCATTATGTTTGATTAGATTTCACCGGAAGATAACAAGATCCGCAAGTTTATAAATTTACTAGGAAATTCTAAACGGGAGATAAATTGTATTATTTTACGCCCATATTTTCGCAAATTTATCAATTTGCGACGTCTCGTGGTGAATTTATAAACTACCGGATATCTATTCGGAAGATTCTAAACGGTTCAACCAATCACAGAAGTTTCACATTAATTTTAAGCTTCTTTAAAATACGGCAAATAACATACTGGTCTCTGATTGGTCGGTCGGTGATAATGAAGGTCGGCATCAATTCAACTTAATAGGTTACGTTAGGTTTTCTTGTGACCCAGAACAGAAAAATAGGAGCCTTGCAAAGCAGGGTTTCGTTAACTTAGGCTCATAAATATCGCTATAGTTCCAGTTTATTCGTTAAAGTGGTGAAAAATGGCGGTCGAGAGGAAGGAAAAAAACACGTGACTTATTGAACCAATCAGAGCCCACGTGGTGTTTGGTAATTGTTTACTTATTATTTTACGCATGAATTCGTAAGTTAAGCCATTTTCGAAAAGGTGGGCGTAAAATAATACAATTTATCTCTCGTTTAGAATCCTACGAAATGTTATACATTTTTTAGGAAATTTATAAATTTGCGGTTCTTGACATTCTCCGGTGACATAAATACTCGCTTAAATCATTATTTTATTAAGTTGATTAGGCAAATAAAAAAAAAAATTTATAACGTGATTTTGTTCATATTCTTTGCCTGGTAAAATACATAAGAATAAAACATTTTGGCCCATTTTACCGGCGCTATACATAATATCAAATATTTTATTGTTTATAAATTGTATGTCAGATATTATTGCCAACTAGTTGGTGAGACATATTTATGCTTTTAGGGTGGAATCAATGCAAATTACAGAAATATAAAACGTTACATATATTTGCTCTCCACAAGGGATTATAACATTTTGCCACCTGTCACATCAGATATTTACGCTTCGATATTTTCATCACATAATTTTGATGCCACTTCATTATGCTGCCTGATAATATCAGATATTTTTGCTGCGTACGTGCGGACAGATATTATTGAACTCATTCTTGGGACAGATATTTTTGCTAATCTGCCCACAGTAATATATTTATGCTCGTGACTGTACCTGTGAAGGACGCTTAATGTCTTTAAGTGGGACCTTTGATAGCCGATTTTGTTTCTGGACTGTAACTGTGTTTCTATTGGGGCTACTAGCTACTACAGCCTTTTGATAACGTGGCTTGTCCTTACTACGCCTAGTGTTGACGCCTTTAATAAACACATTGTCGCCCGGCTTAATCTTAAACTGTTTTTCTCCGCCGCGCTTTTCTCTTATTTTCTCTTTAGATGCTAACATTCTTTCAGATAAGTAGTCATATAAGTATCTAGTGCGCTTAACATGTTCTCTTACTAATTGCTGTGTGTATTGTTTGCTATAATCGACATCAAAAACATTTGAAGAATCTGTATGACCGAATACCACTTCGAAGGTGTAAGGCCTGTTGTACTATGAATCGATTGATTGTAAGACATAACTGCGTATGTCATCACGGATGCCGCGTCTGTGATCTTTCTTTCGTACTTAGCTAGCCTGTAAATTTCTAATATTGTAGAATGAAAACGCTCTACTAAACCCATAGAGTTAGGATTGTATTGGAGTACCTATGTGTAAATCAATCTTGTAAAAACTAAGCATTTCCTTTAACAAACTATTATTGAATTCAGAACCTGGGTCCGAACTAATTTTCCTTGGTACACCGCATAGTGAAAAATACTTAATTAACGCTCGGATTATTTCATTAGACTATTATAGTGAGAAAATAAGTTCCTTCAATTAAGAATATATCTATAAAAAGTTCTTCAAACGGTTTCGACTGCGTTTGTGTTAATTGCAACTCCGGTTTTAACGGATTTCTATCATACTTCATTTGTTTGCATAAATCACATGAGTTTATAATACTAGCTACGGTTTGACTTAAATTATTCCAATAAAATGTTCTTTTAAGATGTGCAATAGTTTCCTTAATGCCGCGGTGGCATGTTTTTCCTACGTGATATTTTAAAACAATTTCCTTTTGCTCGTTTTCATCTTCCACATACACAACTCTTTCAGTACACTCATATAACTGAATAGAATCCTTTTTAAACAGATTCGTGATTACATTACTAAATTGTTCTCGGTGACGTGTATCCTCGAAGTATAAATAGTACTTAATCTTAGGTCGTATATATTCCTTTAAAAACTGCTTTATTAAATCTAAGTTGTCTATTGGCATATGTACTTCTAAAACCTTTTGCCGATCCCTAGAAAGGTTTTTGACACTAGTTTCATTTTTATGCCATGTAAATACTAAAATTTGGTTTGGTTTGGTATCAATCGCCTCATGGAGTATTGGTATATCCGATGAGTCGGTATTTTCCTCCGAATGTACGGTGGCTATTGTAAACTCAGGCTTTTCTGAAGCTGTAGCTGTCCTACTATCTAATGACATTATTGAACATGGGGAATGCGGTCTATCTGGGTTCACAGAGGGTATACTTTGAGTATCCTCATCTGACGAGATTACTATAGGACTTGGGGATTTCTTATCTACGTTAACTATCATCGACTCGTTGTCGTCGTTTAAAATATTCAGTTTTATACGGGATAGTGCGTCTGCGTTGCAATTCTGTTTACCTGGTTTATGCTTGATTTCATAATCAAACTCCGCTAATATTAAACGCCATCTAGTCAGCCTACTACCGGGTTCTTTTAGCGAATGTAACCACGCAAGTGGTCTATGATCGGTGACTATGGTAAACTTATTACCGTATAAGTATGGCCTGAAATGTTTACAAGCCCATACAACAGCTAATAACTCCTTTTCTATTGTACTATATTTAATTTCCGCACCATTTAATGTCCTACTTGCATATGCTATAGGTCGGTCGCTGCCTACAGGACCCTGCGATAATACTGCACCAAGCGCAAAGTTTGAAGCGTCTGTGGTCAGTAGAAAAGGCTTGGAAAAATCGGGAAACTGAAGTAAAGGGGCGTTAGTTAATAGCTTCTTACATTTTTCGAAAGCTTCAACATATTCTTTTGACATTACAATTTTTGTACCTTTCTTTAAACAACTAGTTAATGGCTGAGTTATCTTTGAGAAATCTTTGATAAATTTGCGATAATAACCTACTAGTCCTAAAAAGCTCTTAATTTCCGTGGGCATTTTAGGTAAAGGAAACTTTAAGACTGCTTTAATCTTGTCATTATTCGGCTGTAAGCCATCTTTCGATATTGAGTGTCCTAAATATAAGACCTCTTTTCTTAAAAACTCACATTTATCTAGTGTAACTTTAAGATTAGTTTCTCTAAGTCTATCAAATATTTTTCTTAATTTTTCTATATGTTGAGGTAAACTTGACGAATAACAGATAATATCATCTTAATAAATAAGACAATGTATGCCTTGGAGGCCTCTAAGTACATTGTCCATTGCGCGTTGAAACGTAGCGGGTGCCGTCTTCAAACCGAATGGCATACGCTTAAATTCGTAGTGACCTGACTGTGTAGTAAACGCTGTTTTCGGTTGATCCTCTTTTTCTATCTGTATTTGATGATAACCTGATGCTAAATCAATCGTGGTAAAATAGCTTGCATTACCTAATCTATCGAAAAGATCAGTAATATTGGGTAAAGGATATTTATCGTCTATGGTTACTTCGTTCAAGCGCCTATAGTCGATCACCATGCGATACTTTTGTTCGCCTGAGGCGTCTATTTTCTTAGGTACTAAATGAACCGGGGCACTCCACGGGGAGTGAGATTCCCTAATTACGTAATTTTTTAATAAACTTTTTACTTGTTTCTGAATTTCATGATTTTCACTAGGGGAATGCCGATATGGGTGAATATAAATAGGATCCTCATTGGTTGTCCTAATCTTATGCTTTACTGTATTTGAAAAAGATAATGGTAATTGATCACAATAAAATATGTCTCTATATTCGAAACAGAGATTGGTAATACACGCTTTTTCCTCTGGGTTCAAATGACCTAACCTTAACTTAGATAAATTTTGTTGTAATAGTTTGTCCAAGTTATAATTATCGTTGCAACTTGTCGTGTTTACGTGGCAAAGTCTACTATCATATGGAACAATTTCTAAAGGCTTATTAAATGAAATAATAGCTTCTTTGTCAGTCACGTTTTGTATAACCGTTTCCGCAAAAGAATCGATACATCAAACCAAAGCATCTGGCATACGAAGACCTGGGGTAAATTCTGTAAAATGAAGTATACCTTCGCCGTTTTCTAACACGGTTGGTACTCTAACGCGAGTCTCCGATCTAGGAGGAACTTTAATTTCATAAAATGGATTATATAATATTGGTATATTTGTGTAACGAGTTTTCAATATTTGGGTATGCATATCGACGTTAGCTCCTAACTGTTGCAATAAATCAGAACCTATCAAACCATCATACTGTGGTGCTACTTTATATACATAAAACTTATGACATAGGTCCGTTCGGAATATGTCGGGCAATGGTATGCGTACAACTTCGTTATGTATACTACGCCCATTCGTACTTATAACCTCGAAGGGTTCTATCTGCTTATAATACGAATAAAACTGTTCTACCTTTTCAGGGCTAATAAATGAGCGCGTACTACCGGTATCTATCATAAAAATAGATCCTATCTCCGGTATTTCAATATGCGGTAGTCTCAGTACACCTGAGTAATTAATTTGAATTACTTCCGTCGATGTGTCTGCGAGGCTACTATAGGAAAATTTACATTATCATCGTAAGAGCCCTCTACCTCTTCCTGACTATCTGTAGATTCATTAACATAATACTGCTCGTTTGGGTAATAAGGTGGAAACGATTCACCTTCGCTACTAAAATTGTCTGAGTATGAATTATTGAACTGCGTATTATGCGAGTTGTCGGACTTGCACAACATATTGTTACGTGCCGTTCTCATTGAAACGTCCGTATTCTGTTTCGGTGGCATTTGGTTAGGTATGCCGAAACGAAACTGCTGATTCGGATTGGTTTTAAAGAAACCTGATTGCTTATAATTGTTCAAAGCTCTAGGGAATTGTTGAGGTTGATTATTACCTATCCTAAATTGAGGTCTATGTGATGTAAAACCTTGTTGGTCATTATTATTAAACTTAGGCACTGGATTATTATTAAATCTAGGCATTGGATTCTGAGGTGTGTTATACCTCTGCGGGTTATTCTGGAAGTTATTTCTAAATGGCTGATTTTGAGGTATACCAAATTTAAATTGATTTGGCGTTACAGGGTAAGACTTAAAATGATTTGCTTGATTACTACTACTATGCCCTGTATTCAACTTAGTTTTATTTTTAGAGTTATATTGTGTTAAGAAGTTTACTTCTTCCATAACGACACTAAGGGCCGACTCGAGAGTTGTACATTTATTTAATCTAACAAACCTGATCATTTCCTCAGGTAAATTAACCTTATAATTTATTTAAAAGCTACCTCTACGATAGGAGACTCAGTGTGAAAATAGATTCAATCATCAGTGAAGAGCAAAACGTAACATACGGTATCCCTCAAGGTAGTGTGATCAGTCCAACGTTGTTTCTCATTCATATCAACGACATATGCACGTTGCCGCTCTCAAACTCCAATATCTTCACATACGCTGACGACACTGCTATAGTAGTATATGGTAACACATGGTCTGAAGTGAAATACTACGCCGAAAAATCATTACGTACAGTAATACAGTGGTTGCAAGAGAATTTGCTTTCGCTTAATCTGTCTAAAACTAATTTTATTCCCTTCTCTATTAGCCAAAGGACAAAAGCACCTTCCAACTTAACTATTACAGCACATACATGCTCTGACCGCTCCAAATGCTCATGTACAACGCTCTCTCGCGTTACCAATACCAAGTACCTCGGTGTAGTACTTGGCGAGGAATTGAAGTGCTACGTCCATATTGACTCTTTAGCCACAAAAGTTAGAAGGTTGATATATATCTTCAAGTCACTAAGACGTTCCGCAGACTCAAATATATTAAGAATGGTATATCTAGCACTTTGCGAGTCCATCATCAGCTACTGTATTCCGGTCTGGGGTGGTGCCGCTAAAACGAAGGTCATAGCGCTGGAGCGAGCGCAGCGGGCTCTACTAAAAGTTATGCTAGGCAGACCATTAAGATCACCCACCATTGAACTATATACTGATTGCAAGGTGCTCACTGTTCGGCAACTCTTTGTACTCCGTACCACTCTTCGCCGACATAGTCAAACAATTAAGCCGGTCTCTTTAAAACGTAGATGCAAAACTATTTGTCTTCCAGTATCACACAAAACAGCTTTTGCGGGTCGCCAGTTTCATGCGGTAAGTTAACTTATTTACAGGAAAGTCAGCAAGTCCATACACACTGACAACCTTAATAAACACCAACTCAAAAGAAAATTATTTCAATGGCTGTCCAAACAGAGCTATGATAGTACAAAAAACCTACTCTCCTACACTCTCTCGACTATACTCTCCCGAGTCACAGGGTATCCCTAGTTCGGGAGACAGGGTTTGTATCATTAGTGCCACCTTTATAAATTAATGTAAAAATGTATGTAACCTAATGTAACAAAGGTTTTTAGTATCAATAAAGTTATTATTATTATATTATAATTGTAAAGAAAAACGTTTAACGCTGTGTTCATCAGTTAATAAATTTACCTTTGACATAAGTGAACTCCTAGTATTTTGGATACGATGGCAAAAGTCAATGTATGATTCGCCGTGTTTGATTCTAATGCTCTCTAACTCGATAGCAATGCACGCTTCCGATCTAGGATCGCCAAAATGTTGTACAAAAAGCTCTTTTAAGCCTTCCCAAGTATTAATATTTTCTCGTTCACTTATTAATACAGCGGCTTTGCCTACTAATTTGCTTGTAATGCAGTGGAATACGTAAGTCTGTTGAGCTGGGTTATTGTCCCCTCTAAAATTTCTAATGACATATTCACACTTAGAAAAAAAAATTTAAAAGTTTTTCATCTCCATCAAAACGTGGGATGATGCTCTAAATTTCCTTAGGGATAAGCTGAATTTGATTCATTTTAACAATTTAAATATAACAATTAAGGCAAATAAATAACTAGTTTTTCAAATATTACGCAAAACTTGACTAAGTAACGAGTGTACCGGCGATGTTTGTCCAGTAGCACCGTTCTAAACCTAAATAACGAGTATACCGGCGATGCTTGTCCAGTAATACCGTTCTAAACCTAAATAACGAGTATTCCGGCGATGCTTGTCCAGTAATACCGTTCTAAAACCAAATAACGAGTATTCCGGCGATGCTTGTCCAGTAATACCGTTCTAAAACTAAATAACGAGTATACCGGCGATGCTTGTCCAGTAATACCGTTCTAAACCGAAACTTAACTATACGTGTTTTAGCGATTTTTGTCTAATAACACGATAAAAATGCATTAACTAGCGATGTTCAGTCCAATTAAACGCTAAGGATAGACACGGGAAAGGAACAGTGCGAATAAAGGGTCTACTCACATTAAACTGCCCGTTGCCGTGCCAATTCTCGAAGTGCTGCCGTTGCTCGCCGTAGTTGACAAATTTGTAAGTTCTTTTCGGATCCGCTGGTAAATGACGACGCCCGTAAGTACCGATTTGTGTACCGAACGTGATTTACTTTGTTTGCGAAATCCGCCCCGACTGCGCCAGTCAAATATAAACGGCGTGAAAATAACTTTTTTCAGCGAACACAACATATCAGATATATTCTGAAAATATAGTACTACTAGAACTGTTAGCTTTACAGACACTTTTGGAAAGTTGATAATAAAATAAGTACATTAAGTTTATCCTTTACTTACTATTCTTCTTCTTATGCTAGTTTTCATGCAATGCCAGACTGCGAAATAATCAGAAATGTTGCATACACACCCTATATTATTTCAATGTCATTATAACTATCCAAGAATATACATGACATATGTTTTAAGAACCTTTGTTTCTGTCAAGTAAATAGTAGCAGCTCTAAAATATTATGAACATTGAATAGATTATACTTCGTAATGAACTTCTTGCATGCAGATTGCACGATTATTACAAGTTCGTGTACACACGATGTTATAGTTTTTACCCCTAACAAAAACGATATTAACCACCGCTAATATTCAGGCGAAGCCAAAAAACTTCTTAAAACAGCTAATGTTTTTTCTGAAGCGTTATCTAGGATGTTTAATGTAGCCTTCATGTGGATACTCGCTTTGAGAACAATATGCATTCTATCACAGGTTGCTTCCATAGTTTAATACAACTTTATACAGCAAGTTGCTATTTATTACAGTTTTTTTTTAAGGCGGAGGACGTGCTCGGTGCTCAATAAAGATCAATCAAATGAGATCGTTCTTCTGGAAATACGTAGTTGATGAAGCTGTGTCTTTTGTTATATTGGATTATGCCATCAATACATCTTTTGGAGAGTAAGCTGCTAAAATCGTATATACAGAACAAGCAGTAGCTTTTTATTTTGAACGTAAATCTCGATGGGTGGTACGATGCAAAAAGATAAGTAAAATGAAACGTAGAGACGACAATTTGACTGCACGAATGGCGTTGTTGTGTAAGCGGTTTTCCAACCAATTTATATAGCCCTGTGTGTTATGAGTTCAATCCATACACGCCACGACATTTTGTATCCACAAAATATTGTTTCCAGAACTGGAACATTAGAGGCTGTACTCCTAATTAATAATTTATACATTTAATACAGTTTCAATATAAGGCTCCCTGATCGTCCCTAATATTCTGTGCCAAACTATCAGAATACCTAATTGTTAAGTACAGATATGAAAATATTTTAATCACAATCTTATTTTAGAACATCAAAAGTGAATTTATGCAAGGATAATTTGATATAAATATGTTTCCAAATAATAAAATGAACAGGTATTCAACTTACTTAACAATGCCATTTAGTAGATAGAATATTTCACACAGTTGTGTATGAAATACTGAAACCAATAAACGTGTGGAACAATATAACGTAATACTTTGCGACCTGACTGTTACACTGTTGTATCAATCATACGACGGTAGTTACTAATTCAGCAATCTATTTCTGCTAGCTATGTTATAATTATTACTATATTGTTCTTCCATTACTGACTGACTGACAGACAATGCACAGTCGAAATTGCGGGTTGTAAGAAACTGAAATGTATGTGCCTTGGCAAATGCAGGGGAGAACTATAAAACATTTTTTTTTTTAATGTTTGCCTTAGGAGAGTAAAATGTGCCACACGGGGAGCTGCGGGGAAAGTATAGTGCTTAATAACGAGTATAATCACTTCCTAATAGGCTTACACTATATTAATTATAACCACATATACTAAACTATTCTACAAGCAACCGACCTACTTACAGCGTCAAAGCATGAATCGATTGAATGCGTATAGAAATTTGTGAACAAGGTCATTATACACCTTTTTCAGACATTATTATATAATATTATGTTCCTAGAAACCGCTCAACATAAATATTGTAAATGCACAGAAAAGCCACCACTAGGCCTTATCGTAAAACACTGTACATCACCCTCCAGTCACTGCACTGAACAAAATAAATCTGAACAATTTTTAAAATATTGTACGAGAGTTGGTGATCGCGTCCATTTAATTACACGGCACATGCATTTTGGTTGGGAGCCAAAAATCGTTCTGCACATACTTAGCCAGTTTCACATTGCTTTTATGTGTAGGCACGCCTTTACGCCGTAAGATCAGCTTAGGCAAACTCTTCTGCCGAAGTCTTAATAACAAATTCGCATAATTTGAATTGTATTACATAGTTTGCGCTTAGGTGCCAGGTGACAGATTGATAACCAGGCGAGATAGGACAAAGACATTGCTGTGGATAATATATGGGCATTGTGTAACCTATAGCAAGCTCTGACTGCTTTATCTTTAGCGTGGCGAATTCTTGCATCATTTTTACAGTAACTTTTGATTTTTACGTGACCATCGGTATGAACATTTATAAAAAGTCTGGCATGGATTGCTTGTGTAGCGTATTTTTGTAGCCTGTCGGTCAGGTGCTTATTGGCTTTGCTGCTACGCTTAAAGCGATTTACAACGAGAAACCATTATTTAATATCGGTGCGATGAGCATGACAATTTTGTTTTTTGCAAGAAGATAAATGTAAGTAACATAACAATAAGTAAAAAAACGTAAATAAACAGTGAAAATATATATTATTAATTTTTTTCTGTTATGTCTTATAACCGATCAGTTGCATGCGTTCAAAATAGGCTCTTGGAGATTTGATGCCAAGTGACACTTGTTTAGAAATATCAATAGTCCCCCACGCTGACCAAGTATGGGTTGGCAGACTTCTCATTTCTTTCGAGAACATTATAGAGAACTCTCAAACATGCAGATTTCCTCACGATGTTTTTCTTCACCGATATGCAAGTCATAACTAACAATTTAATATTCACTTAACTCCGAAAAGTCATGCTGCGGGTTCGAATCAGAGATCCTCTGCTCGTTCCACTGGGCTATCGCAGCTCTATCATCATCATCAGCCTTTAACAGTCCACTGCTGGACTGAGCCTCTTTCTCTCTCTAAGAGGAATAAGCCTACTGTGCCACGCTGGGGTTGGTATAGGGTTAGTATCAAGTTTTCCTTCTCTTACAGTGCTGTTCACTGCATAATATGCTCCCTCTGTCGGCTCTTACGACACCCGTGGAATTATATGGGATGGTGACATTCCGTATCCTTAATCCGTCACCACACGAACCAGCAGCAGCTCTATAAATATGTATATAGTATAGTTGCCAAATTCATAAATAGATCGAATATTTAAACTAGCCGTACTATTTGCTGTAGTCATAAATATACGTCGTACCAAATATTGTGGGTTCTTTTTAATTAATTCTGTAGATTCAGTATCTCCACATTGAAAAATATTATTACCGCATTACATAAACTTAATAAAAGTTTAAGAAATATTGAAAGGAAAACTGTGTAAAAGAAAAATATGGCGACTTATTTCATCTTTATTCCCTTAACATTTCTTATTTTATATTTTCTACTATTTCAATGCTACTCTTATTCGAAGGATGGTAACATTAAAAGTTTTCAAAGACGAACTGTATCGAAGAAATGTTTAATGAACTCGTAACTTAAAATAATTCCTTTAGTTGAACTTTTCTACTTCGTCTTGGCTTTTTCGTCACTCAGGAAATTGGGCTTTTTGCCCTTCCGTGAAATAGTTTTTCTTTTACTCGTTGTAAAGCAAGTCACCACATGGCTCAATATAAATATTCTTCGAGTTTTATGGCAGGTGATAATGGTTAAAACATTGGTTCAAAAAGACGTCACACACTCATGGGACTTACACTTGGGAGTTATCTAGAATTGTTCAACCGAATCTTCAAACAAAATCATCAATCATCAATGATGACTTTTTGATTCGACACTGCTTATTATTAATTAGGCTGGGTATAAATGTGGCAACACATACACGTGCTTACTTATCATGTTTTAACTAGCGTTTGTCTCAGACTACGTTTGTGTATTTGTTTTTTATTTTGTTCGGTCTTGTAAGAGAGTATCTTTTTAGGGTTCCGTAGCAAAAATGGCAAGAAACAGAACCCTTATAGATTCCCCATGTCTGTCTATCCGCCCGTATGTCACAGCCATATTATTAATGTTTGTAACAAAACTGTAATTTTAAGATTGAATTTTCCCATATGCTTATCTGCCTGATTCTTTCCTACTCTGTATTTATCTGATAGTATTTTGAAAGGCTATATGTATACATGTTTAAACAGTGATCTATACAAATTAACTGGGGTCAGTTGTGGTTTAAGTAACTGCACTGATTTACACACGGGGTTTCCCTTTGATTGATATACAATGTATTGTTTCTAGTTAGACTATGCTTTGTATCAGTGTAATTATTTTTCTTTAGACCAGTTGATAGTACGTTTAATATAACAACTTTTAGTTCGTTCAGGATATAAAGCTAGAGTGGATAAATAAAAAAAATCAGTCTGCACGCGGCGGTGGCGATCAGATCGCGCTTGTTGCGTTAGGACGCAGCTATTATTTGTTGAGGAAACTGTGTTTTTGTTGATTTTAAGTATGGTGGCAACGGAAGAAATTATAAATTAATCCCACAAATACCCATTGTTGTATGATACGTCTCATTCTGATAAGGCGTTATCGAATGATTGTAGGTATTTACTTCACTGGCACTGTATAATTATCATACCCACCTCAAGTCCACTTCTTGTTCCTCTTCGTCTTCAATAATAGCAGACAGAAGTAAAACTTCTTCAATTTCACTATGTGTATCAGACAGCATTTTAGTGACGCGACTACAGCCTGGTGAACGCCTGAACGAACGCGACAGTGTGCACAACTTTTGCACGCGCAATATTCGCCACCGCGCACGCCACCGCGGACGCGAGCTGAACGCTTTGGTTTGATCCTGGCTTAAACGATCCGTTCTTCAAGCAGAAATATCAGTAAAAAGTTCTGAAGTAAGTGTGTTCCTCATTGTAAACGTAGATATCATGATTACTTGTGTTTAAAAATATAGCATATATGTACCCACTTATGAATAATATCACAAAAGAGTGGTCTTTAGGGGAAAAATAAATACAGCCATATAACGATACCACAAAATCAGGCCTTCTTTTCTTAGAATTAACTTTTGATTAGCTACAGGTAGGAACATACCTAGGAGCTGCTTAAGAGGGTGTCCGATCATTTGACAAAAAACAAATGAAAAATTTTCATTTGACAAATAACATTTGACAAAATTATACTTGATAAATTTATTATTTTACAAACTTTTGTTTAATAAACTACTCATTAGACAATATATTTACTATAAAACAAGTTATTATGCTAAAACATTAATTTACAAATTGATTATTTTTTTAAACATGTTATTTGGCAAAACAACGTAAAGCATAAATAACATTTGACAAAATACATTGCTTGGTAAATATTTTACTAACCAAAATCTACGTTAATACAACAATCTTTGTGTAGGGTGAACTGAAACAATGGCTGGTTAGGTTAGGTTAGAACTACGACCACAACGCACAACCGAATTCTACTTATTTCGCTTAATTCAGGCAGTGTGTATTTTCTTATAAAGACTTAAGTTTCTATTGAATTAGTATTAATACAAAATTATTACTTGCCTATAAATAATCTGTCCAAGATGAAAATTGCAACCATGCAATTAAATATTTTCAAATTTTCGCGTAAGTATTGGTTAGAAATTCGTTATTTTTTAAAACTAATAATTTATCTTCTAACTATTTGTACAATCACCAATTTGGCAAACGAATTATTAAGTTAAATGATTATTTTAAAAATAATTATTTAACATTTGAATTATTTTCTAAGTAAAACATTTGCGAAACCTGTATTATGTCAAATGATTGTTTTTAAAGTAATATGTTTGCGAATTCAAAGTTTGTCAAATTAATGATTAGTTTTTCAAACGTTGTTTGTAAAATGATCATTTGTCATACGTTTTTTGTCAAACAATAGTAAACCGCCTAAAAGATTATTTATATATAATACTAGCTGACTGCTGAGTCCAAAACATTGGCCTTGTAAAGTAATTTTGTGGGATATCTGTGACATTGCCAAAGAAATTTAAAAATTTTAGGTGTTTCTCATTTTGCCTGTGCCAACAAAGTGTCCCTATTCACTGAATTGAAGGCGTTTTTCACGTCAACCTTAAGGATGACCCCTCCATCACTACTTCCAAGGTATGTAGAAAGGGCATGTATAGCAGCCTCACAACCCCCCTTGGAACCAAAACCTAGTTGGAAGGGTTAGAACTTTTCGGATAGCTCTCTGCTGTAAAATTTACAGCATATCTTAGCTGCTATACGCCGATATGTGCTGCCCACGGCAATGGGACGAATGCCACCATCCTTCTTGTTTAGGGCGCACAAGTTTGCCCCATACAAGATTTCAATGATCGCATCGTCCACATTACCGGAGAGCATCATATTAATTAGCGCAGTTAGCTCCTTCAGAAGGGTCTCGCCTGCCACCCTGATGTTAATGTAATTTGGGCTGCCTGACTTTTGTCAACATGTAAAATCTTATATGGGAAGGTCAATAATTGCTCCCAGGCCGTTATCGAGTTCTCCCTTACGACAAGACCTATACATTCTGCTATTTTTTTTGAAACTGCAGGTCTTGCCCCACGGGGAACTCGTTTTAGAACCGGAATCGAATGTTTCAATGTTGTTAGGGTTTGCCAAAAAGGAATTTGGGTGATGTCTTCTGATGCAAATTGTGTAGATATTGGAGGGCCAGGAAATGCATTTTGGGATTTGTGAACTCTACCAAAATGCACTTTCAGGCCCCGCTTACCTTTAAAAAAACGATCCTGAGAACATTGTGGGCAACGCACCAGACCAGATAGCGATGCGGCAGGTTGACTCACACTCACTTCCGCATTGCCAGAGCCATTATCGTCTTGCATAAGTAGTATTTACACTATATTTATAAAAATAACGAAGTAAAAATTAATAACATATACAAAAGCTCGTAACTGTCAATGTCACTTGCACTGCTTTTTATATGGTATAAACAATTTGTTTATTGTCGACGGCGGCGGCGTATAGCTTCTTTTTGGTGATATTTGGTATTGTTCGGCACTGTTGCTAGCGCCGTGTGACCGTGTCCATTATAATATAGGTACTGAGGAACTGATACGATGAGAATCTGAAGGCGTTGTGGGGTGCGCCATATATAATGACATAACAAATTACATGTTCTTCGTATATTTTTTATATATTATTGAATATCACAAAGTAAATAAAATTAATTATTGTTCTTATTTATTTTGATTCCGATAGTGTCGTTTAGGTAAATCTTATACATTTTTCAATTATTAAAACCTGGTTCGGCGATACACCGAAACCGTAGGTTCTAGGCGACTTGGGAAGGATTAATGGAATGGACTGTATTCAAAGGATAGCGGGTTTTAGTCGCCTAGGATTGGAATGGGAGAGATGATTGTGAGTGGGTATAGGATATTCCAAGGATGAAGGGGACTTACCTTGTTCGGCAATCTTCTTCGTCTCAGAAGGGCAGTCTCCTGCTGGTTTCGGGATGAAGCTGCTGGATTCACTTCACTTCACAAATCACCTTCACTTGCGATCGGTTTATATAAGCGGTAATAATTATAGCGGGAGCGGCACGGTGCAATCCGGTACAGCGGAAGCGTATTTAGCGAATCGAATGTTCTCGAAAGTTCTGGACTGTCTCTCGCGTCGACGTTTCGCGGCGACGAATCCGAGAAAGGCGTGCCCCTTCTTGGGGATGGGATAGAGAGGGATAGAAACAAAAGGCATCGCTCGCATTGGCCAAGCAGCGACCAACCATTGACGTTGATGCGATTAGTTACAGATAGGAAGGTAGATGGCGCTACCATATCCCCCCGGCCCTAAAGGGTTGCCTTTAAAAAAAAAATAGAATTGAACTTAGCTATGTTGGGTGTACTACCGCATAACCCATCAATAGGCGAAGACAGCGATATGACAATAAAATAAATCTAAATTAACTTTAGCGAAAACTACAAACGCAATAATAGCGAAAACTACTAACTAAATACTTAAACTAAGAGGTAGGTCCAACTTCAGGCGAGATCTCACTGAGTTGGAAGCGGACAGAGACGTACAACAGGGCGCACGTAACTCCCTTTAACGGTTTTCACGGTAACAACGCGAGTTGTACCGTCCTTGGAAGTATGCAATTTCTCTACGATGGCTAACGGCCATGAAAGCGGCGGAGCATTATCATGTATTATGACGACCAACGTACCCTCCTGTATAGGGGATGCAGGACTATTCCACTTGGATCTAGCCTGAAGCTGGTGTAGATATTCCGCACGCCAGCGCCGCCAGAACGACTGCACGAGTTTATCCAGCAGAGTATGTCTCTGGAGCAAGCTTGAAGAGTCTGCTTCAGGAGCCGGAAATGACGATAATGGCACTGTGTTCAGAAAATGTGCAGGGCTTAACGCGGATGGTTCTGCAGGGTCACTACTCAATGCCGTGAGCGGACGCGAGTTGATCAGTGCCTCGACTTGTGCAAGGACAGTTAAAAGCTCTTCGTAAGAGAGGATCTGTTGACTTATAACCTTGAAGAGATGGGTTTTAATTACTTTGAACATGCTTTCCCAACATCCACCGAAATGTGGTGATGCTGGTGGAATAAACTTCCAGTCAATATGATTTATGGAAAGTTCTTCCTGAAGACGAGTACGATATTCTTCCCTGAGAAACTTATAAAGGTCGCGTAAATAAGAGCTTGCGCCCACAAAACAAGTGCCGTTATCCGTGTACAAACACTGTATATGGCCGCGCCGTGAGAGAAATCGTTTAAGGGCTGCCAGGAATGACACCGTGCTTAAATCTGTCGCAACTTCAATATGCGTAGCGCACGTCGTTAAGCATTTAAAAATACATAGCCAGGCTTTACGGCTTTTAACACCTCGACCACGCACTGGCGTATACTGCAGTGGTCCTGCGTAATCACAACCGGTGTGTGTAAACGCTTTAGCAACCTGGTTGACGCGCTGGCTAGGGAGATCGGCCATGGGAGGGAAAGTCGGACGCGGACGAAATTTGAAACAGACGTTACATTTATGTATTCTGTGAATAATTATTCGTCGAGCGGCTAAAATCCAATACTTATGCCTAAGTAAGGACATAAGCAACTCCGGACCGGCATGGAGGTGCTTCTTGTGATAAAAATCAACAAGAAGGTCGACAACATGATCATGTCGCGGCAGAATACAAGGATGTTTGTAGTTATAAGGTTCATCCGAATTTGACAGACGACCCCCAACGCGTATGACGCCGTGTTCATCGAGTAACGGCTTGAGTCTAAGGATAGCGGGAGAACAAGGTTCATTGTCTTTTAAATTTTGAATGTCGTTACTAAAATGAACAGCTTGTACAGCTCGTAGTAACCTACATTCTGCGAATTTGATATCAGTACTTGATACAAAAGTCTCATTAGGTAGGTGCCTAAGAAACCTATAGACATAAACGATGGCGGGGAGTAACTTAGACCACGATGACATGCGTAGTGCGAGTGCATAGATGGGAGACTCCGCAACCTCAGCAATCACGGGATAAGAAACAGACTTCCGTTCGGGTACATCTTCGTCTTCTGCACTGTGGTCAAAGGGTTGCATGGGCCATTCTGACGGATCATGGGAGATCCAAGAAGGTCCACGACGCCACAATGGATGATGCAGAAGATTAAGTGGAATGACACCACGAGACAAGCAATCTGCGGGGTTCTCAATACCCGCGACGTGATTGAAACAAGTAGCAGGAACCAGTTCAATCAATTTGCTAACGCGGTTGGCGACAAAAGTCTGCCAGCGATGAGGAGAAGAATGAATCCAAGCGAGGACTACTTTGGAGTCGGAAAATGCGTATAATTTATTAATGGGGTAGTGGGGCAAAACTGTGTCTTGAACCTTGCGCAGCAACTGAGACAGCAGAAGGGCCGCGCACAACTCCAGTCTCGCAACTGAAATGGTTTTAACAGGCGAGACCTTAGACTTGGCACAAACTAACTGCACCGAGTAGTAAGAACCAATGCGGACTTGCAGATATACGACTCCGCCGTAAGCACGCTCGCTGGCGTCAGCGAAACCTATTAAGTTGATGGTACATCCATCTACCAACCCAAGATGACGCGGAATAGTAATTTGATTGAGCGCGGTAAGCTCAATACAAAACTGGCCCCAAGCGGCGACAATATGGTCAGGGGGTGTTTCATCCCACTCACACTTTGATAGCCAAAGCTCTTTGATCAAGAGCTTGGCGTACAAAATTGTGGGAGCCACAAAACCCATTATGTCCCATAGTCGAGCCACTGTGGACAGCATAGTGCGTTTGGTGCACTTATCATCTGGTGGTGAGACGTCAAACCGAAAACTATCGCAGGATTTGTCCCAGCGTAAACCGAAAAGCTTATGCGGTACAGACTTCTCAAACTCAATGTCTGGAGAAGCCTTATGAGAATCTGGTATGTGTGCGAGAACCTCCTTAGAGTTGTTTGTCCATTTGACAAGATCAAACTGGCGTCGCTTGAAAAGCTGAATAAGCTCTTCACAAAGCGAAATTGCTAGCGGAGCGGATATGACACTACGGGCAATGTCATCCATGTACAAAGCGGAAGTGGCAACAGCCGCTGCGGCGGGAAAGTGATTGCCTTCATCAGCGATCAACTGGCGAACAACTCGTAACGCGTGATATGGGCTAGACTTGAGTCCAAAACAAACACGATTGAACTGATACACAGATAAAGGTTCTTTCTTGTCAAAACGATAAAAGATTCGTTGAAATCTACGGTCAGATTCGCGAATGCCGATATTGAGAAACATTTGGCGGCAATCAGCTGACAGAGCGATTTGGAAAAGACGAAACTTTATTATGATATTAAATAAATCACCCTGTAGATTGGGGCCGGCATGCAAAATGTCATTAATCGACTGACCCGATGTAGTCTTACAACTAGCGTCTAAAACCACACGAAGTTTAGTAGAGGTTTTATCTTCGCGAACTACGCCGTGATGCGGGATATAATATGAGGGTAGAGAGTTGCCCTCGTTGTTTACAACTACACTTAAAAAACCTTTATCTATGTAGTCACGAATGACGTCATTATAGGCGCTGCGTAACTTAAGTGATGCATCAAGTTTACGTTCCAAACAATGGAAACGTCTAAGCGCAGCAGCGTACGAGTCGCCTAACGAATAAGGGTCACCATAGAATGGCAACGCCACAACGTATCACTACAAGCGCGCGAAGGCCGTCCGCGCGTGCGTGCCGCCCGCGCAATGGATGTCGTACACAACGATATCTCATTCTGAGGCGTGGAGGGGGAAGTCACCGTGGCCTTCACCTGCGACGTAAGTGTGTCAAGGTTAGCGGCTTGGCTTGACAACGGGTTATCTTTATCGAAATGTAGCAATGAATGATGTTTTTTATTGCATAAGCGACATTTTGTCTTACTATAACAATTACTTGTTTTATGTTTTATGCTTAAGCAATTAATGCAAGCTTTGTTATCTTTTACGCATTTAAAACGAGCGGTTGCATTCAAATTATCGAAGGCGGGACACTTTTATATATAGTCGTGCACTATATTACTGCACAGACACTTCTGTGAATTATTACTATTAGATTCCGAACATGTTACGTAAGATTGTGGATTAGGGACCGAGTTATTATAACTATTTCGCGATTTATTTAACCTTTGTTTGTTGCTGTTAGTGTTAGACGGGCCAGGTGAACCAGACTGCGTATTATGAAATATTCGACACTGATCTTTGATGAACGAAATAAAACTATCTAGTATAGGTATTTTATTATTGCGTCCCGTCATTTTTTATTTTTTTTATTTTATTTTATTTATTTAGGACTACCAATGGTTATATCAACAATTCAGAAACAATAATACAATACAAGGCACTAAATGTAGGATGTATAACCCCTGAAGGTAGCCACAGCATGCACAATTTAGTGGGCTGGGAAATAATACATTATAACTAAATTAATTGCTAGAGTCAAAAATATATAAAATTGTCACATAAACGATTCCAAACATTAATATAAAAAATAGGTAATAGAAATAAAATTAAGGAAATTAAAAAAATTAAAAATTAAAAAATTAACTAAAACAAAAAAAAAATTACAGCAATTATGCAATGTCTCAAACAATCACATAAATATATCAATTACGGTCAGTGTCAATTAATAAAATAAGATAACAAATGAATACAAACACACATTGTAATAAGAATATAAAGCACCAGGATACACAGCACTAACTGACCCCCTTCCGAAAAGCGGCTAGAGAGTCAAAATAAATGTCTACTGACGAGCTGCATGCGTTTAAAAGTCGGCACATACGAGGAACCAACGAACACTTTCCAAACTCTGTTTTCCTAAAGGGGGCTCTAAGCGGTGCAATAGGATTTCGGGGGTATCTAGACGGTACATTTAAATTAATCCTACTCAACAACTTCGGGCAGTCGGTATATCGAATCGGTCAAAATCGGTCATCTCGAATGCGCGAATGGTATCAGTGTCAAACTTTTTTAAAGCGAGTTGAAGCAACATAAAGTCGGAAAGATCTTCTAATTTTAAGTTCCTAAGAGAATTAACCGCGGTTACGAAGTTATCAATAAACAGCTGGAAATTCGTGACAGACGCGTTGCCGGACAGTTTGAGATTTAAAGCTTGGTCAAAGTAAGTAGCCGCTAGGACGCGCGTGTCCTGATATCTATCAAGTAGTGACTGAATTATGACCTGATAATTCTCAGCACTGGGTGTGACACCTGCAAATACGGACTGGGCCTTCGGTGACAGTTTACCTATTAAATAGTACAACCTGTCAGCATCTGTCAGAGAACCATTATCGTGCACTGTAGACTTAAAACTCGCATAGAATAAAGGCCAATTTCGTATATCTCCGTCAAACGACATAATCTCGATTGGCGGTAATCTCGGTTTGCGGGCAACGGGCTCTGCTGAACATTTACCTTCCAATTGCGATTGTATACGCTTAATAATACAATAAAGATCTTCGAATGAAGTGTACGCCTGATAGTTCGGTTTTCATCAGGATTGATAGAAAGTAATCTTGCGTTATAATCGTCTAACAACTTATGAAAATCTGTTCGAATACTAGCTACTGTCATACAATAACTGAGAAATGCTTCGCTATTACTGTCAGACATAGACGCGGTTTTTGAGCGTTCATAGATGTTTTGAATGCGCTCAAATAAAATATTGCGTTTTGCTTCTAAGATTGTCATCTCTTTGTCTTCCGACACGCGTGACTTCTTTTGTTGTGACATGCTTACGTAAGTATAAGCTAATGAGACCGAAACAAAATAAGAATATCTAATGTATCTATTATTTTACCTAAGTAGGCAACACTTTAGAGCTGAGGAATTAAAAGTTGCTCGAAATATGAGATTTACAAGACAACTATGATAGTTCCAAAAATAATAATTTAGTAAGTAGGTAGCTACATAAAAGTTTACCTACTGATGCGGGCGGAAACAACCATGTGACGGTTATGTGAATATATTAGGAGTATAGCTAGGTGCTATAACTGCCTAGGTATAGCGATATCTTAATATATAAAATCCTTGCGTTACTGACTGACTGACAGACACGCTACAGCCGAAACTATTGGGCGCAGGAAGCTGAAATTTGGCATGTATGTTTCTTGAGGACCGTAGGGGTGCACTAAGAAGGGATTTACCGAAATTCCCACGGGATTGGCCAAAACGGGTAAATTAAAAAAAAATACAGGCATAGCTGCTGGCGTCCTCTAGTAACGTATAAAAACGTAAATGAATCCGACTCGTATGGATAAAAAAAATGGTTCGGCGATACACCGAAACCGTAGGTTCTAGGCGAATTGGGAAGGATTAATGGAATGGACTGTATTCAAAGGATATCGGGTTTTAGTCGCCTAGGATTGGAATGGGAGAGATGATTGTGAGTGGGTATAGGATATTCCAAGGATGAAGGGGACTTACCTTGTTCGGCAATCTTCTTCGTCTCAGAAGGGCAGTCTCCTGGTGGTTTCGGGATGAAGCTGCTGGATTCACTTCACTTCACAAATCACCTTCACTTGCGATCGGTTTATATAAGCGGTAATAATTATAGCGGGAGCGGCGCGGTGCGATCCGGTATAGTGGAAGCGTATTTAGCGAATCGAATGTTCTCGAAAGTTCTGGACTGTCACTCGCGTCGACGATCGCCGCGACCAATCCGCGGAAGGCGTGCCCCTCCTTCGGGAATGGGAGACAGGGACGGAAAATATGGTATCGCTCGCACTAGAACAGCATGGAACGATTGACGTTGATGCGATTAGTTATAGATAGGAAGGTAGATGGCGCTACCAAAACCAATAAATATAGTATGTGAGCGCCATGACAGCTCCGTTTCGTTGTTTTTTTTTTTTGCCATCTGATTATAATTTTCTTGCGTATTTTAAGTGGGCTGCGGTGTGAAATTTGGTGTTAGTGGTGTGCGTGAAATCTATCGGATTCATGTTATTGAGGGTTGAATCTAACTGGGAGAGTTTGCCATTTTGTTATCCATTTTGTGGGTGTCTTCTAAAAAGATTTTTTTTTTTAATCATTTTTTTTTTGATCATTTTTTTTTAAATCTTTTGTAAGCGGTCGCATGTCATTCACTTTTACCCTTCCCAAAGTGAGAAGTGGCCCGTTCACATCAGTGGGAGAGGACGTTTCTTTGATTTTAAGCACGTCAGGAAAGAAATGCCCTAGAATCCTAATTATTTTGTCTGACCTTCAAATGTCCTTGATATTGATTTGCCTAATGACGCTAAATTAAAGTGCCTCAGAATATAGCTACATAAATTACAAATTATTCAGTTCGTGCAGATTAACTTTAGACAAATTTCTTTGTAGACTTAAATGTGGTTAAAATGTTACTACAGAAACTGAAAATTTCACCCGTTCTAACTTCGAACTGTCGCTTTCTTAGATGACAAGGACTGCTTGTTATACTCCCAAGGCTGGCTCTCCCTGGCCTAGACTTAAAGGCTGTCACTTGCAGCGGTGTTAGCACTTTTGTATCCGACAATATAGTATTAAAACTTTGGTTTTATTTTAAGATTTAAGTGACAGTTTGAATGGCTTTAATGTGTGACATTATTCAATTAATAATATTTTCTTAATTTGAGTACATTCGATTTATTTTGTAAGTAGCATAATTGATAAATGAAAAATGTCATTCAACATTCGGCTTTCCTTCGAATTTAGTTGTGTTTAATGACTAATGGAAACTTCGTAGTTATCACGATTGACACAATATTTTAATTTGAGGCAGCTGTTTACAGAACGAGTGTTTATGCATCGTTTGCATAATGCGGTAATGTGATTATTGTCTTATTTTCTTTTACTGGGGCGAACAGCTTTACATACCGGCGCAGTAGCGCTTTGGTGTAAATGTCATATCAAGTGGTCACCCATACTACTTGTGACCTCTGCCAAGTTGCTTTACTTTCCCAATTTGTTAAGAACGGTGAATCAAGAAGCTAAGAACGTTATATTTGATTGATATTTAATCTCACTTTAAGATCATTATATACTGTAATACGTAGGTAATCTTTAATTTGCCATGTTCAGAACAACTGCCGATCAACGGACGAGGCTTTGGCAAACAAAATGTCCCAGTAAGCGGCAATAAGCTCGCCACCTATTACGTGGGATCAAAACACTGGCGAAAAGTGGGCGTTTAATATGCCTCTGCCTACCCCTTCGGGGAAACAGGCGTGAGTCTATGTATGTATGTATGTATGTATGTTCAGAACAAGATCTGACGATCGGCTACGAACATAAACGACACCAACCAAGCATTATTCATTTAGGCATCTAAATTTGCATTCATGTATTTTTTTTACTCAATGTGCGATAATTATAATACTGCATATAAAACAATTTACATCTTTCAAACATTCTTGAAATCAGGCCATGCTACTAAAGAAGCTACTGGGCTTTGCAATTAATGAAGGGTAAATTTACTTTTTATAGCACTAAATTACTACTACTGAAAATGTAGACCACCAGGAAACGATAAAAACATAATTACAAAGTTCATCTACATTATACAACACCACGAATAGTTGTTTAGGCAATATTTCATTAGCTACAGCGACAAAAACCGAATGTCATGATCCAAACGAGTCGTTACACTATAGAAAGGAATTTCGTCAAGTCACCGAAATATTACGACAACATTAAATTTTACTTACAATGGTGTGCAAAGAAAATAAGCTTTTTATTATAAACGCTATTGTTATAAGCATAGGGCCCTAAATAGCTTTCCAAACTGACTTACAACAATTAATATTCAAGAGACAGAATGGAAACAAATTCATTGTTTTGCATAAAAAACGTGTCGGAAGAGAAAATAATAAATTTATTTATCTGTGGATTAAACCAGTAGGTAGATTAGATTCGGAATTTTACACACGAAAAAACCTCTTTGTAATGATAACCTCGAACGATTTCAATTATATTTACACCAAAGCGCTACTGCGCGCGAAGTGCATCCATTTGCGTTATCTATGTAGATCTATGTCTGTGGTTTTGGCTGTAGCTTGTCTGTCAGTCAGTAACGCAAGGATTTTATAATTATACAGATTTTAGACACGTTTGTAATAAACAAGATACGATAGCGGTTTTTGAAAGAACTGAAAATGAAAACATAAATAAGCAAAACGGCAAATATTTTGATTTCTTTTTACGTTTTTTTTTTACATATACTACTTAGACATTAAGATTAGATTAAGCTTCATGTAGATTATAAAATTATGTTTATTTAAAGATAATATTAGATAAATATCAAAAACTATTGCAATAAAAGTGAAATATATCTGCTAAAAATAAAAATTAAAAAAAAAACGGCTAGTTTTTGTGAAAGATGATTAACGTGTTTTAGGCTAGAGATGTGGAATAAGTAAGAAGAAGTGGTAGTTGTAGGTGTACCAGTTTTAATATTTATATTATAAACATATACATTTATACATACATACATACATACATAGACTCACGCCTGTTTCCCGGAGGGGTAGGCAGAGACTACGGAACGCCATTTGCAACGATCCTGACATATCTCACTTGCTTCACTCACTCCCATCAAGTTTCTCATGCATGCTCTTCTGTTAAGGGTACTTCTGACTTGTCCTTTTTTCAGGATGTCTCCAATCTGGTCAGAGAACGTCCGCCTAGGTCTTCCCCTTTGTCCTGTTCCATTCACACTTGCCTTATATATCTTCTTTGTCAGTCTATCGTCATCCATCCTCTCCATGTGCCCAAACCATCTTAACATGCCTTTCTCAATGCTTGTCACTACATCTTCTTTTACCCCACACCACCTTCGTATCACACAATTCTTTACTCTGTCGGTCAAAGACACACCACACATACTTCTCAGTGCTCTCATTTCTACAGCATTTATTTTACTTTCAAATCTCTTCTGCCATACCCAACTTTCACTACCATACATAAGGGTAGGCACTAACATGCCTCTATGTACAGCCAAACGTGCCTTTTTGGACACGTTTTGACTGTTCATAAACGCTTTTAGAGCTCCATTCACACTATTACCTGCATTAACGCTCCTTTCAATATCTTCTTCATTCTTACCATCTCTTGTAAACAACGTACCTAAGTAAACAAACTCATTCACTTGTTCCACTCGCTGTCCATCGATCAAAACATTACAAGCCGTAACGCATTCTTCCTTTTCAAAAACCATAACTTTCGTTTTACTTACATTCACTTTCATTCCTTTCCTCTCTAACGCACCATGCATGATTGCTACCATCTCCTGCAACTCCTCCGCTGAAGAAGCAAGTATTACCTGATCATCAGCATAAAGGAGGCATTTGACGAGTAACCCATTCATCCTTAATCGTAATAAGTAATAATAAGTAAATATAAGAAAATCAAATCAGAATCAATCAGGGCTGATACCTTGATAGCTAAGGTTTGAATAGAGTGGATCGAAGGCGAACAGATTGTGTGCTGAGATAAATTTTTGTAATGGTCAAGCAACGTTTACCCAATGAATACAGATTTACATAAGAAGCGTATTTCTTAAGGATGTCGTGTGCCGATTAAAGTTGGCGTATTGACGGTTGTCAGTGTAGTTACTACACTGACAACCGTCTATTCTATTATTTTGTATTCATTGGTTTATCATTAACTACGGAATTCAATATTCGAACTGTAGATAGATCTGTAGATTTTAAATTCGTTTCTGACAGTTTTTGACATAAGCTCCTTACTAAATATGTCAAACACGAATCTAAAATCTACAGATCTGTCTATAGTTCGAATATTGAAAATGGCCGTAAAGCTGCTAGCAATAAGTCAACAGATCGGTTGTTGCAATGCCCATATTGCGACAAACAATCAGAAAGAGAATGAGAGAGTTGATAAAGAATAATTATATTATTATACACATACCTTAAAGCAGGTATGGATGGCATAATACATGCAATATTTTTTTATGATTAAGTGTGATTTCTTTTGCTATTATCTGTATGAAAATTAACACCTCATTTGAGTCATCAAAAGCGCAAACGATCAATATACCCGTAACAAAAACTCCATACGAAGAGCTTTTTAACACCATTAATACTGATTTCACAACATTAATGGCAAAAACGGCGTATATGTATTTCGAGTGGCAGCACTCTTACTCAATTGAACTTGAATCTATACTCGAACTCATGCTAGACGCTTGAGTGATTCCGATTAGACACGTACTGTGGTGTGGGGATTAGCGTGTACCTCTGAGATTCGATGTAATTTGTAACGTCGTTATCTACGGGTTATACGTCTCTTTATTTTATACAACTGCAGTAATATTTGTTATTAAACGGTGATTTAATTACATGTTGATTTTAAATGTCCACTTCGTCGCGATGTATTTTTTACTTCGAAACATATTGAACTTTTGTAACTTTGCTGGAGTTAGCAGGTATTCCAATGGATTTAGTATAATTTGTACTTAACTAACCCAGCTACTTTAAAAAAAGTAAAAAAAAACAATATAGCTACAAGTGCTATTCCAGAATTCATATTCTCTTAAGATGTGTACAAGACTGCATATGTAAATGTATAAAACATATCACTTGCAAAATAAGTATGCGCACTCCAGCATCGGGCTTAATCTAAAAATTTTGTTTATGATCCATTATTTTTACAGCCCCCGCGACTTCCAACTACCGAACTATCTTCTGGTGTATGGCAGGTTTCCAAATCTTGGTATTCCCTAAAGCGAGATAATGTGAGCGCGAACTTACATAAAAATGTCTCGTAATATGAAACGTAGAATATGACTAGTTTACTTGAAATCGTAAAGAGAATACTGTCTCTTTATTTTATTAGTCGATTGCGAAAGAGAGAACCAGGACCGGAAAGGCGACGTCATTAGCTTTTTTGGCTTTATTCAGGCGAATCTCTTCTTGGAACCGTGCCCGGTAGATAATAATAGGTTCGCCCACCTTACCTAAGAGTATAGCAGAATTAAGTACTGTAAAAATATTACATTCATATCTCCATTTAATCATTTATTTGATAACTTGCACTTACAAAATTACAACTTACATGGTAATTTGACATCAATAAAGAATTTAACTACAATTTATGAAACCATAGTTATATCAATTACTTGTTCTCGTAATAATTCTTTCCAAAAAAAAGCTAATGACAGTTACAACAAAAATACGTACCCGCAATATCACAGAATCAATGCACTTTAGTTCACATTTTACAAAGCTATATGTATGGTGTTCAATAGAAATATACCTACTGAACAATACAAAGTTAGTTACTATAAACTAACCTATATTTTACCTTTAATATTTATACTACGCTTGTACGAAACACACCAAAAATTCCAAAAATTTTGCACATATTTTCCGATATCCCTCGTTCTTGATAATTTTACACTCTCAAAGGGAAATAGACTATTATTTCTGTGCCTCCGGTGAAAACTGATATAACTGGAGTTATATCAAAATTTACTTTTTAAATGCACTTGTATCAGAAAAAAAATCTCTACATTTCTGTCTAATCGACATTTTGATACGACTCATATTTCCAGAGATAGTATGATACATGTAGGCCAAAAAAAATGTATTAAGAGTTAATGACGTGTAAAATAATTTAACTGCACATAAATCGTTACATATATTAAAATAGCTAGACAGTGTTCTGTGTAAAAAAATATATCTTAAGTTATATTCCAATACATTTGTAAACTTTACCTCCAATAAATGTGATTGATGATATAAATTCAGTTATATTTTTCTACACGAAGATATTGTGCGTAATTTACTGGTATAACTTCAGATATATCAGTTAACACAAAGACAAAAGTAAAGAATTGTTTGTTTCAAATGATACAAATGAAGTTATATTATTACATACGTAAATAGTACTCAAAATACGCAACAAAAATGTGTATAGTGATACTACTTTTAACGCGGGGGGTTGCGCGGGCACAGGGGGCGGCATTACGGGGGATATGCGAGCCGCACGGGGTCAGTGGCGAGAAAGCATTTAAAGGGAGAGTACGCACGTGACTGCGCAGCGGATCGCTATGGCTCACAACGTACTACGTATTACATGTATCATTTTACACAAATTACAAGTTGTTACTCTAAATAGTTTTTATTAAGTTATTATATCATCAAACACTAAACTACCGTTTTAGTTATATCATTTTACACATTGTATTATAATAACTTTTAGGAGTGTACCTATTATAAATAAAATTTTCTTAACATATTAGAATACTCTGGATCGGAATATGATATTTTACCTTACACAATAAGAACTATTCGAATAATTAGAACCATGGAACAACCACTCGAAAGTGATTTCAGCGCGAATCTGTGATAAAATGCAATAAAAAGAATCTTTTGACAATGTACCGATACACCGCGACACGCGTAACTTGCCGGCTCGGCGGTGAGTTAAAAGACGCTAAATAAGTCCCGCCAAAGTGATACCGCCGGCGAGGGTGTTGGCATATTCTTGGCAAATATAAAATTTTAGGATCATTTGTATTTACTAACCTGCATTTTGAAATTTAATAACTTTTTTATTGCTACGAATATACATATTTGTATTTATTGCTTTGAATGTTTTAGAATCCCTATATTATTATGCCCCTTTTGGATCGGATAGAGTTTATGTTAGCACATTGTATAGTTTGACATTACTACTTTATAGTACGATTACGTACAATTTTTAGAACGTACAAAATGCATACTAAGTATGTTAAATAAGGACGTCGAACACCTTAGCCCTCAATCACCATTTCATGCTGATAATAATGAATTTATGTATGTATAATAGCGAGCTTCCTGTGCATACTTCAACTCCTCAGAATGATATAATATTGAACCAAGTTATTGACGATGAGCAATTTTAAATGATGGCGAATTTTGGTTCATCGAGCTGTGATGATTATATCCCCGGTACTGATGAAAGTGATAGTAGTGAGACTAGTACCTATTATCGTAAAAAGTACAAGTTACTAAAACATCGCGCTTTATTTAGGTCGACACAGCCTCCAACGTCGATCTGATTCTACAGCCGAAAATAATGTGCGTGGATATATTATTGATAGCGTTCTAGAACATCTATTCTCTGAGGAATTTAACCAAAATCCAGGGCCGTCGTTTGTATTTTGGGATGATAAGAATATTCCTAGAAAAGGTCGTAAAAGAAAGATAAGGAGTGCTAACTTAGAACGAAGAAGTGGAAGAAGTAAGAGGACTGGTGTCCGATCATTTGACAAAAAACAAATGAAAAATTTTCATTTGACAAATAACGTTTGACAAAATTATACTTGATAAATTTATTATTTTACAAACTATTGTTTAATAAACTACTATTGTCTAATGACAATATAATTACTATAAAAAAGTTATTATGCTAAAACATTAATTTACAAATTAATTATTTTTTAAACATGTTATTTGGCAAAATAACGTAAAGCATAAATAACATTTGACAAAATTCCTTGCTTGGTAAATATTTTACTAACCAAAATCTACGATAATACAACAATATTTGTGTAGGGTCAATTGAAACAATGGCTGGTTAGGTTAGGTTAGAACTGCGACCACAAGAAGCCAGAACCAAATTCTACATATTTCGCTTAATTCAGGCAGTGTGTATTTTTTTAAAAGACTTAAGTTTCTATGGAATTTGTATTAAAACAAAAATATTACTTGCCTATAAATAATCTGTCCAAGATGAAAATTGCAACCATGCAATTAAATAGTTTCAAAATTTCGCGTAAGTATTGGTTAGAAATTAGTTATTTTTAAAAACTAATAATTTATCTTCTAACTTTTAGTACAATCACCAATTTGGCAAACGAATTATTTAGTCAAATGAATATTTTTAAAGTAATTATTTAACATTTTAATTATTTTCTAAATAAAACATTTGCGAAACCTGTATTATGTCAAATGATTGTTTTTAAAGTAATATGTTTGTGAAATGAAAGTTTGTCAAATGATTAGTTTTTCAAACGTTGTTTGTAAAATGATCTTTTGTCATACGTTTTTGTCAAACAACAGTTAACCAAGAGGACTATTTTACGCAACCAAGGGCAAGCTTATGTCACAAAAAGTGGGAAATTTAAAAGACCAAAAGAACTCAAACATTTACCGGATTGTATATTGAAATGTAGAGAAAAGATTCCAAAGACTGTGTTGCAGAAAGTTTTGAATGAATATTGGTCACTTGGTTGTTACGGCAAAAGTGCACAATATATTAGAAATTGCATAATAATAGGTAATAAGCGTACTCCTAAAATTGCACCAAAAAAGACAAAGGAGCACACTAATTAGTATATGATTATTAATATTGTGAACGATACAATATTTCCAAAAAATGTGCTTTTGGTTACTTTTGCTGAAAGCAATAGATTTGTCCAAACAATTTGTGAAAAGAAAATTAAATACGGTATAGTAGTTCCCTGCGAAAGAGGACGGGAAGCAAGTTACAAAAAGTTAGTGATGAACGACTGGATTTTGCATTACAGCATATTTTATTATTTCCTGCGTATGGAAGCCACTATGGCCGCAGATATAATGTTTTATTTTAAATATGTGTGTTTTATTTTATAAATACTATTAGTTACAAATATCACTTTACACAAAAAAAATTGAATATATAAGTAAACTTATAGCATTATACACAAAAATAGCGTCGTGATAAGTGATATATCTTAATAAATAATAAATTAGGAAAATTTTAAGCTTCTAGACCGATTTTTAACAAAAAGTTATATGAGCTTTGTTTTACAATATTTTTCTTAAATCAATTAATATCAGTGTATATAATAAATCATATGTTATGATATCAGTGTTCACGAGGATTGCATGTGTGGTGTAAGTTGATATAACTTAACATACATTAGTTTACACAGACATCATGTTGGTGCACTTTGATATAGTTGACAGTTTTCCGTAATATTTTCCTGATTTTGTAATAAAATGTTACAGAATCCTGTAATATTATAAAATAACGATGCAACTTTTATTTCACATTAAGTTTTTTGTAAAATTATTGATAACAATATTTATATATGAAATAGAAAATAAATAAAACTTTAAATTGATCTACTGAAAAGTTGACATTTTGAAGTTGTATCAGTTTTCACCGGAGGCACAGATTTCTGTGTGACATCCCCTAACAGTTGAGATGGGCGAACAAACACAGATCACGAGCGTTTTATTGCAATACATTACATAGATTGCGACTAGACTGTTGGCAGCCAAACAGTTTATATTTGCTTGGTATTATACCAATTGAGTGTGAAACGGACGTTTATGCTATCGGTGGGTTATCTTGCTAAAGATATCAGTGCCAGTGACTATCTCATGAACATATTTCTATTTGTTTACACTCTCTTTTTTTAAAGACGACTTTAACGTTATGAATAAATCTTGCATCAAGGAGGATCTTGTCAAACATTTAACCGATGGGCTGTAAGAATTCCGATTTGAAACAATAATGTGATGATCACACAAAGTGTAGTCTTATGTAGGGATCAAACTTACAACACAAGGCGCAATGCTAAGCACCAAAGCGACTACGCCATCTATGATTACTACTATGGTTTTGCGCGGTGAGCACTTAACCACCAACTGGTTTATATATGGGACGAGCTAACTTAACCTAACCACCCACAAAATGTCGAATCCCAGCGTCTTTTACATGGCATGTTAATCCATCAGTCATTTAGATTTTTGAACGACTTGACATAATATGTTGGGACTAGTGCAGTATGGCGAAATAAATGTGCATTTTTGCATATTTCTTTCGATTGCAGCGATCACTTTAATATATTGTATCTTTTATTTGCTAACAATAAAAATAGCGCTTTTTAATGATTTACCCGGCCCGTGACCACAATCATAAAACGCATCGAAGAATAGTGTAACATGAAATGCTAAAGATTTTAGTTTACATCAATAACTGCAAACTCAAAAGAAATGTTCTGTGAAACTAATAAATAGTAGTTTCACTTAAATGTATTTTAATAGAATTATCTAACATTTACGTTAATGACAGATAATTCTAAATATAACAACATCAAATGTAAACCTGTTGCCATTATAATTTTGATGTTCAAATAACTAAGTAAGTATCGCTCCTATAATTAAACTAATAGGTACCCGATCAATACTCTAAGTTCCATCCCTTTTTCTATTTAACAACTTTTATAACCGAACCTTCTTTCAAACCAGGCAGCAATAGCCGAGTGCTGAGACCCACAGACTGCTATGTCGAAGTTAAGTGCGTATCAAATTGTTAATGATCGCTTGCTAAACGGTGAAGGAAAACATCGTGAGGAAACCTACATGTTTGAGAGTTCACCATAATGTTCTCGAAAGACATGTGAAGTCTGCCAACCCGCACTTGGCCAGCGTTGTGGTCTACGGCCATACCCTTCTCACAGTGAGAAGAGACCCGTGCCCAGCAGTGGGACATTATAAAGGGCTGATGCTGCTGCTTTCAAACCACGTGAACATAAGTAGGCAAATAAAAACTTTACGATTCATGACACAGTTTGATAAAATAAAGTATGATTTCACTTAAGGACGCGTTTACGCTTGTATCAAAAAACCACATATTTCCGGTACATTTCACGACAATTTTAGATAATAACTAATAAAACTAATGATTACGATAAATTGATTACTTTTTTATCTATAAATCAATTTGAAAATAAATAAAAAATATTTAATTAATATTAATGTAAAATCGATTCGAAACGGCCTCTTAAATCAAAAATAGGCATATACTGCTATTTTTGGGTACAATTTTCTCTCTATTTTAACATTTATTTAGATTTTCAAAGATAGAATAGGGTAGTAAATATAGTCAACTCAAAAACAATTTGATTTTTTTTTTTCAAAATATTGTAAATTGACTCAAAAAAAGCAAAAAATCATCTTAAATTTTTCTTCTATTTTGCTCGCATACGTGTGTCTTAATGTGTGGCAATAAGGTTCGTTTTATTTAGCCACTTTCTTGATTTATATATCCAAATTCTGCAATGAGATCTCAGTGACTCAGTCTGCGCTTGAGCGCCGTCGTGAGTGGACTCTATGTCGCTTGTCGCTGCAGCCCGAAGACGAAATAAGCAATATACGAATACAAAATATTCGCTAAAATCAATTTGATACTTCTCGTATTCTGTGCGAATTACGTACAAGTAAATTTCTTTTGTATAAATGGACATTATTACTTTATTTTCTCCGTTATGTTGAGTCAGGATATATTTCGGTATTTAGATATTATTTTGTTTCTTGCGTTGAAATCTGGTAAGATTATCTGGACTGATGGTATACCATCCCGTTCAAGTGTTGCGACTGGAACTCATAAAAGAGTAGACCTAGTTATGCCAGGTTGGGGCACATTTTATTTGTTTTGGTGAGACCCTACCACTGGTACTAGTGAAGTAACCTTCCAAGGTTATTCGATGAGTCTTGCTGGTACTCATATGTGAGTAAAGCTACGCATGCCGAGTTTGGGCTCATTTTGTTTGTACATAAGAGACCCTACCACTGGAACTTATGAAGTAACCTTCCAGGGTTATTCGATGACTCTTACTGGTACTCATATGTGAGTAGAGCTAGGCATGCCGATTTTGGGCTCATTTTGTTTGTACATAAGAGACCCTACCACTGGAACTTATGAAGTAACCTTCCAGGGTTATTCGATGACTCTTACTGGTACTCATATGTGAGTAGAGCTAGGCATGCCGAGTTTGGGCTCATTTTGTTTGTAAATAAGAGACCCTACCACTGGAACTTATGAAGTAACCTTCCAGGGTTATTCAATGACTCTTGCTAGTACTCATGTGTGAGTAGAGCTAGGCATGCCGAGTTTGGGCTCATTTTGTTTGTACATAAGAGACCCTACCACTGGAACTTATGAAGTAACCTTCCAGGGTTATTCAATGACTCTTGCTGGTACTCATGTGTGAGTAGAGCTAGGCATGCCGAGTTTGGGCTCATTTTGTTTGTACATAAGAGACCCTACCACTGCATTTTATAAAGTAACCTTCCAGGGTTATTCAATGACTCTTACTGGTACTCATATGTCAGTACAGCTAGGCATGCCGAGTTTGGGTTCATTTTGTTTGTACATAAGTGACCCTACCACTGGAACTTATAAAGTAACCTTCCAGGGTTATTCGATGACTCTTGCTGGTACTCATATGTGAGTAGAGCTAGGCATGCCGAGTTTGGGCTCATTTTGTTTGTACATAAGAGACCCTACCACTGGAACTTATGAAGTAACCTTCCAGGGTTATTCAATGACTCTTACTGGTACTCATATGTCAGTAGAGCTAGGCATGCCGAGTTGGGGTTCATTTTGTTTGTACATAAGTTACCCTACCACTGGAACTTATGAAGTAACCTTCCAGGGTTATTCGATGACTCTTGCTGGTACTCATATGTGAGTAGAGCTAGGCATGCCGAGTTTGGGCTCATTTTGTTTGTACATAAGAGACCCTACCACTGGAACTTATGAAGTAACCTTCCAGGGTTATTCAATGACTCTTACTAGTACTCATATGTCAGTAGAGCTAGGCATGCCGAGTTGGGGTTCATTTTGTTTGTACATAAGTTACCCTACCACTGGAACTTATGAAGTAACCTTCCAGGGTTATTCGATGACTCTTGCTGGTACTCATATGTGAGTAGAGCTAGGCATGCCGAGTTTGGGCTCATTTTGTTTCTACATAAGAGACCCTACCACTGGAACTTATAAAGTAACCTTCCAGGGTTATTCGATGACTCTTACTGGTACTCATATGTGAGTAGAGCTAGGCATGCCGAGTTTGGGCTCATTTTGTTTGTACATAAGTAACCCTACCACTGGAACTTATGAAGTAACCTTCCAGGGTTATTCAATGACTCTTGCTGGTACTCATATGTCAGTACAGCTAGGCATGCCGAGTTTGGGTTCATTTTGTTTGTACATAAGTGACCCTACCACTGGAACTTATAAAGTAACCTTCCAGGGTTATTCGATGACTCTTGCTGGTACTCATATGTAAGTAGAGCTAGGCATGCCGAGTTTGGGCTCATTTTGTTTGTACATAAGAGACCCTACCACTGGAACTTATAAAGTAACCTTTCAGGTTTTTCAGGTTTATTCGAAGACTCTTAGTGGTTCTCATATGTGAGTAGAGCTAGGTATGTTCCAGTGGTAGGGTCTCTGATGTTCATACAAAATGAGTCCAAACTCGGTATGCTTAGCTCTACTCACATATGAGTACCAGCAAGAGTGATCGAATAACCCTGGAAGGTTACTTCATAAGTTCCAGTGGTAGGGTCTCTTATGTACAAATAAAATGAGCCCAAACTCGGCATGCCTAGCTTTACTTCCATATGTGTACCAGCAAGAGTCATCGAATAACTCTGGAAGGTTACTTCATAAGTTCCATTGGTAGGGTCACTTATGTACAAACAAAATGAGCCCAATCTCACCATGCCTAGCTCTACTCACATATGAGAACCAGCAAGAGTCATTGAATAACCCTGAAAGGTTACTTCATAAGTTGCAGTGGTTGGGTCTCTTATGTACAAACAAAATGAGCCCAAACTCGGCATGCCTAGCTCTACTCACATATAAGAACCAGCAATAGTCATCGAATAACCCTGGAAGGTTACTTCATAAGTTTCAGTGGTTGGGTCTCTTATTTACAAACAAAATGAGCCCAAACTCGGCATGCCTAGCTCTACTCACATATAAGAACCAGCAATAGTCATCGAATAACCCTGGAAGGTTACTTCATAAGTTGCAGTGGTTGCATCTCGTATGTACAAACAAAATGAGCCCAAACTTGGCATGCCTAGCTCTACTCACATATGAGTACCAGCAAGAGTCATCTAATATAAACCCTGGAAGGTTACTTCATAAGTTTCAGTGGTAGGGTCTCTCATGTACAAACAAAATGAGCCCAAACTCGGCATGCCTAGCTCTACTCACATATGAGTACCAGCAAGAGTCATCGAATAACCCTGGAAGGTTACTTCATAAGTTCCAGTGGTAGGGTTACTTATGTACAAACAAAATGAACCCAAACTCGGCATGCCTAGCTCTACTGACATATGAGTACCAGTAAGAGTCATCGAATAACCCTGGAAGGTTACTTCATAAGTTGCAGTGGTTGCGTCTCGTATGTACAAACAAAATGAGCCAAACTCGGCATGCCTAGCTCTACTCACATATGAGTATCAGCAAGAGTCATCTAATAACCCTGGAAGGTTACTTCATAAGTTTCAGTGGTAGGGTCTCTCATGTACAAACAAAATGAGCCCAAACTCGGCATGCCTAGCTCTACTCACATATGAGTACCAGCAAGAGTCATCGAATAACCCTGGAAGGTTACTTCATAAGTTCCAGTGGTAGGGTTACTTATGTACAAACAAAATGAACCCAAACTCGGCATGCCTAGCTCTACTGACATATGAGTACCAGTAAGAGTCATCGAATAACCCTGGAAGGTTACTTCATAAGTTGCAGTGGTTTGGTCTCGTATGTACAAACAAAATGAGCCCAAACTCGGCATGCCTAGCTCTACTCACATATGAGTACCAGCAAGAGTCATCTAATAACCCTGGAAGGTTACTTCATAAGTTTCAGTGGTAGGGTCTCTCATGTACAAACAAAATGAGCCCAAACTCGGCATGCCTAGCTCTACTCACATATGAGTACCAGCAAGAGTCATCGAATAACCCTGGAAGGTTACTTCATAAGTTCCAGTGGTAGGGTTACTTATGTACAAACAAAATGAACCCAAACTCGGCATGCCTAGCTCTACTGACATATGAGTACCAGTAAGAGTCATCGAATAACCCTGGAAGGTTACTTCATAAGTTGCAGTGGTTGCGTCTCGTATGTACAAACAAAATGAGCCCAAACTCAGCATGCCTAGCTCTACTCACATATGAGTACCAGCAAGAGTCATCTAATCACCCTGGAAGGTTACTTCATAAGTTTCAGTGGTAGGGTCTCTCATGTACTAACAAAATGAGCCCAAACTCGGCATGCCTAGCTCTACTCACATATGAGTACCAGCAAGAGTCATCGAATAACCCTGGAAGGTTACTTCATAAGTTCCAGTGGTAGGGTTACTTATGTACAAACAAAATGAACCCAAACTCGGCATGCCTAGCTCTACTGACATATGAGTACCAGTAAGAGTCATCGAATAACCCTGGAAGGTTACTTCATAAGTTGCAGTGGTTGGGTCTCGTATGTACAAACAAAATGAGCCCAAACTCGGCATGCCTAGCTCTACTCACATATGAGTACCAGCAAGAGTCATCTAATAACCCTGGAAGGTTACTTCATAAGTTTCAGTGGTAGGGTCTCTCATGTACAAACAAAATGAGCCCAAACTCGGCATGCCTAGCTCTACTCACATATGAGTACCAGCAAGTGTCATTGAATAACCCTGGAAGGTTACTTCATAAGTTCCAGTGGTAGGGTCTCTTATGTACAAACAAAATGAGCCCAAACTCGGCATGCCTAGCTCTACTCACACATGAGTACTAGCAAGAGTCATTGAATAACCCTGGAAGTTTACTTCATAAGTTCCAGTGGTAGGGTCTCTTATGTACAAACAAAATGAGCCCAAACTCGGCATGCCTAGCTCTACTGACATATGAGTACCAGTAAGAGTCATCGAATAACCCTGGAAGGTTACTTCATAAGTTCCTGTGGTAGGGTCTCTTATGTACAAACAAAATGAGCCCAAACTCGGCATGCCTAGCTCTACTCACATATGAGTACCAGCAAGTGTCATCTAATAACCCTGGAAGGTTACTTCATAAGTTCCAGTGGTAAGGTCTCTTATGTACAAACAAAGTGAGCCCAAACTCGGCATGCCTAGCTCTACTCACATAAGAGTACCAGTAAGACTCATCGAATAACCTTGGAAGGTTACTTCACTAGTACCAGTGGTAGGGTCTCACTAAAACAAATAAAATGAGCCCCAACCTGGCATAACTAGGTCTACTCTTTTATGAGTTCCAGTCGCAACACTTGAATGGGATGGTATACCATCAGTCCTCATAATCTTACCAGATTTCAGCGCAAGAAACAAAATAATATCTAAATACCGAAATATATCCTGAATCAACATAATGGAAAAAATAAAGTAATAATGTCCATTTAGGTATATAAAAATAAGAAACTTATTTGTACGTAATTCGCACAGCCAAGCCTATAACACATAGATACATATCACAAAAAATTCTAAGTCTCAAAGTTATTTAGTTGAACTACATTTCCGCAAGTTACCGTACGTAGTACGTACTGTTGCCGCCGTGTCGCTGTAGTGACGCGATTTTGTACCTACTAATTTTGTAAACGCGTCCTTAAAATTCGAAATGTAATTTTTCTTTTGATATTGAGAACATTTGACCCGAATTTAGAAAATTGATTTGTTTATGAGCCGAAATTATGATTTTATCTTTGTCCTTGACATAGTTAAGATGGTTTTAGTTGATTTGTCATAAAATAGTTTATGCCTACGATTGACTTATATCAATATTAAGAAACTATATTTAATCGAAATTAAATAAAGCAGTTCAGTTATGAAACTTATCATCGTAAAAATAAAGTGATCTCATAAATAATATTGCTATCGAATTTGCTGCTGACTAATATCCACCAAACAGGTTGCGGAAAAAGTATGCTAAACATGACCCCACCTGAACCTAGAGGTGGCGTAGGAGACCATAATCTGGGCTGCTACCGTAAACAAAAAAAATCGTATACAAATTACTCGATAACCCGCTATGTTGACGGATGATGTGATGCTGCGATTTAGTGAAACGCCGTACGTGGTAGACGAGATAATGGAAAGTTGAATTGTATTTAAACATTATAGTAGTAAGTAACATTATAGTTTTGTATATAGCCCAAAAGTTGGGTAGTACTCAAGAAAAATAGAATCTAGAGAGTATGATCAATATCTATTACACACATTGAGTGCCCAACTAATACACTGTCCTGTTTAATGATTCTATCTACTGATACTTAAGAAGTATTCCATCAACCGTGCAGTCTTGCTGTTGTACATCATTCGGTCACAAATATAATTATGTCACTCTTAAAGTAACATTTATAGCCGGTACAAGTATCATTCCAAAAATATATCGTTGCCCTTTACATTCAAGAATCTTGCAGAGAAGAGGCCTGTTATGTTTAAAAGGCTTTAGAAAAAGAATACATACTATCAAAAGCTTTCGCGTTCGCGAACCGTATCACCATAACCACTCACTTCACCAAACCACTTGACCTATATTATAGAATTTATTTATAGGTTTCAATGTTGATCGACGGAGTCAAATTGACACGGTATTTGAACACTCTCGAATCCTTAGAGCAGGGGTGGCCAACTTGATAAGAGCCACGATCTATTTTACCAACGAAACCGTGTGGGATCTACCAATATATTTCGTTATACTGTAAATCAAACTGGTACCTGGTAGGTAGGGAGGTACCTCTATATTTTAGGTATTTCGTATCTTTATTGGAACTTTGAGAGAAAAATAGTATTTTAAGGGGCAGTGACTGAAAAAAATTACAAGACGATTGATTTCAGCAGTTGATAAAACTCTTATTGTCTAACTGAGATCGACTCTACTTATAGCCGTGATCGACCAGTCGATTGCGATCGACCGGTTGGCCACCCCTGCCTTAGAGGTTTCAAGCCCTTGAGATTCCGCTCTATCAGCGACATAGAGTGTGAATTGAGTTAAAGGGCTAGTAATAAGTGCTAGAAATTCTACGACGCAATACGTATTTCATGTACTCAATATTTTTACGCTTTGCTTTTGGGAATAGGTTTACAAATAGACATGGACTTACACTTTTCAATTAAAAAGGCTGTGTCGACCTAAATAAAGCGCGATGTTTTAGTAACTTGTACTTTTTACGATAATAGGTACTAGTCTCACTACTATCACTTTCATCAGTACCGGGGATATAATCATCACAGCTCGATGAACCAAAATTCGCCATCATTTAAAATTGCTCATCGTCAATAACTTGGTTCAATATTATATCATTCTGAGGAGTTGAAGTATGCACAGGAAGCTCGCTATTATACATACATAAATTCATTATTATCAGCATGAAATGGTGATTGAGGGCTAAGGTGTTCGACGTCCTTATTTAACATACTTAGTATGCATTTTGTACGTTCTAAAAATTGTACGTAATCGTACTATAAAGTAGTAATGTCAAACTATACAATGTGCTAACATAAACTCTATCCGATCCAAAAGGGGCATAATAATATAGGGATTCTAAAACATTCAAAGCAATAAATACAAATATGTATATTCGTAGCAATAAAAAAGTTATTAAATTTCAAAATGCAGGTTAGTAAATACAAATGATCCTAAAATTTTATATTTGCCAAGAATATGCCAACACCCTCGCCGGCGGTATCACTTTGGCGGGACTTATTTAGCGTCTTTTAACTCACCGCCGAGCCGGCAAGTTACGCATGTCGCGGTGTATCGGTACATTGTCAAAAGATTCTTTTTATTGCATTTTATCACAGATTCGCGCTGAAATCACTTTCGAGTGGTTGTTCCATGGTTCTAATTATTCGAATAGTTCTTATTGTGTAAGGTAAAATATCATATTCCGATCCAGAGTATTCTAATATGTTAAGAAAATTTTATTTATAATAGGTACACTCCTAAAAGTTATTATAATACAATGTGTAAAATGATATAACTAAAACGGTAGTTTAGTGTTTGATGATATAATAACTTAATAAAAACTATTTAGAGTAACAACTTGTAATTTGTGTAAAATGATACATGTAATACGTAGTACGTTGTGAGCCATAGCGATCCGCTGCGCAGTCACGTGCGTACTCTCCCTTTAAATGCTTTCTCGCCACTGACCCCGTGCGGCTCGCATATCCCCCGTAATGCCGCCCCCTGTGCCCGCGCAACCCCCCGCGTTAAAAGTAGTATCACTATACACATTTTTGTTGCGTATTTTGAGTACTATTTACGTATGTAATAATATAACTTCATTTGTATCATTTGAAACAAACAATTCTTTACTTTTGTCTTTGTGTTAACTGATATATCTGAAGTTATACCAGTAAATTACGCACAATATCTTCGTGTAGAAAAATATAACTGAATTTATATCATCAATCACATTTATTGGAGGTAAAGTTTACAAATGTATTGGAATATAACTTAAGATATATTTTTTTACACAGAACACTGTCTAGCTATTTTAATATATGTAACGATTTATGTGCAGTTAAATTATTTTACACGTCATTAACTCTTAATACATTTTTTTTGGCCTACATGTATCATACTATCTCTGGAAATATGAGTCGTATCAAAATGTCGATTAGACAGAAATGTAGAGATTTTTTTTCTGATACAAGTGCATTTAAAAAGTAAATTTTGATATAACTCCAGTTATATCAGTTTTCACCGGCGGCACAGATTTCTGTGTGACATCCCCTAACAGTTGAGATGGGCGAACAAACACAGATCACGAGCGTTTTATTGCAATACATTACATAGATTGCGACTAGACTGTTGGCAGCCAAACAGTTTATATTTGCTTGGTATTATACCAATTGAGTGTGAAACGGACGTTTATGCTATCGGTGGGTTATCTTGCTAAAGATATCAGTGCCAGTGACTATCTCATGAACATATTTCTATTTGTTTACACTCTCTTTTTTTAAAGACGACTTTAACGTTATGAATAAATCTTGCATCAAGGAGGATCTTGTCAAACATTTAACCGATGGGCTGTAAGAATTCCGATTTGAAACAATAATGTGATGATCACACAAAGTGTAGTCTTATGTAGGGATCAAACTTACAACACAAGGCGCAATGCTAAGCACCAAAGCGACTACGCCATCTATGATTACTACTATGGTTTTGCGCGGTGAGCACTTAACCACCAACTGGTTTATATATGGGACGAGCTAACTTAACCTAACCACCCACAAAATGTCGAATCCCAGCGTCTTTTACATGGCATGTTAATCCATCAGTCATTTAGATTTTTGAACGACTTGACATAATATGTTGGGACTAGTGCAGTATGGCGAAATAAATGTGCATTTTTGCATATTTCTTTCGATTGCAGCGATCACTTTAATATATTGTATCTTTTATTTGCTAACAATAAAAATAGCGCTTTTTAATGATTTACCCGGCCCGTGACCACAATCATAAAACGCATCGAAGAATAGTGTAACATGAAATGCTAAAGATTTTAGTTTACATCAATAACTGCAAACTCAAAAGAAATGTTCTGTGAAACTAATAAATAGTAGTTTCACTTAAATGTATTTTAATAGAATTATCTAACATTTACGTTAATGACAGATAATTCTAAATATAACAACATCAAATGTAAACCTGTTGCCATTATAATTTTGATGTTCAAATAACTAAGTAAGTATCGCTCCTATAATTAAACTAATAGGTACCCGATCAATACTCTAAGTTCCATCCCTTTTTCTATTTAACAACTTTTATAACCGAACCTTCTTTCAAACCAGGCAGCAATAGCCGAGTGCTGAGACCCACAGACTGCTATGTCGAAGTTAAGTGCGTATCAAATTGTTAATGATCGCTTGCTAAACGGTGAAGGAAAACATCGTGAGGAAACCTACATGTTTGAGAGTTCACCATAATGTTCTCGAAAGACATGTGAAGTCTGCCAACCCGCACTTGGCCAGCGTTGTGGTCTACGGCCATACCCTTCTCACAGTGAGAAGAGACCCGTGCCCAGCAGTGGGACATTATAAAGGGCTGATGCTGTTGCTTTCAAACCACGTGAACATAAGTAGGCAAATAAAAACTTTACGATTCATGACACAGTTTGATAAAATAAAGTATGATTTCACTTAAAATTCGAAATGTAATTTTTCTTTTGATATTGAGAACATTTGACCCGAATTTAGAAAATTGATTTGTTTATGAGCCGAAATTATGATTTTATCTTTGTCCTTGACATAGTTAAGATGGTTTTAGTTGATTTGTCATAAAATAGTTTATGCCTACGATTGACTTATATCAATATTAAGAAACTATATTTAATCGAAATTAAATAAAGCAGTTCAGTTATGAAACTTATCATCGTAAAAATAAAGTGATCTCATAAATAATATTGCTATCGAATTTGCTGCTGACTAATATCCACCAAACAGGTTGCGGAAAAAGTATGCTAAACATGACCCCACCTGAACCTAGAGGTGGCGTAGGAGACCATAATCTGGGCTGCTACCGTAAACAAAAAAAATCGTATACAAATTACTCGATAACCCGCTATGTTGACGGATGATGTGATGCTGCGATTTAGTGAAACGCCGTACGTGGTAGACGAGATAATGGAAAGTTGAATTGTATTTAAACATTATAGTAGTAAGTAACATTATAGTTTTGTATATAGCCCAAAAGTTGGGTAGTACTCAAGAAAAATAGAATCTAGAGAGTATGATCAATATCTATTACACACATTGAGTGCCCAACTAATACACTGTCCTGTTTAATGATTCTATCTACTGATACTTAAGAAGTATTCCATCAACCGTGCAGTCTTGCTGTTGTACATCATTCGGTCACAAATATAATTATGTCACTCTTAAAGTAACATTTATAGCCGGTACAAGTATCATTCCAAAAATATATCGTTGCCCTTTACATTCAAGAATCTTGCAGAGAAGAGGCCTGTTATGTTTAAAAGGCTTTAGAAAAAGAATACATACTATCAAAAGCTTTCGCGTTCGCGAACCGTATCACCATAACCACTCACTTCACCAAACCACTTGACCTATATTATAGAATTTATTTATAGGTTTCAATGTTGATCGACGGAGTCAAATTGACACGGTATTTGAACACTCTCGAATCCTTAGAGCAGGGGTGGCCAACTTGATAAGAGCCACGATCTATTTTACCAACGAAACCGTGTGGGATCTACCAATATATTTCGTTATACTGTAAATCAAACTGGTACCTGGTAGGTAGGGAGGTACCTCTATATTTTAGGTATTTCGTATCTTTATTGGAACTTTGAGAGAAAAATAGTATTTTAAGGGGCAGTGACTGAAAAAAATTACAAGACGATTGATTTCAGCAGTTGATAAAACTCTTATTGTCTAACTGAGATCGACTCTACTTATAGCCGTGATCGACCAGTCGATTGCGATCGACCGGTTGGCCACCCCTGCCTTAGAGGTTTCAAGCCCTTGAGATTCCGCTCTATCAGCGACATAGAGTGTGAATTGAGTTAAAGGGCTAGTAATAAGTGCTAGAAATTCTACGACGCAATACGTATTTCATGTACTCAATATTTTTACGCTTTGCTTTTGGGAATAGGTTTACAAATAGACATGGACTTACACTTTTCAATTTGTGGGTTAGTTATCCATTCTGTCACATATTTCAAGATCTATGTAGGTAATATACCATAATTATTGTTTAATTTAAATAATAATCCAGCTACAGAGTTTGTGCGGTTGCACGGGCTTATTGCAGGCACAACTAGTTCGATTTAAGTAGTTATTTTTGTTTTGGATATCCCATTTATCGAAGAAAACTTTAAGCTATAACATCACGCTTTGAAAAACAGATGCGGAGCAGTTGCCTTAAATAGCCCCGGTGTACCTACCTCTTCGGGGTTATAGGCGTGAGACTATGTATGTATGTATGTATGTACCCGCAGGCTCAGCTTTTAATATCGATATTCGGCAAGATGCTGATACTATCTTGTTTGAGGATACTGATTTATGATATTATTTGAAAGGCAACATATAGAATTATTGTAAAATGCAATTCAGAGGAATCGCTCACATATCATTCCTATTGACATCCCGATATACAAACTAGATCATGTCAAACAGCAATGTTCCAAATGATATACAGCTTCACTTGATTTGTAACTTCAGAACCGCAAACCGTGACCCGATAGTTGGCTCTCTATACGATAAATGTACAAGCTTTGTGCGCCAGTTTTGACGTCAAATATTATATGGCTCACAATATATTGAACTTTATAGAGATTCAAGGCATGTTGACTGCTTCATTGTTTACTAGAATGGATTTAGAATGCCCATTAATAGTAAATACATGGCTTAGCATGTACAAGTATATTATATGTATAGATTTACACAGGTATCCCACGTCATATAGTTTTCATTTTAATGAAGAAAACTATGTTGATCACGCACCGTACGTCGAAGCGGAGGTAGGCCTCCCGCAAGGTGAACGACGATCTTGTCTTGAACGCAGGCACTGGATAGCTGCAAGTTGCTCAAGATTTGTCTATGAGGAGGACCTCGATGACGATGAAAGAATCATAGCATTCTTAGTTAATACTGCTAGAATGCAACCATAACTTGGGGCAAAGTGTATAGTCCGTGCCACGAGAACATAGACTTTTTGTAAACAAAGAATTTCTAATAAGTGACTTAGCGACAGTTCTGTCAAACACAAATAATGTCAATATCATACGTGTCATTGGAAACTAATATGTCAATGGATCGGGATTTTATGTATATTATGCGCTGTCAACAGGATCTTTTAATATTTTGTGGTACTGGAACCTGGAATGTCAACATTTGGTTTTACTTCAATGAAATGTTACATTATTGGGCTAAGCTTGCATTTATCTTAAGAAAAAATATTTTTTAGATATCAAGAAGGGGTAAGTATACAGTTAAATGCACGTTTATATGATCGCTATGCTCATCCCGCGGCCGACATTGCGGCAATGCGGGTGCAAATTGCAGATGGTTAAATATTATCCGCACATAAGATTCTGTACACCTAATTAAAATAAATTGCGTCTTTTTACGCAGGTTACCCCGAATGTGAATTTACCGTAACATTTTAATGTTTTTTTTTTAAAGTTTTCATTCATTCTAACGTAAAATCTCCATGCCTGAAAATTTTAATGCGATGTACTGGCTAGTTGTCTGTAATATATCACATTTGTGGACAGTTATTTAATATTTTAGGATAGCTAGGCTAGGAGAAAATTATTTATTGCCTATGGTTAAAAAAAATAAAGTCCATAATAGAGTATCCTGTTTGTACTCTATCATTGACATACATGGTACTCCATTCATCATCATCATCATCATCATCAGCCTATAAGAGTCCACTGTTGGACTAGGCCTCTCCTTTGAAAGGAGGAATTGGCCTACTATACCATGCTGGCCAAACGGGTTGGTATAGCCTAGGGTGTGTATCAAGTTTGCCTTCTCTTACAGTGCTTTTCTCTACATAATATGCTCCCTCTGTCGGCTCTTACGACACCCATGGGTTGATATGGGGTGGCGACAATCCGTATTCTTAATCCGTTACCACACGGACAACTCTATTACCGACTTGAATTTACCTACGTTACGTTAAAAAACTACAAAAAAGTCACCAAATTAATGAAAATTCTTCCAGGAAAATTCGACCACTCATACACAAAATCAAATATGTTTATTTTCATTCAAATTTACATTTTTCTGGATATGACTGGTAGTCACAGATAATAATATTAACACATATAAAGTCAAATACATTAAAAAAATACCGTTAAAAAGTATCAATCTTAACTAAAGCATAAAATCGCTGTGGAATAAACCAATAACAAATAAAACCAAAAATAAACCAATAAACCAGTACTCACGTTATTAAAAACCATAAAGAGTAGTTCAACTTCAATATGACTTCTTTTTCTCTTCTAACTTTGTAATGTGACCTGTGGTGTACAATAAAGTGTGACGTCAATCCTTGACGCATCACTCGGCCCGGTCGACCCGCGCCCTGCAACGGACTATAAACACTGAAGCGCTTGCTGCGCCCGGCCCCTTTTTCTGGCGCCTCCAGGCAGACGAGCTAAGTGACCACCTTTCCTGGACGACCCGACAGCGGACCCTCAACAAACTCCTTACCATCGCCGAATCACGCGACCCAGTTTATATCTTTTCGGATAACATTTTTTTTTGTAATTTTTTCGTAAGTTAAACGCTTTGCTAAATGATGTTTAGATTTACTTGACGAATTAAATCAATTTTTATTGTTACATCCAACTCACGTTTCTCATTTAAACACACCCAACGGCGATACTACGTTACAGTGGCGCCCAACGTGGGGTATATAGGGTAGGGTTTTGTTGAAAATACGCTGCCCTGTGAGTCCTTTTTTATTTTTTTCTAACTATGTATGTGTGAAATCGTTCCAAAGAAGTGTCATTATTTTAGTGGCATATATTGTTTTTTGTTCTGTTGTGCACGGAAGGTCGGTTATGTTTCGCCGGTCACAACAGACAAATTTTTTCTTACTACATGCGTAGTAAGAAAAAATTTGTAAGCATTTTTATATTATAACTATTTCTGTTGCCGCGTGTGATAATTAATTTTGTATCAACCGCATAAGTAACAAGTTATAATTGTTTTGCTTGCGACCACGTGTCAACTAAATGACGCGCTGTGGTCACATTCATTGATCGCATTCTTTGTATTGTGATTTAAGGCCTCACGTCCTCTAACGACGTGCTAAGGTCACCTTCGTTGATCGTATGCTTCGTGATTAGCTTTTTTAAATGCCACTACGGTAACTGATTGCTGCTGGTAATTATTGCTAATAATTTCTGCTTTGGCTGACTTATGGAACGAATTCACACCCTTCTCTTTCCATTTCTTTCTATTTTCTACTATAACCTTCTGCTAGTGATTTTGTACGGCGATATATTTCTATATAGTAGCTATTATTGAATACATTTACCGCCTACTATGGCGATTATCTTTCAAAGTTAAATACTTTTTTTTCTTTCTTACTAAGAAAGTTACATCTTTATTATACCACGTGTACCGACCATAATTGGACTGGCTGAGAATGAACGTACCCAAAGATGCTATCGTATTATATACTAGGTATTTAGCTAGAATTCCGCGTTCATTTATTAATGAAATGTACACGTGTCACATGCAGGTTGCTCACTAACAATAATAAACGAATGTAATATTTGTCTATTTTGTATAAAATACGAATATCATCGTAGAATTATTGGTTGTTCGTTTTGTCAAATGTTTATTTTGCTACAATCGTTGTTTTTGGTCTTCGATTTTATCTCCTTGTTACTGCCTATCGGTATGTTATTTGCAAATGCATCTTTTTATGCATTTACTGTTCATTGTCAACTCAAACATTAAATTCCTGCGTCGCAATTATTGAATTATATTTTTTGTAATGTTTTGTGTCGCTAGGATTGTTTCTTTCAATGTCTGGTTTCTATTGAAATATACAAAACATATAATGATAAATAAATGGTAAAATTAAACCGCTGACGGCCGGAAAAATACTTCATTATCAATATGCAACTTGTTTTCTTTTTACAAAATGCTATGCATCTGGTTTTACTAAACCATCTTAAATAGTGCTGGTTATAATGTGTTCTTGTGTTTACGCTAATGTTATTATATCAAACTGAATTTATCAAACTTAATTGAATTGAAACTAACTTTAACTAAAGTGGGTATTTGCACATAAACTAAATCAATAACTTCTATTTTTGAATAACTAAGTGGCTATTTACATATAAATCAAATAAATATTTTTTATACCTCATTGAATAACTACTATAGTTATTTGGCTGTTTACACACAAATTAAATAAATAATTTCAATACTTAAGTAACTAATGTGGGTATTTCTACATAAATCAATAATTTTTATACTTTAATAACTAAAGCAAATTAATTGATTTACAAGTTAAAGATAATACCATTTCGTATTTCACCGTCGTTTATTTTAAACCTAAAAGCTGAATAAAATAATTAAATCTTATTATATTATAGCATAAATGTGTTTATAAACGATGGGGTCCAGTGTCATTAGCAACAATGTAAGACGCATATGTATGCGAAGTTATAATTACCTACATAATTATTTGTGAAGGCCAACAATAGTGCTATTGTTTCCGAGTTGGAGCTCACAAGTCACAAGATAACGCATTGTGTTGTGTTAACGATTTATGTAAACATGCTAACATAAAATGAATAAATATTTCAGTTATAAACTGTCGCAGAAGTTTAGTAAATGTAATGTTGTTACAAAGAATCTGTTATTTATCTAACTAAATATCGAAATATCAGATAACTATCTAATTATCTTAATATCAGATATGTTTACCTTGGTGATTTCCATATAGAAGATCTTAAATTAACTCACTACAAAGTTTAAGAATGTAATGATTAATGCTCATCACTAATGATCTAATCACTAAAATAACTTAACGTTTTGTTACAAATAGTATAAAAATCTTTAATTCCTAATAACAGCTAAATTATGTACCCAATTATCTTGTTACATATAGCTTTAGTAATGACTGATCGAAATATAATAAAAAAAAAAATCCCTTATGGCTCAGTGGTTAAAAGGTTGTTGTCGGATAGGTCTGTGGTTCGATTCTTGCTTGTGTTTTTTTGTGTTTTTTAACTATGTTAGTGTATACTATATCATCGACCGTCTCCTTCGATGATGTATTATTCATTACATCTTACTAAGAATTGTGAATTTTTCTTTAATTAATTTGTATTGTGTTCAGAAACTAGATAATGACTCGCGTCAATGGAATGCGGTCGGCGCCAAGCGCGCAGTGATGACTCACGTGTTCACCGGCTCAAATTTCCATCGCCGTAGTCATTGTTATTCCATTTTAAATGACTACAATTTGTCCTTGCAATATTGCATCGACCTTGTTAATGAGCAATTTGTTTGTGATATTGCCAACTGATCGTATGATTGTTAGTATCGTAATATAGTAAGATCGTAATATTAGTTTACGACTTATACATTTTCAATTAAATTTTACTTATCGAACCCGGGTTGTCAGGTGGTGCCTACCAACATAGACTGGGTGGCTATTTGCTCTAAAACTCACGTATAATACCTCTTCGCGCGTCGTGTATTATAATGAATACGACTCGCGTCGGGAATAAATGCTGGCTTGTTCATACGTATGATTGTGTGTGGGCCTTTTGAATGTGATGTATGTCAGGTAATAGGAACGTTCAATGCTTGGTGAGGTATGAATGGTCGAGGGTTATACTTGTTTTTTTTCTCTTTCAGGGTTAGTAGTTGCCTTGTATTTAACCTACTGACACCACCACCACTCATCTGTTTCAGGGTCCCGGAATGCAGTCGCCACCTACCAGCCACAGAATTTTCCCTCCGGGAAAATTCTGGCCTAAAGGGGGGAGTGTGTGACGTCAATCCTTGACGCATCACTCGGCCTGGTCGACCCCGCCGCCCGCGCCCTGCAACGGACTATAAATACTGAAGCGCTGGCTGCGCCCGGCCCTTTTTTCTGGCGCGTCCAGGCAGACGAGCTAAGTGACCTCCTTTCCTGGACGACCCGGCAGCGGACCCTCAACAAACTCCTTACCATTGCCGAATCACGTGACTCTGTTTATATCTTTTCGAATAACATTTTTTTTAGTAATTTTTTACTTGACGAATTAAATCAATTTTTATTGTAACATCCAACTCATGTTTCTCATTTAAACACACCCACGGCGATACTACGTTACAAAAGAATTATCTATCTATCTATGACACTTAAGTAGTCCTGTCATTGAGACCCCTCAGTAGGTGTCCCATAACCTACATTCTAGATTAAAACTCTCAAAGGCTCTCTGCACATTAGTTTAGACTCTTATCTCCGTTGAAAGCCTTACAAAGATCCACGTATTTTCTTTACACCATTTGTTAGAAAACTATGCGTGATAGAGAAACAAATAAAAAAGTAATAGATCTATACATAAAAGCCCACTGATGGGCATAGCCTTCTTTTCACTGTGGAAGCTTAACCCATACTTTGGCATACTTTCACATCTTTTGAGGACGTTATAAAGAACTCAGAGATGCAGTTTACCTTAAGATTACAAATAAATAAAAAAAAAATCTTCATCTAGTACCTATAACTTAATTCGAATTATTCTTAAATACCCAACCAGGGTACCAGGAACCAGGTTATACATCATTGCAAAAATAAAGTTTCTCTATCGTTTATTTAATAAAAGGCAATCAAAATAAATGCGTGAAGCAACTCAAATTCACTGTAATATCATATACAACAAAAATTCAATTAATAAACTTCCGAAACAAATGATGATTCTTCCGCATCATGTCACCCTAATTCGTTATTATCGTTGGATACTAGATCAGCTCCCTACATGTTTCCCTAAAGGAACGTCTCTGATGCGTATAAGTATTTCTCATCCGGCATGGTTATTTTTTCAAGCTTTGTGTCATAGAGTAACCGGGAACGAGGCTAAGTAAAGAAACTCATGGTACACTGAATCTGCACGCCAATTTTAACCTTACGAACAAGGAGAAACATCTAGAAATTCTCAAAAGGAGGCATCTGAAAATAGAAGACTACAACAGTTTCGTGTAAGGGCGCTGTCAAGGAACAGCGCCCTTACACGAAACTGTACAAGTATGCGCACGCGTATTTTATTCACATTTCCCAGAGTGTTAAGACGTACGTTTCTATAAAGAAGTTTTATTGAAGTAGTATTTTCACTATCTCCTATTTGCGTTCGAGTAGGTCTAGTACTATTTTTAGTTAAGGTAGGATGTTTGCCAGAAAAAAATACAAATCATTAATAAAATTGTCTTTTCATACATACAATACTAAAACCCAGTCTTACAGTTGTCACCTGGCCGGAGGGTACATAAAATAAACATATTGTTTTACTCCTATTTTTTTATTTGCCAATACTACTTAGTATGTCGGTTCAAAGGGTTACTGTAAATGACCGAGGCATAGACGAGTATGACCTTTTGTATTTATAAACTAGGCCAATACAATGAATCTTTCGAGACAACAAAAGGACCGTTTTCCATACAAATATAGTCCCTTCTTTCCTCCCTGGATAATCCCAATAGAGTAATCATTTATTTCCAAAAATCATGGCCTTAACAGCCAATATTTTAGGTTTTTCATAAATTAATTATCTAAAGAGACAAACATTCAAAATCCTCATACGTTGTCTAGATTTTCTCTTGTGTTCAAACATCAAGAATTGATAGATTATAAATAAAAAGCAAAGCATAGGAACACAGCCAAAGCCTTTCTGTACTTTCTAACGAAAATGGTAGTTAAATCGATCAAGTTTTGGAGAAGGAATCAGGACTACTACTTTTTATTTTTAATAGGTAGGTATGTTCATTATAGAAGTAGTATAATACAAGTACCTACGTATTTTTCAATTCTTCGCTAATGTTTATTTTTAACCTTGCAAATCTATAAATTCGGGCGAGTCCACTTTACCTCAGCTCTTATAAGTTATACCTCATAAAATAAAAGTCAAAACAGTAATAATAACACAACAAAGTATTTTAAACAGAAAAATAACATGCACATCCTATAAATCCCAATGTCAATATAACGTGTAATTTATTCAGGCACAAGTTATACGTCAGCATATAAATTACAAAACAATCTATGCAACATGCCACAACATAGTTTTCAATTTTATTAATATGAAAATTGGGAGCGCTTGAAAAATTCTGAACTATCCAATATTTTTATAAGCGTTGTTTTGTTGCTAAGTAAATTATTTCGGCAACTAATGGCCACTACAAACCTTTGGTTTTGGTTGACAGATTTAAGTAAACCTACTCCCCTAGTGTGCTTCACAATAGCACTGTGAGGCAATAGGGAATTGGCTAACTATACCACGCTGACCATACAATGGCATGTATAGCGTTTGATGGCGAGTTTTCCATCTCTTTACAAAGTTATTTTCTTCGTCGTATTTTCATTACAACACCGTCGAAATAAAATGGGGTGGTGAAATTTTGTGCTCTTGTTTTGTCACCATACGAAGAGTATATTATCAGTTATGTGGACCAAACTGAATCGGGCAAATTATCTCGACTTTGCAAATTTTGAGTATTCACTCAAAGCAACTTGTCACTAAAAGTAAACTTTATGTGAAAACTATTCTACTATTTGGTCATAAACGCTGTCCGACGTAAATACCCACACATATAGTTTATAGAAACAATGACAAATCTGCTTGAACTAGATATTCTAGAAAACACGTTGGAAATGCATAACTTGCTGCATCGTTGTGTACAATAACATTTTCAACATGCTAAGGCAGCAACGGTAGCAAGTAATACATTTGCAAGCAACTAACTCAGCTCCAATGTATACAGAGGTGCTTTTGAACTGCAGTTACTTGGTGTAGACTGTATAAGAATTGGTACTGTGAGATTCTAACCTGTCACGATTACATTTACCGGAAAAGGTCCAGACTTGAAAGCATATGCAATGCAATATTGTAATTGGAATTTGAAATGTTTGTTTGTAAAACTAATTAACTTAAATAACAAACAAGTACATAATATTTACCGCTCAAGTCAAACATTTGTGTGCGTTAACTTGGGTGTTTGTCTTGGCCTGTGGGTTCATATGTATGATATGTATTTATTTTCAAAGCGATGTTCATTTGTGTTTATTTATTATTATTTAGAGTGCTCATAGCACAAGCTCTGCTTTATTTGGGACTAGATATTTTTGTATGTATATAGAGCCTTAGACAATATAGCGAAATAATCGGTAATATTTTTTTACACACACCGCTCATTATCACACATCTGTCATCATCACCGTTCAGACCGGTAGACAAACAGCCTTACTCTGTAAAGAAATTAATTAACAGACATGTCATTCATTAATTTATCACAATTTCATATAAATCCCGATAACGATTTAACCAAAGCTTGGAATGCAAACGTATGAAACAGTTAAACTCGAACTGTATTTGTAAATAAGCATGCAATGAGAGAATTTAATAAAATCAGCGATCTATAATGGAATTGCCTTTGGACTTAATAATGAAAAATGATTTTGTTTTCATCATTTTGATGAGATTGTCGTGGAATAGCGATGAAAAATATAACTTGGCAAATGGAATATAAATTAAAAATGAATGATAATTTTATTGTATCTGTACCAACCAATTTATGTAGCGCGCCAAGAGTGACTTGGCATGCCGTGCGTTAAAGGTCGGCAAAGTTAAGTCACGCTCGCACAACTCGCAACATTGATAGGTGATAATTTATTTGGTATTCATCAAAGCGGCTACCGTGCTTTGGAGGGCACGTAAAGCTGTAGGCCCCGGTTCTTGTCTCAGGTTAAAAATCTTAGGACCATGTCAGAGGACTTTGGGTGGTCTGAAAACTCTGACACCAGAGTTGACCGCTTACTCAACCAAAAAGCAACCAACCTTATCGTATTTTGTGTTAGTAGTATAGTAGCTTACCATCAATTGCAATAGGCAATACTTTATTTAATTATGAAGGACCCATTATCGCGTCGCTTGCTTAAGCTGACGCAATAGAAAAAATTGATATCGTAGAACAATTTTTTGTATTTTATTTGTAATTAGAAATAATTTGACGAAGTTTCCGACTTTTTTGATACCTTACTTGATATTTTCCTCCTTATGCCTTCTTAAGTAGAATACTACGTGTGATGTATTGGTTGTCTGGAAGTAATCGCAATTTGCGATAAATCCGCCTGTGTACCACTAGCTCTAAAAACATATTTCAAATTGGATATTTTTTTCATTATAATTATGTATGGCTGCACAAAAAAGTATTTTCTGACTATCTATTAATTATTATCATCCGCAGGGCTCAAAGGCGAAAGAAAGTCTTGTACAATATATGGTCGAGAAAATGTTATCATGCTTCTGACGATTATCATTATCCTGTGATCAGTTTCTTCTGATTTTATTTTAAAAAAAATAAAATATAAAGCAATGAAATACTAGTTAATATTGCAAATATTTAGTTTTTTATGACATGTGGCAGATATCGTAGTTCTCTTTTATGACTTAAAATTTGTCACAATAATAAAAATTTTGTGCAAATGCTCAATAAAATACTGAAATATGACTGATCTTAAAGTACTATCTAAATTAATACCTGTAGCTGTTTGACTATTAACTAAATAAATGTACTCATATCGCAGCACAATATTAACAAAACTGTGTAGTATCATCGCGTACATACAAGTACGATAAAAACATACTGCATCGATTTATTGCAAGTCATCGATAAAATGTTCAACGTGTTGTATTAACATTTAAACAAGTATTTTCAAAGTATTTTAATGTTGATGAAAGTATTTCAATGTTGGCGGGTATCGCAAGTATTATACGGAATGAAGTTTTATGATATTCACTAGTATTTTTGCGGAGTCTGTGTGTTCCTGGTATCTAAACATCTATATTTCTGAATATTATCACATTACATTACACTTGAGACTAGGTTGTTGTAAGTGTTGGGTCGTCAAAATAAAATGCGGTGGAGTGTCTGAATCACCAAATTTGGATGCACCAATCGGGCTTAGAGAGTCGCCAAAATCTATGCAGTTTCTAGACTCCAAGTCACCGCTGTTAAAAATTGTGCCCACTTTGACCTCGAAAATGTATGCCATTTTTGGTTACCGATTTTGGAGCAGTGAGACACACTAGCAAAGTGAAAATTTTGTATATTACCAAAAATCGTGCACTCAAGCGATGACCTCTGAACGATTTTTTGACTTTCGAGGTAGCCTCTTAACCTGCAAGACTTTACAAGGAAAAATTAAAATATACAAACTAAAATGCTTTCAATTTTTCAGAATTGGCACCATCCAACATCTCAAGGCAGTCTGAATAATCCTATTTCGCGAGGCTTTTGGCAAACATACCATATTTACTCAACCCCAGTGCGATCAAGTCGTTTGAGCTACGGGTTTGATCACCCAATGTACACGCTTTTACGATACGATACGATTTCTTTAGGTCTATTGTTATGTATTATTTATAGCTGATACATTTTGAAGGCAAAGTTCAATGGTTGTTTGTTTTAGATTTATTTTGATTCGCTGTTGTGTACATGCTACAAGATATAAAGATAAAGATACATTTATTTGTTCAAGTGAGATTTTAGACACATCTTACGTACTGTATTTATACTTCTTAACCCGGCGTGATTGACGTGAAAAAATTTACGCGGGCGATGACGCTGGGTCATAGCTACACAGATTTAAATTTCATATTTTCGCGAAATCAAAGATGTCACCTTGTTTTTTAAAACTGTTTGTTATTTAAGGGTTCTTTGCGCATGTAGTTGAATAAAAACAAAGAACCAAAACCTTGATAAAATTTTGTCACAACGTCATTTCAAAATCAAAACATCACAAATAGAACATTCATGAAGGAGTGCGGTTAACATTTAATTACCTTCACAACAATAGCCTCAAAGAATAAATGGTGAAACAAGCGAGGCTTTGTCTCAAAGTTATAGTGCCTAGGTTCCTTGGATTGTGCTCTAACGTTTTCTTCAACAAAGAGCTGCCCTTAAGCTAGATGCGAGTCTTTTACTTTTACATTGTGTGACTAATAATTTTACTATTGCTTGCATTGGCCATCTATAATTTAAATGTTGTATGGAAGATAATCTTGAAGGAAGTACTGGATCTTTACTAAAAAGCTTTTCAACAAAAACAAAAAGATAAAGAAAAGATGAAAGAAATTGAAGTCTCAAAAAAATAACAATGATTCTGAGTTTGTTCCGGCCTTTCTTCTCAAGAAGTCATTTAGCTAGGAAAAGCCGACATCATCTAGAATAGGACTTTGACTTGTATAAGTGTTGTAAACAACCAAATTGTAGAAATAATTATGTCTTTGTCTTTAACAATATTTATATCAATTCTTTGCAAAGCTAGAAGTTTGTCGTTTCGGAAAAATATTTTAAGTTTTTTTTTTATTTCCAAAGCTGAGCAATTACTGGTTATAAGTTCGTCGTGTATTTTCGTCCCATATATATTTCAAAAGTCAAACACGTATTATATGTATAACTATTTATAATAATATGTTAAATACAAAATGAAAACTTAAATACTAAATCAAATAGAATCCTATTTGTAGTGTATAGTGACGTTCCAAACTTTAATTTTAGATTCGTGTGGTGAGTTACGTCGGTTTAATTTATTTTCGTTGCGTGGGTTGTATATGAAAATCTTTGAAACACAATTATGACATTTATACGAGAAAAATTGTACACTTTTGTTAAAGCCATAAAATAGCAGACATATTTTTGCTACTGTTCTGTGTCGCTTTTTATATATGTTTTTTGTTAAAATACCTATTGAAATTAAGAGAAAAAAATATTTTTCTTATACAAGCTTTCATATGCACTATAAGATCAAAGTTCTCGTTAACACGAATCAAACAAGACTAAACTCTGTGGGGTTGTATCGTTTTATTGCGGAGTTCATACATATGCACGCAAAAATAATGTCAGCTCAGTAAATCCGGCAACAGACACCGGAACAGGTGAAAGTAAATAAAAACTTAAGTGAAACAGTAAACTTTGTATAACGTATTTGAGGATAAATATTGTGATTGGAGGATAAGGAGGCAGCGATAGCTGAGTGGAGAGACCGACAGACTGCTACGCAGAAGGTCTCGAATTCGAATCCACGGCACGCACCAATAACTTTTCAAAGTTAAGTGCGTATTAAATTGTTAATTATCGCTTGCGAATCGGTAAAGGAAAACCACGTGAGGAAACCTGCATGTCTCAGAGTTCTACATAATGTTCTCATAAGACATGTGAAGTCTGCCAACCCACAGTTGGCCAGCGTGGTGGACTATGGCCTTACCCTTCTCATAGTGAGAGAGACCCGTGCCCAGCAGTGGGAAAGTTTAAAGGGCTGATGATGATGATTGTGATTGAAATTAGAAATATTTTCAAAATGTTGTTAGACGGGCCCGACGGCTTGATGATTACTAGTCTGGCGGCCCTGAGTTCGATTGCCATCCTGGACAAATCTGTGTGATGATTACGATGATTTATTCTGTATCTGGATGTAATTTAAATATTAACGGATATTTTAACAATATTTATGAATTTTTATTAGTTTTCTAATAAACGTGTCTGGATTATCAAAACAAATTAAATTAAACTAAACAAATAAATTAAATTACTTTGATATTCAAGGTTTCCCGGGTAACGTACTTGGTCAGTATCAATTCATATCGTTTTTATTCTATAAATATTTTACACTTAATATTATACACTGATATTAGTGATATATTGTGGGATTACACTAAGTATGTAAAATCTGGCTATTGACTTTTGTTCATGAAAAGAAATAATAATATATAAGTCAGACTTATGTCAAAAACGTATGTTTGAACATTTTATGTGACATAATGCCGTGTTATATTGGGTAAGAAATTAGATATTGAAAGACTAAACAAAAGCCTTTTCATATGTTACAAAATCAATCGTAATTACTGGTTATTATAATCCAACAAGTTAAGTTGTTGTGACAACAAGTTTGGTGTAAGTTGTCGCAAGTAGTAAAATATTATCATAATTTTATGTTCAGTTTATTGAGCGATTCATTTTTATGAGCCTTTACCATAGCAACCATTTATCAGAGAAGTTCCCTTAGACATACATAGCAAACACGGGAGATGGCGCTGGTTAGCCTGATAAACTCACAACCAATTCGTGTAATTATATTTATTGAAAATGCAGTTTCGATCTAGTAGCGGTATCATAGTTATATAGTAAATGGTATTCAACTAAATTAACTGATACTTGAATGATATTGCGACTCGATCATAAATTGGTTAAAGTGTTAAATTATGTGTCAGCGTTGAACCTTATGTGTCAAATAAAAAGATACTGACATGAAGTGTAGCAAAATACCAATTGTTAGTTGAATCAGGTGCATAGGGTTCCCACCAAGAACTTAGGGTCCCAAGCCAACCTCACCTGCAAGTGGTGCACCTGTCGATCAACGGACAAGGCTCTGGCAAACAAAATATCCCTATAAGCGGCAATAGGCTCGCCACCTATTACGTGGGCTCAAAACACTGGCGAAAAGTGGGCGTTTAATATGCATCTGCCTACCCCTTTGGGGAAACAGGCGTGAGTCTATGTATGTATGTAGTTGAATCAAAATCAAATCGTATTTTGTTTGAAATACACAGTGTAAGCATTTTCTATAAACATAGCAGGTCAGTCACGAAAGCAAGTAAAGATTTTTGGCTGTGATTTGCTTTGCCAATCTTTTGAAGAGTTAGTTAAGGCGTTTACTCATGCATATAAATAGAACTATACGTCATTTATACGTTTATAACAGCTTCCAAATATTGACAAAAAACTCATATCGAATTGTCTCACAGCATTTTATTCGCCAATAAAACACTATTCATGATTGTATAGTCAAAAGTCAGACTTCAAACTTCAACCTCGTCCAATCACACGTCCCAGTTTCTTTTGCAAAATAAATTGTAGACATGTACCTACCGTAAGAATTGTAGCATCCATTTATTTTCTTTTAAGTCTTGCAACGCAAGATACAAACACCTTTGCGCGTTGAACGTGCCGTTTGAGAGGAATGCAAAGAAACGTGCAATAAATGAAGTGATTTTTAAGGATATTGATGTGCGAGTTTAGTTTCAATATAAATTCACATTACACCGACAGTGTAATGTGAATTTATATTGGAGACCTGTGTGTGTGTGTGTGTATTTCACAAAAAGAAAACATTAGTACTGTGTTTAGTTGTGATTTACAGTAAAGGAGATATAAATACGTAAATACATTGGCTTATACAAGGCGCATAATAGATTTTTCGTGTCTTACGAATGCTCGTGAAAATTAATCAATAGACTTGAATAGTATTTAATTTATTGCTTTGTAATGGTTACTTCATTGTGAGTTTAAAGACAGTTCAGTTCACCCCGGGACTTCACAATTGATAAGCCTTCAATGGTTACTTCTGCTAAGCACAGGTGATACGGCATTGGAAACGAAATAGTAGCTAGTGTCAAAAAAGTATTTCAGTCGTCAGCATTTGAATAAGTGGTCTGCTCAAATGTAAAGCCGAATGATACAAGTTCAACGAAGCAGGAGGCATTATTGTCACTGTTGACGTAAGTGTTGGAATAGCTTACAAAAAAGCCTTTTTCACATAAAACCTTGCTCCCTTATCAGAGGCAGTATTTCTTGGTTATTGGGCACCAAATCAAATACACGACGCAGGTGTGGAATAGCGCAAACAAAATAAGTTTCACTCCCGTTTTGTTACTGTTACGCGTCGTCACAAATAAAAGGAGTGCAGCTAAAAACTATGTGAAGTTGTTGAGAACTTCCTTTATTATGTTTTGTTCGTATGAAATAGTTCAGCGAGTGTTGTATTTCTTTTTGCTTTGTTAATGTCCAACGCGGTATTTAATGGAAATTTATTTTTGTGTTGCTAGTGAGAATTGAGTTTGGACTTTTTTTTGTGGTATAGTTGTAAAGTCATCGGATGAAGTGCATGTTATAAATTATAGAACTACCCATTATATAAATAATTTGCGTTGCGAAATAATACAACGAGACTAAAACTCTTGAAAGATATGAAGAAACGTTGTAAACATACATATATTTTTGTTTTAGTGATTGGTTAACTGTATTTTTTTAATATTGTAGGCGGTCAAAAGACCTCTTATCGCCAAATTTTATCTGTGTATATAAAATTCAAATGTGGCATTAAAACAGACATACAACTCCTAATTTTTAGCCTTTTAGCACCATTTCCTATTTTATAATAGCCATATTAGTAATTTTATTATATCACTAAATCAGTTGTCCACGCTAGACTAATACTGGATTTTAAAAAATCTTTAGAAAATGAATATGTCAGATGATGGATGATAGAAAGATTGATGTTCTGTGTGTGAATGAAACGAAAAAGAAAGGATGTGACCAAAGAGATTGGATATATAATACATAGAGGTAGCCCTAGTACTTGAAAATTGAACACAGTCAACTGACGTGTAAGATACAATTTAGACAATTTAATGCCATCAAATTATATAACTTTAGTGATTCATCTTTTATGACAGTTCTATCATGATTTTGAATTTAGCCGTATAATATTTATATCGACTTTTCAAGTGTTGTAAGAAATCTTATCGATATGTCTATCCACCGTATATTTTTATCTCGTTATTTTTTAGATTCTTTGTGCACGTGATAAAGATTTATAAAATAAGTGGATTGCTGCAGTATGTCGTGGAGAAAATAGGTGCCTAGAAAGCACCATAGAATTTGTTCCAAGCATTTTACTGCGGAATGTTTTTATAGTAACGACAGATGGCGCAGACTAAAAGAAAATTCTGTGCCAACATTACTCCTCCATTCTAAACGTATCAGTGTGAGTGTTTAAATAATTACTTGCTTTTACTTTTATTAGGGTAGCAGCGCCAAACAGGAGTCGGATCTTGGGCTCCATTCGATGTCTCGACCAAAGGAATAATTTAATTTTAATATTTTATACAATTTTATTATCAGTGCATAGGGTTCCCACCAAGAACGTAGGGTCCCAAGCCAACCTCACCTGCAAGTGGTGTACCTGCTTATCAACGGATGAGGCTCTGGTAAACAAAACATTAGGCTCGCCACCTATTACGTGGGATCAAAAGTCTGGCAAAAAGTGGGCGTTTAATATGCCTCTGTCTACCCCTTCGGGGAAACAGGCGTGAGCCTATGTATGTATGTAATAAACAATATTCAGCCAGCTACTTGCAGTTACACTGTTGCCACGAAAAGCCACGACACGCTAAGCGACAAGCGATTTCGATGTTTATTTGTGCACTTTAGTTCTGCACTGAGGTGACAGCGCCGGCGGCAGAATAGAGAGCGGCATGAACATTGAAATCGCTTGTCGCTCAGCGTGTCGCGGCCGTTCGTGGCCAGGCTGTTAGACGACATCCACTCATTTCATAGTTTTACTATATCCTTACTAATACCTATTATAAATGTAAGTGAATTTATTTATTTGTTAAGCTTTCACATTTTGACTACTCAATCGATCATAAAAAGTTCAATGCACGTTGCTGGGAGTAATGGGAGTACAGAAAAAGGTGTTAGGTACTTTTTATCAATCGGCTTTGGCCTATAAATCAAGCTTCAGGTATCATCAGTGATTGCTAGGGTGGCAAAGACAAAGGGTATGCTTATTTATTTTAATATACTGCTTTGCATTAAAACCTGTTTTTTTTCTTTCTTTAGTGTACGCGTGCGCCTTCCATAAATGAGACATCTTCTGTTTCTCCGACAACCAGCACTAAAGCGCCTACGTTAGTTACAATTTCTCCGCCAGTAGGTACAGAAGCGATGAAAATCGTGTGCGCTAAACACTTACGTACAATAGAAAAACTACAAAAAGAAGTTTTTCACCTTGAGCAGCTTGTTAAAAGACGTTTGTTAAAAATTAATTACCTATTTAAGACAACGTTCTAAACGTCTGATGAAAAAGAACATTGAGCTATGAATTCACGTATATGTCGGCGATACGCCAGGGTTATCGTGTCCAGTCCAGACTCCATTATAATAAAAAGACTCACGTAATATTACTTGGTTTATTTTCAGACGATTTCTAGCACAGAATTGAATTAAAATGTGACCTACAATCCTTTTTATAAACTAACCGTGATTACACTTAATGTTAACAACTGTCACTTCCTTTTCAACATATAATTGAAATTACTGTACAATTAATTATCAAAAATCAACATTAATATTGTTATGAATATTGCACAACACCATATGATTTATTTTATACGAATAACAAATCTATTGTAATAATCAAACGCTGCTTTACAACATTCGCAACAGATGGTGATGGGATGCTATCAACAGGATGTAAATATAAGCGCAGGTTATTTATTACCGTTAACATAAAAGTATCAGAATAATGTTATTTAATACTAATTGATTTTACTTTGAAAGTTTCTGGAGTTATCTTAATTATTAAGCGATAAATTAAATACCCAATATTTATAAAACAGTGAAGCAGTCAATACAGTGTCTAATATTCTAAAGTAGTGAAGTTCTCAGTTCTGTGTTCACAAATAGTTATTTAAATATCAATCTTAAATATTATTAACATTTTCGTAACAATATAATCATTATATATTAATTTGCGCCCATATATACTTGATAGTTTACAAAACGAAAATATCGTGAAGAAGGATTTGATAATTTTAGATCACGTGAAAAATAACAGTATTATTAAAAAATACCTTTCACGCGCGGCTGGTGACAAAACACGTGAGATTAGCTTGAAGTTAAAAAAAATGCTGTGACGCTTCATTATTATGTGCTACTGAGTACCCATTTGAAACAAAAAAATATAGATTCCGTTTAAAAATGCAAGTTTGTGTAATAATTATATAAATACTATCCATTAACTAGCGTTCTGTAACTCGCCGTGTGGTTAACGGCATAAAATACAAGTGTCACCACCCCCTATCTTCCCGTGGGTGTCGTTAGAGGCGACTAAGGGATAACACGATGCAAATACCATCTTTGCGTATAGACGGAAAACTCGACATCAAACCCTATACGACTGCCTCGTTGGTCTCGCGGCATAAATGTGCGCGTGGGATCGGGAGGTCCCGGGTTCGATTCCTGGGTCGGGCAGTGTTATTGGGTTTTTCTGTCACGAAAATCTCAGTAGCAGCACGGAGTCTGGAAATGTGCCCGGTACGGCAATAGGCTCGAACCTTATTACGTGGGACTAAAGTATATCTGGCGAAAAGTGAGTGTAGAAATACACCTCTGCCTACCCCTTCGGGGATAAAAGGCGTGACGTTATGTATGTATGTATGTAACTAGCGTTCTGACTGCTGTTGCACAGAATAGATAGTTCTTATGAACAGAAGCACCACTTCGCAAACCAATTTAAAGAAATGGCGACTCTTGCTACTAAGCAAGAAAGTGCAATTCAGCTCGCATGAGCATTCAGTACCTAACGCGATATTGACCTAACTGTTCCCGCTCTTTTCTAACACATAACGCTGTCGCTGTTTGGCGCGGAGCGGTGCGCTAGGGTTGTCGACTTGCCGCTGCTACTATAATATTTATTCATCGTCTATCTACCTACTTGACCACGTACCTAATAATAAATATTTATACTATAAGTATCCTATCCCACTATTTGTGCTCGTAGAACGAAAACCACAAAAATTCTGGTGGTTTACATTTTCACTATACTAATTCTTAGTTATTTCCTAAACGCGTAGACCGATTTACATGATTCAAACAGATAAAATGGTTTTTGAACTAGATCCTTAATTTGACACCATAATCGTTGAGATATCTCAACAAATAAAACATACAATTTTCAAGTTGCTCTCGTAAAATAAATAAAATCAAAATTTCAAGTTGCTTCCGACACACATCCGTTAAATGAGCAATACTTTGCACCAGACTTGTGATGTGAACATTTTTATTGTTCACTATTAAAATTCACGTTATTAGCTAGCCCTGCGCGCGAGCGGTGACGACGCGGCGTGGAAGCCGCGCCAAAGTGTAGGCACTTATCGCTGTAGGTACGGCCGAGTGAAGGAGGCCTGGCTGTGGACACAAACTTACGGAATGTATAACATGTACATACTTACTTTTACAAGTCTGTTTGATTTTGAACCTATGGTATAGAAACTTTGATCGATATCGATAGCGGATTTGCTCAATCACTAAAAAATTAAAAAGTTACGAAATTTGTGTTCAAATTGTCTTTAGCCCTAGCTGACAAACATAGTGCCATCTTCTTCTGGCAACTCTAATTTGTCATATGAGTGAAGAGTGTAGCTATATTCAATTTGTTCATTAAAATATCGTTCATTCCATGCTTTAGTTATTCTTCCATGGATGTGACACTACCAAGCATGGCAGCTACACGGCGTATTGGTCCAGAGTAGATAGTACCACCAGAGCCTGCAAGGGAGTTGGTTTAATACTGTCTGCGCTAATGTATGAGTGCGTAAAAGAGTTTGAATGTTTAAATGCAAGGATACTATGGATGAGAATGAAAGTACGACTTACTCGTCTTCTTATTGTAGGGGTTAACGCCCCGGTCAATATAGTAACGGATATGTCACAACAAGAAAAAGACGAAAGGCAGGAATTTTGGGAGAGTTGAAGAGAGATTTTGAGGATCTGTAAGGATAACGAAAGATTGATTTTGTTAGGTGAGTTCAATGTATGGTCCCCCCCGTGGGATCTCCACCTTGTCGTGGTGGGGGGGCTCAGTAACCGTGGATTGGTAACCCGCGGTGAAGCTAAGAGGGATCCAGGAGGGGACGCTCCGCGTGGGCTTGGAGGGGCCTGCGAAGGACGCGTCCAACGGTGCGGGTGCGGGGGACAGTTCTGTCTGTCCCTCGCAGTCGGGTGCGGTCGCGGGAGGAGAGGCGTGTCGGTGTTGCGTTGCCGCGCGCCCTATCTCCCGCGACCGAATGGGGGCGCACCATTCGATGCGTCGCGGTGGGGCCGCAGAGGAAGAGGAGATGCGGTGTTGCGTTGCCGTCCTCCCTATCCTCTGCGGCCGCTGGGCGTTTTGGCGGCGGAGTCCAACACCTTCATCCGTCGCCAAGGGGGTTTTGTTCGGGGCCCGCCTGACCATCTGGCGGGCCAATACCCGTCGGAGGGTGGCGACGAGTGCTTTGGTGATGCCCCACCCTCCGACACACGGGTACATGGCGGAATTCGAGGTGGTTTTTAGTGGAAACACCACATACTCCGGCTCTTATTTCCCCCAAGAGTCGGAGATCCGAAGGGATTTTCCACCTCGTAAAACAAAAAAAAAAAAAAAAAAAAAAGTTCAATGTATGGTGGGAGTAAAGCGAGATGGATTTGAAAGGGTTTTAGGTGGATTCGGTGATAAGAGTGTGAACGAAAATGGAAAAGAACTGCTTGAGGTTTGTTTGGAGTGGAGCCTTTGTGTGACAAACACCGTGTTCGATCACAAGAGGATACATTTGTATACACGTGAGGCGAAAACTGTTAGAAGAAGTATGATTGATTTTGTAATAGTAGATGAACGACTGTGAAAAAATGTTTTGGATACGAGAGTGTTTCGAGAGATCGGCATCCATACAGACCACTTTTTGGTGATAAGCTGGATAAGTGGGCTCTTTAGAGGATAGCGACACCGAGAAAATAATCAAGATCTCTCTCGTCTTAGAAAGAACGAAAGTTGAAAACCTACAAGAGAAAGATATGAAAGATAAGTATAAACGAAGTTTGATAGCAAGATTTGAGTGGTTCGATAGCATAAATGATATGGAGGAATAGTGGCAGTCCCTTAAGGAAGAGGTAGTATGTGTAGCGTCTGAAGTATGTGATGTGATCAAGAGAAGGAAAATACGAAAGATTAAGAATACATGATGGGACAAGGATGTACAAACAGCAGTGTTAGAGAAGAAGAAAGCTTGATTAGATTGGTTGGCTGTCAGAGCAAATGAAAAAACGGGAAAAGCAACGATTGAGGACATAGATGAAGCTAGAAAAGAGTTCGTATGTTCAAAAAGAATAGTGAAAGAAATGGTTAAAAGGAAAAAAGAGGAAAAGAAAAATGAGTTTGACAGTAGATAATCTGACGTCTTTCGGAGAAACATTAAGTTTTTCTGGAAATCCGTTCGTGCAGTTCGAGGAAAAGCTCAATCCTCAGCATATACAGCAATCAGAGACAAGAATGGAAAGATACTGAATGGTGAATCGTGTGTGCTGAAGAGATGGAAAGACTATTTTGAAGGATTATTTGAAAGAATGACGACAGAGACATCAACAGGTGAAATTAATGGTAATGATAGCAATGATAAAAGCAATATTGGCGTGGATGAGATTTTGAAGGCACTGACCAGTATGAAATTAGGTAAGGCTGCAGGGTATGATAGGATTACAGTCGAAATGCTGAAGGCTGGACAGGGCTTCATAGTAAGTCAGCTGCAGCGTTTATTTAACTTGTGCTGGAGCACCGGCTGAGTACCTGATGACTGGGCCACAGCAGTAGTTGTGCCTCTTTTTAAAGGAAAAGGCTCGCAACAAGACTGCAAAAACTATAGAGGCATTAGCCTTCGTAGCATTGTTGGCAAATTGTATGCGAAGGTACTGATTGAAATAGTTATGAAAGTAACCGACAAGAAAATATGGGATGTACAAGCGGGATTCAGAAAGGGTATGGGGTATACGGATCAAGTCTTTTCCTTGCGATGCATAGCCGAGAAATTATTGGCCAAAGATCGAAAGGTCTACTGCGCATTCGTGGATTTGGAAAAGGCTTACGATAAAGTGGTGAGGAATGAAATGTGGTCGGTACTGTCGATGTATGGGGTGAACAGCAGCCTCATTCGAGCTCAGAAATTCCTTTATGAGGATTCTAGAGCTTGTGTGAGGATAAACGGGGCATACACTGACTGGTTTACTATCAACACAGGTGTTAGACAAGGACGTGTAGCGTCGCCGTGGCTGTTCAACCTCTTCATGGACAGTTGTTTGATTTGAAACATATTGATTGTGGATTAAGGGTGAATGAGTTACTTGTCAAATGCCTCCTTTATGCTGATGATCAGGTTATACTTGCGTCTTCAGCGGAGGAAATGCCGGAGATGGTAACAATCATGCATGGTGCGTTAGAGAGGAAAGGAATGAAAGTGAATGTAAGTAAAACGAAAGTTATGGTTTTTGAAAAGGAGGAATGCGTTACGGCTTGTAATGTTATGATCGATAGACAGCGAGTGGAGCAAGTGAATGAGTTTGTATATTTAGGTACGCTGTTTACAAGAGATGGTAAGAATGTAGAAGATAATGAAAGAAGAGTTAATGCAGGTAATAGAGTGAATGGAGCTCTGAAGGCGTTTATGAATAGCCAAAACGTGTCCAAAAAGGCACGTTTGGCTGTGAATAGAGGGGTGTTAGTACCTACTCTTATGTATGGTAGTGATAGTTGGGTATGGCAGAATAGTCATGAAAGTAGAATAAATGCTTTAGAAATGAGAGCACTAAGAATTATGTGTGGTGTTTCTTTGACTGACAGAGTAAAGGATTGTGTGATAAAAGAGTGTTTTGGGGTAAAAGAAGATGTAGTGACAAGCATTGAGAAAGGTATGCTAAGATGGTTTGGGCACGTGGAGAAGATGGATGACGAAAGCCTGACCAAGCAGATATATGAGGCAAGTGTGTAAGGGACAGGACGAAGGGGAAGACCTAGGCGGACGTTCTCTGACCAGATTGGAGACATCCTAAAAACAGGACAGGTTAGAAGTACCCTGAACAGAAGAGCATGCATGAGGAATCTGATGGGATTGAATGAAGCAAGTGAGATATGTCAGGATCGTTGCAAATGGCGTTCCGTGGTCTCTGCCTACCCCTCCGGGAAACAGGCATGAGTCTATGTATGTATTTTTTAGGTCTGAGAATCGGTCGTAATCTTTTTTTCAAACCATTACAGGGTGGTCCAACCCAAACATATACATTTTTATTTTTCTGGACATTTTCTTTTTTCTATTTCGTATGATGTTGCATTAAAAATATATGCAACTCTTAATTTTTACCCTTTTAGCACCAACCAATTAGTTATATATTAGTAATTTTATCAGTTATCTGCCTCTATCACTCATTTACTACATCCTCACTGACAAATAGTTAATTCTTTTTGTACCCTAGAAATAATGTATATGGCAAAAAAGCTTTTGGATCATCTATCTATATGTACATATATGAATATAGAAATCAATGTTCTTTTCTTTGTATACCCATAAACTCTGAAATTTTAGTTTAAGCACTGATAGCTTTGGTAACTTTCTTCAGAATTTCCTGGAAGTAGTTTAGGAAAAAAGGAATAATAAAAAATACCTTAAAAAGGCGATACGGAGTTCGCCGAGTCAGCTAGTACTAATATAATTATAAAGCTGAAGAGTTTGTTTGTTTGTTTGGTTGAACGCGCTATCCTCAGGAACTACTGATCCGATTTGAAAAATTATTTTAGTGTTAGATAGCCCATTTATCGAGGCAGGCTATAGGCTATATAACATCACGCTATGAGCGACGGGAACAGAGCAGTAGCCTTAAATAACGCGGGTGTAACCGCGGGCATCCTCTAGAAGGTTTATAAAGATGCTTTATATAAATCAATAAATAAAACTAAAATTTTAAATTAAATTATTGCTGCCTTAATTTTGCTGCACAACCTAATGCCTTAAGTAACTATACAAAATATCTTACAGAGCTGAATAAATCTTTTGTGTAGTAATATAATTATTTACTAATTTAATAGAAGAGTTTGTTTATTTGGTTGAACGCGATGATTTCAGGCACTACTGGTCTGATGTAAATAATATTCTCGTGTTGGCTAGCCAATTTATCGAGAAAGGCTATAAGCTATAACATCACGCTATGAGCCATGGGTGCAGCAGCAATAGCTTTAAATAACGCAATGTGTAACCGCAACTTCTGCTAGTATTTTATAATAGTAGGTTTTAACTTAGATGCAGCTTACTGTCATTTGAACACAGGATATAAACAAATAAACAAAAAATACAAAAAAAAACTTACAGAGTTTAATAATTTTTTTTTGTAGTAATATATTTACTAATTTAATAGAAGAGTTTGTTTATTTGGTTGAACGCGATGATTTCAGGCACTACTGGTCCGATGTGAATAATATTCTCGTGTTGGCTAGCCAATTTATCGAGAAAGGCTATAGGCTATAACTTCACGCTATGAGCCATGGGTGCAGCAGCAATAGCTTTAAATAACGCAACGTGTAACCGCAACCTCTGCTAGTATTTTATAATTGTAAAAAATCTTAAAGAGCTGAATAAATCTTTTGTTTAGTAATATATTTACTAATTTAATAGAAGAGTTTGTTTATTTGGTTGAACGCGATGATTTCAGGCACTACTGGTCCGATGTGAATAATATTCTCGTGTTGGCTAGCCAATTTATCGAGAAAAGCTATAGGCTATAACATAACGCTATGAGCCATGGGTGCAGCAGCAATAGCTTTAAATAACGCAACATGTAACCGCAACCTCTGCTAGTATTTTATAATTGTAGGTTTTAACTCAGATGCAGCCCACTGTCATTTGAACACAGGATATAACAATCAGGTACAAGCAAACACTTCAAGCAAAAAGTGGCAATCGTGATATTTTTCATACTGAAGAATTTGCTAAAAGCTTTTTAATTAGCCGCGTTAAGCTGCCATCAGCACCTTTACATTCATGATTGTTGCGTGCTCGAGTGTTCCTGAACATTGTTTTAAACTTAAGGTGGGTCACGCGATGCAATCGTTTGTCTCTATAATTATCTAACGCTTTGTTGGTATCGGCAAGATTTTAGTAATGATTTGTTTACAGAAACATTGGATTTTCTTACAGAGTATTGAATTTTTCTTCAAGAATTCCTACCACTATAGTAAATGCAAAGGAGGTAAATGCAATCATAGAAAATACACACATAAAAAAGTCTAAGCAACACAAATTTCAATTTTACAATGTGTTTTGGCATTAAATCCTTAGTATTTTCTTATTTATATTATTTTTTAATGCTTTTTTGATAAAACAACAATTGTTTTTTTTTTAATAAATAACAATAATTACGAGTAAGTTCTGTATGTACGTAGTACAAAGTTTGACTGCACGGTTGGCGTAGTGGTTTAAGCAGCCGCTTCACCGCTTGACACTGTGCCGAAGTGTTATGGGGTCGATCCCCACACGAGACAACACTTTGTGTGATTCATAAATTGTTGTTTCGAGTCTGGGTGTTCATTGTGTCCGTTAGTTGTATGTTTGTAAAGTTCCCCGCGACACAGGATTTAGTACTAATCCGGGAGTTGTCTTAAAAAAAAAAGTAAGGTGCCTAATCAACTAAACTTTAACTAAAATGAAATGGTTGTACGAAAATATCCTAATTTAATACAAAGTGTGGCCTCCTCTGTTATTGAGAACTTGCTGGCACCGATTATTAGAATAGATGAGATTGTTAATGTTATCCTGCGGCAATAGCTCCCAATGAAATTTTAGTATGTCCATCAGTTGTTGGGTTGTTGTCACTCCAAACAAGTCCTTTAAAACTCGTCTCTGGAGCATGTCCAATGCATGCTTGATGGGGTTGAGGTCTGGCGATTGAGCAGGCCAAGGCAATACCAGGATGTTTTTTCCTTGCCAAGTACTCCCGTGTGTGCAAAGCTGTATGCGAATGCGCATTGTCATGCATCAACATGAAATCGGAGCCAAGCGTTTGTGCGAATGGACGGACATAAGGCCTGAGAATATCCTCAACGTAATTTACAGCGTTCATGTTACCATTTACAAAAACGAGCTCAGTTCGTCTGTTCTTCATAATTCCCGCCCATACCATAACTGTTGAGCCGTTGTATAGATGCACACCTCAGTGCCCGGGTCCATGTAATGTGTTCCACACCATTTATTTCGACAAGCGCGATTTCCGTGACATATCGATGGGCACCTGATTGGCCGTCGCGCTCGTAGGCCATACTCATGCAGTCGATTTCGCATAGGTTGGCAGCTAACAACAACACCACTTGAATTTTGTAGCCTTAAGCCGATCTCTCGGGCGGTTAACATCGGCTGGCGTCTTGCAGTCAGTTGTATGTATCAATCTTTTCGTGTATACCTACCTCGACCTGGGTGCTGCTCAGCAGGATCTCCCGTATTAACGCTGATGAAGACGGCAAATAACGCTTCTCTTGATACCAAAATACCGAGATACCCGAGATTGACTTCTTCCCGCTTGCAACATCCCTAAAGGTCTTTGCATTTCATTTGCGTTCAAATGACGTCGCTCCATGATGTAAAAAATGTCTCAAAATCCAAATTTGTTCAAAACTTTTTCAAATTATTGTTTAAATCATAAAATTGATACAGAACACTAAATTTTAATTAGCAAAGAAAACGCTGTAAAATTCGAACAAATGCATTTGCTTTTGTATTTGTGAAAAAAAAAATGATACTCGAATTTTTTTACAACCAGCCAGAATGTCCACTATATCAAAAAAGTTTACATAGGTATTACCTAATTGGTAAGGAATGATATAATAATTTGAAATAGTATGTGTTGCTAAGACTTTTTTGATGTGTGTATTTGTAATCCTTTGACGCAAAAAGTATAGCTTATATATTATAGTGTAAAGATAAATGAAAATACGTTGAGATACATGAGAATAATACATAGTGTGCTTTATTTTGCAAAATCGGTATCTAGACACATGTGAATTAAAAAATATATGTATTGTTTAAACTCAGGCAACACTACCGCAAACATCCGACTACACCAATTAACTTATAAAAAGCCGAAAAAAAATATCTGAAAAAATTGCCACCCAACAATATTCCAAAAACCTGATTTCCTCTGACCAAACAAACAACACAAACCTTTTAGGAACTGGGGCAGCGTTTACCACAGGGATAACTGAAACTAGTACGGCGGACGCGAGTCAATAAAAAGAGTAAGCGATGTCGGTTGATAGCCCGCTAGGGAGCTGCTGGTGTACAATGAATTAATTAGGAGAGAAAAATAGGACACATTACTTTTCTTTTAACAAACCAGTATAAACGGGATGGAGCTGTGAATATTCTGTTAATTTTGTATTTCACGGCACTGTCAGAGATTTTTTTTTATATGAATCATGTTTTCCAGAACATGATGATTACATTCGGGAAAACGTGTAAAAGTAGGCATGTAAAATAAAAATTTACAAAATCAAATTAATTTAACGACTGAATTGTTATTAGGTACACAGTGCTGTTCAATAATAATTGTCAAAATGTGTATTAAAAATCTAAAATTTGTATATCGATACCTATTTTGTTACGGTCCATTATGGGTATCCGTATCCAGTAGAACATCATAACTGGGGCCCAATTCTGCTAATTATATTTGTTCAAAATGCAGTTTCGATATGATGTCAGTGTCATATTTACGTCATAATGGTATTCTCCTAAATTAAGAGACATTGAAATGATATTGCGAATATATTGAGAGTTGAAAAATACATAAACGGTATTCTGCTAAATATATTTTTGTTCAAAGACAAACGTCAAACTGTAAATACACATATTCAAAACACCCATATTTTAAATGTTCGATTTCAAATCGTACGTAACATTATTGATTATGTATCAAAAAATCTCTCACAATCCAACGAATAAATTCATTTACTAAAATGGTATTGGTTAGTATTATAGACTGCTATATTGCACTGCTAGGTAGTATCATCTGTATATATAAAATTCATTCACAATTCCCTGACTAACAGCAATGCACAGCCGAATCTACTGGGCACAAGATGCTAAAAATGGGCATGTACGTTCCTCGAGGACCGTATGCTGCACCCTTAAGGTCCCTGACTAAGAAGAGATTTCTCGAAACATCTACCAGATCGTAAGGAACTGTTAAATTGAAATAAAATGTGAGAGCGTACTTGCGGGCATATTACATAAAAAACAAATCATAGGCAACGCTGTAACATCAAATTACCAGCAATAAAGTCAATTATTTCATTAATGGCAATACCTACTCATGTCAGGATATTTGACATTAAATTGAATATATCGAAATTAGAATAGAATGACATTGTGTAGCAGAATACCGATTTTGAGTCAATTCAAAATATAATCTCATTCCATTCAAAATATGATGTCGATGTCATCTAAAATAGCAGAATTGGGCCCCTGATCGGTAATTTCGGTTCAGCATATAGACGCCAATTAAGTAAAGTGCAACCCAGGATGAATATACCTTTTTTTTTATAGACTTACGCCTTTATCCCCGAAGGAGTAGGCAGAGGTGTTATATTACACTCACATATCGCCATGAATTTTAATGTCCAACGTAATAGAAGGCGAGCCTATTGCCGTTACCGGGCACATCAGCAGACTCCGTGCTACAACTGAGAATTCGGAAAAACCCAGTAACATGTTAGCCCGACCCGAGCGAACCCGGGATCCGCGATAAGCAGTCGCATACGCTATCCATTGGACCACGGAGGCAGTCTTATATCAAGTGAAGTGAATAACATCTAATATCAATACACTTCGCAGAAGTTCTATGAAATAATTAGCAGATTTCAAATAGGTAAATTCAAATTAGCTGGATGGAATATTAAATTAATGCTCAATACTGTGGCAAATAATAAAGCTATTTGTGAAAGACTCTTTTACACCAGATATAATTATTTGGCGCTAGTGATATTACGTAATTGAGGACTATAATATTCAGCTTAATATTGACAGTAAAAGTCATTTGATTATTGAAACCATTGATCTGACTTAATGTTCTTTTGAATAATCTGTCTTGTCTATCAGTACTAGACAGGATTACTTACTGTTAGTTTTAGTTGAAGGTCCAATCCTGTACAAAGGCTATTTGTTTCAACTGCGAGTCTAAGTTAGAACAGCAGTTGACCAGTACTTACACGAAACGTCGGCCGCAACTCAACGTTATAACGGAGAGTTAAAGTTATTGTTAAAATTGTTGCAAAGTGAACAGCTCCACAGTGCTAACAAAAGTTTGTGGTGTATTTGATGTTGTCTTATTTCTTTGAGCGTATACTATTTGAATACGGTTAATGTTTACTTTTTGTTCAAATTGAACCACGAATAAAGCAAAAATGTTGCGTTTATACGTAGATTATATATGCATGATAAACATAATTTCATTACACACAGTTATATTGTAACTGCTTAGATATCGGATATGAGTATATGATATGAATTTATCTGATACTAGTCCACGCAAACGGCTTCGCACGCACATATTTTCGAATTTCCCGTTTTGCCCGATCCCGTAGGAATTTTGAGAAATCCCGTCTTAGTGCACCCCTACGGTCCTCAAGGAATACACATGCTAAATTTCAGCTTCTTGCGCCGAGTAGTTTCGGCTGTAGCTTGTCTGTCAGTCAGTCTGTAACGCAAGGATTTTATATATAAAGATATTAAAATCTTGATATGAACTTACTGCTGAAAATTCATACGCGCTGTGCATTTTGTTTTATTCACAAATATCTAAATAAAACAAAATTCATTGTATCTGCAAACCATGGTGACGGCACAAAGACGTTATACGTTGGAAAACCTAGACTAGAGCGAAAATATTTTATTATTATCACGATCTGGAGATAAAGCACATCTTGTCACATACTTTATGTTATGTACGCCTCTGAAGCGCGAGTTTGCAGTGTTTTCCGAATATGCTACTATCTTTAGAATCGTTACAGTTAAGAAAAAAAAGAAAAGAAAAGAAATATTTTACTTTTATCTCCATAATAACCCTTAAAACTAAACATGTAGAGTACTAATTGAGTAGAGTACAAATTGGAACCTGCGTCAGCTATTGTTGCAGATGAACTGCAACGCTGATATTCTCGCAGGACCAGAGGATATAATTTAATAATTATATGTATATACTAAAATAATAATTATTTTTAATTAAATGCTATTTAAAATATATACGACAGTATAATATATACACATACATTTTATATTATTTATGTAAATAAAAATAAAAAATATAAATACTTACTAAAGACTTTTGGTTGACATGTGTTGTGTATCAGACAGGCAATCTGCGCGTTTCCGAACGCTTTCGGTCTATTGTCACTACTTGAGTGATTGTTCCGTCAAAAGTGTCAGCTGTCACGCAAGATACCATTGCGTTAGCCGGCTGAAGCCGGTACCTAATAATCGAAAAATCAATAAAATAAAAACAAGGCAACGCTGCGCCGGCGCTGTTGAGTGTACTACGTCATAACAGATAGTAATAAAAAAGACAAGAAACTAAGTAACGTTGACAGCCATATGAAATTCCTTCCACACAATGAGTGGCGTACAGGTAGGTGGTTATACTAAAGTCCATTTTTGTTTGTTTAATAAAATTTGCCTATACTTATTTTTAAAAGAATATACCGATTTCAGGCTACGTATAGGCGGTGGGAGGTCATTCCATATTTTGGCTGCCGAAAATTTAAAACCATTTTCGAACGAGGCTGATTTGTGTTTTGAAACAACCATCAGATAAGATGCGGCTCTTGTGCTGTATTGATTAACATCCCTGGACCATGTCAACTTTTTATAAAGGTAATTCGGCTTTTAATATTTAGCTATTCCAAAGAGTAAGGTGGCCAAATGTAAATGTCTACGCGCAGCCATCTTCAAGAGGTTACCACTATTTAGGAATGGAGTGACATGTGTACGTGGTGGAATATTATAGCAGAACCGAGCACATCCATTTTGTACACGTTGAATTACCTTCTCCGTTCTTTTCAGTAAACATGACCCAAATACAGTGTCTGCATAATTGAGTTTTAGTCAGTTAGTGTGAAGGTAGATTTTACTGCGAGTATGTAACAAATATAACTAAAAGGCTAGGTTCTACTATTTTGTACTTATCTATACGTAAGTATTAATTCTTGCATTACTGACTGACAGACTGACAACGCACAACAAAAATTATTAGGCGCAAAAAGATAAAATTTGGGAAGTATGTTCCCTGGGGACCGTAAGAGTGCACTATGAACACACACAGGATCGGAAAGAAATGGTTAAAATGAAATAAAATGCACGGGCGTTGCTGCGGGCATCCTTTGGTATAAACAAATATTTTTATGAGTGGAGCTTCGATTGTTCCAAACATAAATGTAACTCTACATATTTTAAAACAAAGTCCTATGCCGCGTCTGTCTGTCTGTCTGTTAGCTCAAAACTCGAAAATTACTGGAAAATTTTTTATAAAGTTTTCAACAACATCGAGAGTGATCCCAGAGGAAGGTTTTAGTGTGTAATGAGTTTAGGTTTTGTGCAAACTGACGATATTACGACGATATTAGATCAACGCGCCGAAAAAACCGCGCCTAACAACGCAATGTTTTTCACATGGACAGTTATATGTCGCCCTGTCACGTGTTACATCAAAAATAATTTATTTGTATATAAAGGCAATCAACAAAAGGCCACAAATATGTTATACAAAGAAATACTTTAGTTGATCAAAGAACATTAGAGTCATCGCTATTTTTATTTATTTATCTACCAAAATACCCGTGCGAAGCCGGAACGGGTTGCTTGTGTAGTGTATAATCTTGATTTGCCTAACAGATATGCTTTTTAAATAGGTGATATGATTAGCACACGAGATTAGAAAAGTTATTCATATAGTTCTCTAATAAAGAATATCAAGTTTATTGGTACTGAAAGCGGGTTTCATTTCGTTTTGAGATGATTTTCTGCTGAAAAATTAGTTTATTAAATTAGGTCAAAAATTTAAACAAGAATGTATTTTAACACCAATCTCAGATAATATTAACTTATAACGTAGAGTAGACCCTCTTAAGCCCTGTCTTTGTGAAAATTAATGAAGGCGAAACTTAAATTGGATGTGTCATATTTCACACATTAGTTCTCAAGACTTTGTTGTAATAATGGACGGGGAACGGGTAAACTTTGTGCGTCATAGTAAACAGCTTTCACAGCTTGCCCTACCAGTGAAAAGACTTAGTAACTTAGATGTTTTAGTTTGTTTTAAAGTACAGAATTAGTTCTTCTTGTTTTATTAACAACTGGATACGGAACTTCATCCAAGATGTCAGAACGAGAGTATAAACGACTGCCACGCCGAAGATCGCGGGTTCGATTCCCGCTCAAGTCAAACATTTGCATGCGTGAACATGAACGTTTGTCTGGGCCTGGGTGTTTCTGTGTATATCATGTATATATTTACAAAAAAAAACTATATAATTATGGATGTTTATCCATTAACTAGTACCCGTAGTACAAGCTTTGCTTTGGAACTAGATGGTGTTTTATGTAATAGGTAGAATATTATATTATATGTATAGACTATTTGTGATCCTATTAACAAAGCTAGTGTAACGCATCTTCATGCGTTACACTAAAGTTGGGGAAAATACAACGTATTTCCCTTTTTTAAACATCATGCTGTTTTTGACTAAGGACTCAAGAGGCGGACTCACTGAATGCCTCATTGAAAACTTTAAATTAAATGTTTCTGCTAACTACCTACCAACTTTTTAGGTGCTGTGTTCTTGTAGATTCCCACTCGACTGCACGTATGTCGTTGTGATTTAAGCGGTTAACTCGCTACCCACTAGTTCACCTAGAATTGTTGGCCCGAGTCTGGTAGTTTTCTGTGACTGTAGAGTTTCTTGCAATAAAGGATTTAATCTAAGTGTGAAAGTTGCCTTAAAAAAATACTTCACTGTACTTACATGAGTCTAAATTCTCACTTAAATCTTGTAGTATGTACACAACAACGAATCAAAAATAAATCTAAAACAAACAACAACTGAACTTGCCGTCCAAAATGTATCAGCTATAAATAATATATAACAATAGACCTAAAGAAATCGTACTGTATCGTAAAATCGTGTACATTGGGTGATCAAACCCGAAGCTCAAACGAATTGATCTCACTGGGATTGAGTAAATACGGTATGTTTGCCAAAAGCCTCGCGAAATAGGATTATTCAGCCGCCTTGAGGTGTTGGATGGTGTCAATTCTGAAAAATCTAAAGCATTTTAGTTTCTATATTTTGTTTTATTTGCTTGTAAAGTCTTGCGGGTTAGGAAGCTACTTCGAAGGTCAAAAAATCGTTCAGAGGTCATAGCTTAAGTGTCGCCCGATTTTTGGTAATATACAAAGTGTGTCTCACTGCTTCAAAATCAGTAAGCAAAAATGGCATACATTTTCGAGGTAGCGCTTTAAAGGTTTTTTATTTTTTCGAGTCAAAGTAGGCACACTTTTTAACAGCGGTGACTCGGAGTCTAGAAACTGCATAGATTTTGGCGATTGGTGCATCCAAACAACAACCTAGTCTCAAGTGTAATGTAATGTGTTAATATTCAGAAATATTGATGGTAATATATATACTAGTGAATATCATAAAACTTCATTTCGTATAATACTTGCGATACCCGCCCCACTAACAATATCAATGAAACCATTTAAGGAATACTTCAATCAACATTAAAATACTTAGAAAATAATATTTTCTTGGGTTTAAGCGAATGTTACACATTGAAATTAAACTACAGTTTACAGATTTTACCGCGTAATATCGGTTTCACTGGTTATTACATTTAAACCGAATGATCTAGAAACTACGTTTTCATTACTAGCCGACGTTTCAAATTCTTTACAGGATTCATGTTCACGGCAGACTGAGGTGATATTTGTCTTTATCTTGAATTCAAAAGTTATCTCAAAGTTATCTACGCAGTAGCCAATTATTACCATCTGTCAAGAGTCAGTTACCCTTACAAGAGGCCGGGGTTTACAAGATAGACTGTGAGTGTGGGCTCTCATAAATTGGACAAAACAAGAGAAGCAAGAAATTATTTTGCAAAATAGCATTCCCTTAGCCTTTGAGCCCAGCAGATGATAATAATAAATATTTTGTAAAGCAATAGGGAATTATAACCACTTAAATAATTCTTAAAAGCTAGTGGTTCACAGGCGGACTTATTGCAAATTGTGAAATACTGCCAGACAACCAAAATATCATACGTAAAACAGGTTTAGATGACATTAGGAGTAAAATAATACGTAAGGTAACAAAAGAGTCAGAAACTTCATCAAAGTAAATAATTCTACGACACCTATTTTTTCTGTTGCGTTAGATTAAGCAAGCGACGCGATATTGGATCCTTCATAATTAAATAAAGTATTGCCCATGAACACCTGACTGAATTAATTAAAATTTAAATAATTTGGTCTGGAAATAGAGCATAACTCAATAAGGCAAAAATTGATGGTAAGCTTCTACACTGCTAACACAAAATACGATATTCTTTGCTCAAAGAATCAGCATTGCCATCCAACGTAGCAATGCTGCCAGCCTTCTGGGCACGTTACCCGATGACAGTGATGCGGAGGCATTCTACGAGGCCATAACACACCTGTACATATATAATTTCACTTTTTAATTTTAGATTTATGTGCATAGTAGTATATAGTACATAGTAGTATAAGTATATTCTTAGAAATTATGATTATTTAAATTAGTAATGTATATAGTTATAATTAATTATCTGTAATGTTCTTATGAAAATTACTCAAATTTAATCTAAATTCGATAAGGTTGGTTATTTTTTGTTTGAGTGTGCGGCCAACTCTGTCAGAGTTTTTCAGACCACCTAAAGGCCTCTGACATAGTCTAAAGATTCTTATCCTGAGACAAGAACCGGGACCTACAGCTTTACGTGTACTCCAAAGCACGGTAGCCGTTTTGATGTAAATACCACATAAATGATCACCTATCAATGTTGCGAGTTGTGCGAGCATGACTTAACTTTGCCGACCTTTACGCACGGCATGCCAAGTCACTCTTGGCGCGCTAAATAAATTGGTTGTAACAGAAACAATTATGATTCATTTTCTTTCATCAGCATTTTTAATTTATATTCCATTTGCCAAATTATATTTTTCATCGCTATTCCACGATAATTTCATCAAAATGTCTTTCATTTTTCATTTTAAGTCTAAAGGCATTTCATTAAAGATCGCTGATTTTATTAAATTCTGTCATTGCATGCCTATTTACAAGTACAGTTCGAGTTTTACTGTTTCATACATTTGCATTCAAAGCTTTAGTGAAATCGTTCTCGGGATTTATATGAAATTCTGATAATATATAATAGCATGTCTGTTAATTAATTTCTTGACAGAGTAAGGCGATGACAGATGTGTGATAATGAGCGGTGTGTGTAAAAAAATATTACCGATTATGTCGCTATATTGTCTAAGGCTCTATATACATACAAAAATATCTAGTCCCAAATAAAGCAGAATTTGTGCTATTAGCACTCTAGATAATAATGGATAAACACAAATAAACAATGTTTTTGAAAATAAATACATATCATACATAATATGAAACCACAGGCCAATACAAACACCCAAGTTAACGCACACAAATGTTTGACTTGAGCGGATTATGTACTTGTTTGTTACTTAAGTTAATAAGTTCTACAAACAAACATTTTAAATTCCAATTTCAAAATTGCATTGCATATGCTTGCCCGTCTAGACCTTTTATGGTAAATGTTATTGTGACAGGTTAGAATCTAAAATTATTATACAGTCTACATCTGTAGTTCAAAAGCACCTTTGTATTCATTGGAGCTGAGTTAGTTGCTTGCAAATGTATTTTAAGTAACCTACTTGCTACCGTTGCTGCCTTAGCATGTTGGAAATGTTATTGTACACAAAGATGCAGGAAGTTATACATTTCCAACGTGATTTCTAGAATATATAGAACAAGCAGATTTGTTATTGTTTCTACATGTACGTATTTTTACGTAAGGCAGCGTTATCATGGGGTACTAGAACAGTTTTCACACAAAGTTTCATCATCATCACCAGCCTTTAACAGTCCACTGCTGGACTAGGTCTCTCCTTTGAAAGGAGGAATTGGCCTACTATATCACGCTGCCCAAACGGGTTGGTATAGGGTTTGTATCAAGTTTTCCTTCTCTTACAGTGCTGTTCTCTGCATAATATTCTCCCTCTGTCGGCTCTTATGACACCCATGGGATGATATGGGGTGGTGACATTCCGTATTCTTAATCCGTCACCACGCGGACAAAGTTTACTTTCGGTGATATGTAGCAAATTTGCCTAGTCAAGCTAATATGCCCAGTTTAACAGTTTGGTGTTAAACAACAGATAGTTTTATTAGTCCTAGTATACACTTAAACGGGCACTTCTCTCAATTTCATTCCGTTTGTGTCGAAAGGAAAATACACGAAAAAATTATTATATCTTATTAGAGGCGAAAAACTCGCCATCAAAAGCTACACCAGCCTGTCTGGCCAGCGTGGTATAGAAGGCCAAATGCTCCTACTGCTACTGTGAAGAAAATTAGGAGAGGCTTAAGCCGAGCAGTAAAGGATACATACACTTAAATTGATCAGCCAAAACCGATGGTATGCAGCGGCTATAAGTGACTGTGACTATCTTATAGCGAAATACTTTACGTAGTAACAAAACAACGCATATAAAAATATTGGATAGTTCAGGATTTTCCAGGCGCTCCCAATTTTCATATTAATAAAATTGAAAGCTATGTAGCGGCATGTTGCAAAGAATATTTTATAATTTATATGCTGACGCATAACTTGTGTGTGAATACATTACACGTTATATTGACATTGGGCTTTATAGGATTTGCATGTTATTTTTCTGTTAAAAATACGTTGTTGTGTTAATTTTATGTTAGTTTTGATTTTTATTTTATGAGACGGATAGTGAATAACTTATAGGGCCCTTGATAAAGTGATGACTATCCGATTCCATTGGTTTTCAAAGTTAAGCTCCGTCGTCTTGGCCTCGGTCTTTTACAGAACCACAATGGTTGTTTGTATAAATTAAGAAATATGGGTAGGCTCAGCTCGCAAACCAGGCGATCACTGTTAGACTTGCTCTAAGTATTGCATGTATGAAAAGACAATTTTATCAACGTAACAGAATTGATTTGAAAACAGATATAGGAAATATATAGCCCGAAGAACCGATGGACTTTGATATGGATTGTACAGCTAAGCTTAAATTGACCCAGGTTTGCAAACAGTCAACTCGTATTTGCTTGTGGCAAACGACCTACCTTATCTAAAAACTAGTATCAGACCTACTCGAACGCAAATAGTACACACTGAAAGTACTACTTCAATAAAACTCTTTTATAGAAACGTACGTCATAACACTCGGGGAAATGTGAATAAAATACACGTGTACGTACTTGTCAAGGAACAACGCTCTTACACGAAAACTGTTGCAGTCTTCTATTTTCAGATGCCTCCTTTTGAGAATTTCTAGATGTTTCTTCATGTTCGTAAGATTCAAATTGGCGTGCAGGTTCAGTGTACCATGTTTTTCTTTACTTAGCGTCGTTCTCGTTTACTCTATGACATAAAGCTTGAAGAAAACGATGCCGGATGAGAAATACTTATACGCATTAGAGACATTTCTTTAGGGAAACATGCAGGGAGTTAATCTAGTATGCTGTGATAGTAATGAATTAGGGTAACACGATGCGGAAAAGCATCATTGTTTGTTGCGGGCGTTGGTTAATTATATTTTTTATATAGATGTATTATTTGGCCCTTACCAGATGCTTAAAGCATTTTTCTGATACCCTTTTACTAAAAAAACGATAGAAAAACTTTTATGATTTTACTGGAGGCACGGCAGTGCCCCGCCAAGTCAAGCAAAAAAGCGGCCCGGACGTACCATCCTTTTCTCGAAGCAGTTCAGGCCATTTTCGACCCCTTATAACTTCGTTGTGGATAAAACTAGAAGTCTGATTTTAAGTAACCAAGCAGGTATTGTATAAAAATTGTATATTTGAAATTTCATTGAATTTTAACCTGTACCTAGTTTAAAAATTGTAATCAGTCAAAGTTGCTTAATTTTGTCACTCACTGACCAATCATCAAAAATCAAGTAAAATCTAAAATATTTTTCACTTTAGGTCAAGTTTTCGAGATGCATTGACTGCATAAATAACTTTGTAATCCTATCTTAATATATAAAATCCTTGCGTTACTGACTGACTAACAGACACGCTACAGCCGAAACGATTGGGCGCAGGAAGCTGAAATTTGGCATGTATGTTCCTTGGGGACCGTAAGGGTGCACTAAGAAGGGATTTACCGAAATTCCCACGGGATCGGCCAAAACGGGTAAATTAAAAGAAATGCAGGCGTAGCTGCTGGCGTCCTCTTCTAGTATAAATATATAGGACTAGATGAGCCCGCGGTTACACCCGCGGTAAGGCTACTGCTCCGCTCCCGTGGCTCATAGTGTGATGTTATATTACCTTTAGCCTTCCCCGATAAATGGTCTAACTAACATTGGAAGACTTTTTAAAATCGGACCAGTAGTTCCTGAGATTAGCGCGTTTAACCAAACAAACAAACACACAAACAAACTCTTCAGCATATATACATATTAGTATATTAGTATAAGATTACAAAATTACATTTGCAGTAGGGATTTAATTAAGAAAATTAGTTATTGGTGTTCAAGAAGTATGTAGGTACCGGAAAGGAAAAAAGTAGGACTATCTACAAAAAGAACTGAGATCCCATAAAAAAACTATAAGTAAATGTCAAAAAATCCAAGCCTCGCAACTCAGTAATTCGCCTACCATAAAAAGTTGTAAGATCCATGTAATGGGTCGGTACCCACTGGTCCCCTAATATTCGTCTCCCGGAATAAAAGATGTAGATTGGTCCCCTATTTAGGTACCCATTGGTACCCCGGTAGGGGACCAGATTATTTTAATTATTTTTTCAGGTACCCACTCGTACCCTGGAATAAAATTAAAGATTCGGCACCTACTCAGGTGCGTTTTGGGCACCTAATAAAAACCATTTTAATTTTTAGGTAAAAAATATTGTCATCGTTGTACATTCGTGTACAATATTGTTACGATATTAATAATTAAGTAATATCAATAATTTAAAGTGTGTACTATAAAATAATCAAATTATATTATAGTATATATGGACTCTCATCGAATTGGCTAACTATATTGTTGGCCACTGTTCGCATTTTCCCGGAATTTGTCAAGGTGCAATCAGTTTGTTTTAAGTTTAGTCGCTAATCTAAGCGCAGTTAACTGATAGACTCTCGAGTAAAAGTAAATATTAATTAGTGTGTGTGTTCTGTAAAATTAACTACTGAATTAAGTGAGTGACCAAATATGAGTATAAAAACATGTAAGTAAAAACACCCAATGTACACGCTTTTACGATACGATACGATTTCTTTAGGTATATTATTTATAGCTGATACATTTTGGACGGAAAGTTCAGTGGTTGTTTGATTTAGTTTTTTTTTTATTCGTTGTTGTGTACATACCACAAGATTTAAGTGAGATTGTAAAAAAATTGTTGTCAAATCCGGCAGTAAGACTGATCCTTTTTTTTTTAGCCCTGGGGGGGAAGGACGAAGGGGACTGTCAGACCCTTACTGACTAAAAACCAACCGGTGCTCCTCATGTACCCATGTGTCGGAGGGAAGGGTTTCACCGAAGCATTCCTCGCTACCCCCCGACGGGTATTGGCCCGCCAGATGATCAGGCGGGCCCCGAACGAAACCCCCTTGGCGGCGAATGAAGGTGTTGGGCTCCGCCGCCAAAACACCCAGCGGCCGTAGAGGATAGGGAGGACGGCAATGCAACACCGCTTCTCCTCTTCCTCTGCGGCCCCACCGCGACGCAACGATGGTGCGCCCCCATTTGGTCGCGGGAGATAGGGCGCGCGGCAACGCAACACCGACACGCCTCTCCTCCCGCGACCGCACCCGACTGCGAGGGACAGACAGAACTGTCCCCCGCACCCGCACCTATGGACGCATCCTACGCAGGCCTCACGCAAGCCCACTTGGAGCGTCCCCTCCCGGGATCCCGCTTAGCTTCACCGTGGGAGAAAATCAAATCCACGGTTACTAAGCCCCCCCACCACGACAAGGTGGAGATCCCACGGGGTGGAGTAAGACTGATCCTAGTAATTATAGACCAATATTGATACTACCTGCCTTTAGTAAGATTTTAATTTTTAAATTGTCAATAAGCAGTTTATTATATTATAATTACCGTATTTATAGTTAATTAATTACCGTATTTTCTTTTTTTTTTTACTACATTTGCATTCTTGTTCTACTCTTTTTATTATAATTTATCGGATTTTTAAGGTGAGGGTAACTCGTGGTCATGAACTGCTAACTAATAGATTGTAAATTGCTGCAGGTTTATATAGGCGTTACTTTTCGGGACATACTGTTCCACCATAGCTCTGAACATTCATGTTCGCGAGTTGCCTACATCAAAAGACGTAAGTGGATGCTCCTGTTTCACCATATTTATTTTGGGAGGCTTACCAAATGAACATAATTTATTGCTTGAGTATGATATTAATAACTATTAAATTTTGAATTAGTAGATAATTCACAATGTGAAACTGTTGCAGCTCCTTACAAGAAAACATGTAAAACCATTATACTGGCAGTCAAAAAGAGTGGCCACGAGTTTTATTGCCCGTTCTTTCTCGTGGTTCCACCTATTGCATTGCAAACGTGGCAGTAAATGTAAATGTAGAATCATCTAGTAATTAACTTTAATTTTTGACGTTCATTAGCGTCACTTTGTGGCCTAAATGAACAAATGATTTTGACTTCGACTTTGACTCCGAACACTCTGAATTAAAATTGTCGGTAGAATATAGAAAAAATATAGAAATCGCACTACAGCAGCAGTTTAACACAATATGTTTACTTCAGGTTCACTTATGAATTATTTCTAAAGTAAGAGTAAGATACATAAACAAATGACGTTTCTAAATAATAACATGCAGATTTTTATTAGAACAGGTTTAATAAATCACACAAGTGTCTGTACTTACGCGTTACGTTCAAATTTATTCATTGATATCGAGAGTTCTATTGAAGACATTCTATTGAAATTAATTCTGAGTAAGCCCATCACTAGTCCACTTAAAATTTGTGACAAACTACGAAGATTCATCCCTAGATTAAAATCATAAGCCAAAGTGAATTAAATATATCGTGGGTATAATGGAAGAACTAAATAACTCAGATTTTGGCCAAAATGACCTTTTACCATTTTCGTGAACCCCAATATGTGCCGCATCTTTTGGTCTAACAAACATTCTTATATCTTAACCCAGTCCAAAAATAAAGCCATTTTTGTGTTTCAATTGTAGAAATAGATATAATTATATAAATTAATATTAAATATTAGTGGAAAAAATGACTAACTCTATAAATAAATGAACAACTGTGACTTCTCATCACTTGAGTATGAAATGAATTAGCTAAATTGAGTTATTTAGTTCTTCCGCGCAAGAAAATATTTTAATTAAACTAGTCAAGATGAAGGAAAACTAAGCAACTTGAGTTATTTAATTCGGGCATTAATGAGCGCTTTTTCGTTTTTAAATAAGTATTTTTATTTATTTCTTCTTCGAGTAAATATAAATTTGTACGAGATTCCAATCAAATAAATGTCAATAAGTGAAATTATTTAATATTTCTATTTATAGTATAGGCACGTAAGCAAAGTTATCGTGCAATAAAAAAGTAGTTAAAATTTGCGCGAAATAATGTAAACCTATAGATCAACTATTCTCAAAGTGTGCTCCGTGGAGCAACAGGGCTCCACGAAGCATCTCTAGACCTCCACGACAATTTTGCTCCAATTAAAATAAAATTACTTAAATATAACTAAATCACTGGGTAGCAGAATACAGCAAAATTAACGATTTAGCTTTTAAACTCACTGCAACTTAAAGTAGTAGTACGTGCTATATGCTATGTATTTACCGGCTATTTATTACAATCGAACAATTAAAGTCTATACAGATATACTATTATTAGACATATTATGTTACTAAGGTAGGCAGCGATAGCCTAGTGGAGATATCAACAGACTTCCATTTACAGGGCTCGGGTTAGAATTCTAGGCAGTAAATTTTCGAAGTAATGTGTTTAAATTGTTAAGACTGGTGGACACAACTCCCTACTTTTTTCTAACATCTAGATTTGATATCTGCCAGCCACCGGTGCAGTCTAAGTTTCTTAAAAGCTTCAGTACCGTGGGCCAAATCCATATAGAGCATACTTTTTCATAGGTTATTTAGAAACCCGAAGAATAAAACCGGCTGCTGTGGCTGGCTTTTGTGGATTACGAAAATGCCTTCAACTCCATTGAAATTGGACTGTCCTGCAATGCACTGCCTACACAACATATCTCTTAGAGAGCTATGAAAAGGACAATGCTAGGGATTACGCTGATGGATAATTTGCGGCACGAGATTATCCGGCAGAAAACCGAAGTAACTGACATAGTTCAGAGTTATAGCAAATTGAATGGGGGAACTTATGGTCTGTCGATTAAAAAGCAGGTTCTTAAATTAAGGCCACGCCTTAGCAAGCGTAGTGCTGGCCGCCAGAATGGGTCTTGTGGCATACCCTGGGGAGACCCACCTTTAGGAGTGATAGGCTGATGCAATGAGTTAAATTAGAAGAAGTAGTTAATATAATTGTTTGACGATTATACGCCCCCTTCCTACTATGAAAGCCTAAGGGTAATAAAATACCTCGCGAGATAGCAAGCAAGGCGTGACCTGGCAAACCGATACTCTGAAGAGGTAGACAGAAGTTGTAATTATTACACCCACATTTGGCCATGTTATGCATTTTTAGGTCCTACGTAAAAAGGGGGTCTATTGACGTTGCCGGGTACATTGCCAGACTTCGTTCTACTAATAAGAATTCAGAAAAATCAGTTACCAACACTCGTGCCTAACCCAGGAATCAAACCCAAGACCTCTTGATCAACAGACGCATAGGTTTATTTACTGGGCCATGGAGGCAATCAGCGACAAAATAAATATAAAAAAATATACGAAGATTTATGTCAGTGATATAGTTTTTTCTGCAAATGTGGACCTTTTTGCACAACTTCTACCTTCAATTTGTCTAGTAATAAAGTGTAGTATGCTGCAGTAATAGTTATCCCTTTCGATCTTTCGATCTCTCTCCATTAACATCCAAAAAAACAGTCAGCATCACTTTCCCAGCCGAAAAAACGGCCTTGGTCCTTTGGAGTCGGTTCCTCCTTAGCAATTTACTATTTGCTTTTACTTAACGGAATACAATATTTATGTTATATGCATCTATAGACCGCCAAGGTCAAATTTACAGGACATTAATAAGTTTTTCATAAATTTAAATTTGCTACTTCATCGATTTTGTTATAGTAAAAAGAAAGTTATCGTTTGCGGCGACTTTAGCATAAATATCCTAAATGATGGTAACATACAGACTGAATTTAAACAAATTTTGCATAGTTATAATATGAAACTAGGTATTAATGAACCTACACGGTTAGTAAGTGGAACATGCATAGATAACATGTTGTTTAATTTACGAAGCTGTAAAGCCGAAGTACTTGAATTGGCACTTTCAGATCATACAGCACAACTGCTAACATGTCCAGTTAAACCGCATACCTCGGTCAAAGATTGGTACATCACTGTACGAGACTATAATAAAGAAAACCAAACCAAATTTCAAAATTGTATTGATTCTTTAAGTTTTAATGATGTATTTACTTCGAAGGATCCAAATGTTGCTTTCTCAAACTTTTATGAATTATTTGGTCTGTTTTATGACCTCTGTTTTCCTTTTAAACAAGTTAAGCAATCAAATATTGTGCGACCACGCTGGCTGTCTAAAGGTATTAGAGTATGTTGTAAACGAAAGCGTCAACTTTTGTGGGAATACAGGAAAAAACGTACTAATAGCTGTAAAATTCAGTACAAGGCTTTAGCACTAAGATTAAATCGCATTATTAAATTAACACAAAAGGCTCAAAACGACAATTTTATTAATAGAGCCACTAATAAGTCCAAAGCTACATGGAGGGTTATCCGCAACCACCAACGTAATATACAGAATGAACTAATACAGCACATTAATGTTGACGGTATTATCATAAAAGATCCTACACAAATGGCGAATCATTTTAATATTTTTTTCATTGACAAAGTCCATCAATCATTACCAATTGGTCAAGAGATGCAAATACCTAACCAGCTGAAATCGTTATTTATGCATCCCACAATGCCTCAAGATATCTATAGAATTATATCAAATTTAAAAAGCACAAACAGTACTGGATATGATGGTATATCAACTAAAATAATAAAACTTGTATCAGTTCCACTATCACATGTCCTTAGTCATATAATAAATCTCTCCATAGCTTATGGCATATTTCCTGACCAGTTAAAATTGACTATTATTAAACCTTTATTTAAGAAAAATGATAAACATGACTTATGTAATTATCGACCTATAGCACTAGTGCCCGTTATATCAAAAAAATTTGAAAAGGTAATGTTCAATTGTATTTACAATTATTTTGAAATGAATAATTTATTCTGTTCTGAGCAAGTTGGTTTCAGGAAAAATAAGTCCATTGATATGGCTGTACATAGTTTCCTAACTACAGTGCTAACTAACCTAGACAAAGGTAAACAGGTATGTGCGTTGTTTATGGATTTGACACAAGCCTTTGATTATGTCGATCACAAAATATTGCTGAACAAATTATACGCCTATGGAGTAAGAGGAAATGCTCATGACTTAATTAGGTCTTACTTAAGCCATAGAATGCAAATAACACAGATCACAAGCATAAGTACATCTAGTAAAATTGCGAGTATTACTAACCATACCTCACAAAGCAGAAACGTATCACTTGGTGTTCCCCAAGGTAGCGTTCTGGGTCCGCTACTATTTATAATCTACATAAATGATCTTCCAAAAGTAACAAAGTATAATACAGTCTTATTTGCCGATGATAGCACAATTATATTTACTGGCGATAGCAAACCGCAATTAGAACAGGAAATAAATTTGACATTGAATAATATTGTAGCTTGGTTGACATTAAATAATTTAAATCTAAACATTGACAAAACAAATTTTATGACATTCAGGAATAGGGTAAATAAAATCTCAAACATGGACATAACTTGTTTAAATAAAAAAATTGCCGAAGTTGATATGACGAAATTTTTGGGGATATATTGATAATTCTTTAAATTGGAAAAACCACATCGAAATGCTTTGCAATAGAGTCAATACGTTTTCATATGCATTGTATATGCTAAGAAAATCAGCAAGTCAAGCAACTGTGTTGACTGCATATCATGGATATGTTGCGCCTCTTTTAAGGTATGGTATCATGTTTTGGGGCAACTCAACTGATAATGAAGCTGTTTTTGTGGCACAGAAAAGGTGTAGAAGGTCAATATGTCATCTGAAACCTACAGAAAGCTGTAAACCTTTTTTTGCACAGCTGAATATATTAACACTCCCATGTTTGTATATATTAGAAGTGCTTTTGTTTGTAAGGAAAAACATTCAGTTGTTTACAAAACTAAATAGTAAAAGACATAATTTAACTATAACTATGCCACCAAATAAGACAGCTTTATTGAATAAAAGTATATTGTGTATGGCAACACGTATTTACAATAAATTACCCAAATCTATTCTTCAAACTTCAGATTATAATGCATTCGAAAATAAAATAAGATTATTATTACTAAATAAGTGTTACTACTCGGTCAATGAATATTTAAGTGACAAAATTTTATAAATAATTGATTAAGTTTGACATTTCTAATAAATTGACATTATTGATTACATAATTTTAACTCCTTTATAACTATAATATAAATTTAATTAAATATTTATTGACATACCATTCCTGACATTGATATAGGCTTGACATATAAGTTGACATAATAATTATACATTTGCTTTTATTATAATTTCTGCTTAGTATTTATTGTAATTATAAAATATTCACTTGAGATAATATAATCACTTGAATTTTAACTCAATGATAATATAATATAGACGTATTATACCGCTTTTCTCCTGCGTGGACTATTATGAAATGTTAAGAATAGACAGAAAAGTTGTATTTAGCACAATTAAGTAACATTTTGCATGCCTACCTGGCTGAAATATGGTGATACCTTACTACCCCAATTGTAACAACTGATAATATTTGTAATACCCATATATCGCAAATAAAAAATTTGAATTTGAATTTGTCTTAAAAGAAAAGAGTAATTTTGGCGTATTTATGAAGTTAGAATCATAATTATGCTATTTACAAATATTATTTCATCATCATCATATCAGCCTAGAGACGTCAACTGCTGGACATAGGCCTCCACCAAAGTTCTCCACACAGAGTGATTTTGAGCCGCCCACATCAAATCATTCTTTACATATGTAGGTATTTTTTACCTAACTTACAAGTATTTCAATTGTCCTTCAAAATGTCCACCACCATTGTCACTGCACAGACGGGCACGTTCTATTAAATTGTTTTTAACGAGAGAAGTACGCTTCTCTGTCTTTTCACTTCGTTAAAAGCGTCCAATATTCGCTGTTTTAATTGTTCGACACTAACCGGCTCACTTTTGTACACCCACAAAAAGTAGTCATTGGGGATGAGGTCAGGTGAGCACGGAGGCCAAGCTGCAGGCCCGCCTCAACCGATCCACGGGCTTCCAAACTCTTCCCTGTACGCACGAAGCATAGCTACTTACTCCCGTGATGTGAACTGATAAGCCATCGCGTTGAGCAAACGTAAACAAACAATTAGCTCACTTCCGCTAACAATTTACCACTGTTTGTTGCATCGGGGCGCGGCGCGGGCGCAGAGGGACAGGGAGTGGCAAGCTTCGACGTGAGTTTGCCCGAATTTATCAATGGAGCAGAGACGCGTAGGTACACAAGCCAATAGGAAATTACTACTCATTGTGTTACACATACGACGCGGGTCGGTCATTGATTTAGTTATGCATTAACCAATTATTACGTATTTTTGTGGACAGTTTTGGGACTTAGTGTTTTTATTTTTTACCTACACAAATATGATTAGTTACACGTACTTAGAGCCCCGTTCATTGTTTTGTACTAATTCAAACATAGTGGTATATATCCCGAAATACTATTCAATACTATTTATCCATTGCTTACCCAAAAATCTCAGTACTGCTATTCATATAATATTAAATCCCAGCGCTATTGCACCATTTGATCAACAGCGCATATAAAAACAATAATTATATTACGACTTGAATGCCGGCTTGTAGAATATATGTAGTCAAACACTTTAGGATGCAAATTGCAAATATACATATTGTAACGATGGTGACGATGATGATGTCCTCCTCGACGTGTCCGTCGATGGTGACCCTAGACATCTTTTCTGGCATGTGCCCGGATGTGGCTGGCAAAGCCAAACTTTGTTAAAAATATGCGTTCACAGATGGTACAGTAGAGCTGGCTATTAGACTTGTATGTATAGTTATAATTAGGCTTCGGTCGAGTCTTCCGTATTTGGCGTATTGCATCAAGGTCTTCGAGACGCATATTCTCGTACGAGTCAGCGGCTTTCTTTATTGTTCGCCGCCACTCAGGCCTTTGCAGACATAGTTTATCCCAGCTCTGTACAGGAATATTGTACTGATGTAAGTGGCTCTTAAGGACATCCTTGTAGCGGAGATACTGTCCACCAACTTTACACTTGCCGCGCTGAAACTCAGCTTAGAATACCACCTTAGGTAGCCTCTAATCCTCCATGCGTACCAGGTAACCTCACATATTGTAACAGATAGTACACGGTAAACATTGTCCGGTAGAAACACCCGAACTTCACCTGCTGCGCCCTTTTCAAGCAAGCAGTAATCGCACATACTATACTCAGCAAGTGAGTAACACTTTCTTCTTGGTTATTAATTTGCTACCATATCATTTCCGTTTTCTTTTATAGACAACTCCCGCACTAGGAATAAATCCTGTGTCGCGAGCGACTTAACAAACATACAACCAACGGAAATAGTGAACACCCAGACTCACAACAAAAATAAGGTACTGTCAAAATATTGTTCCTGCATGTATACCTGTGCCAGAAAAAACGGCAAACCGAGCTAATAACGTCGATCTTGCTCTCTCGTATCAAAGTAATATAAAATAGCTTATATATTGAGATATTAAAGAAGATATACAAAATAATATGATTAAAGACATTAACAATGTTCAGAATCGCAGAGTTTTCCGGCTCCACATGAATATGAATGTACCTTATTATCAATATATTTTTAATATACGAGAGAAAAGAAAATATATACGTAGTTGGTGAGTTTTTTATCGAGTTCAAATTGTAAGCCATAAATTGCTTATAAAGCCAGTAAAAATGATAGCACCATTCAGTCCTTGAATACAAATCCGTTATTTATGATTATGGTTAATTTTATAATTTGCGATAGTTTTTATTAATAAACTGGACTAACAAGGCAGTTGTAGAGAGGCTTAAAGTTCAAAACTCATTTAGGCAGAAGCCGAACATTGTTACCTTACTAAACTAGATTATCAATAAGCACTTCTATTCTATATAAGCTCTATTCTAGGCGATATAAGGTTCAAAGTAAAGACACCTTTATTCCAGAGACAATAATATTTGACTTACTAAATACCTTGAGTAAGAACCCTTTCATAAATTATTTTGTACTTGACTTTTGTTACATAGCAGCTTTACAAAATGGCAGTTTGTGAATGAACAAACAAAAACAGACCTTATAAACGAGTTTTTATGGTACAAATAATTGCAAAGATGAAGTAACTAAGTGAAAAATGTATAAACTTGAACAACTTTCAGGTAAGTGGAATGGGGCGTTAGGTTTTTTAATGTCTACTGGAAGAGAGAGTGCCTGCTAAGTATATTTTGATGATCTCTTTGGTTAGGTTCAAATAAAAAACTGTGAGGAACCCAAAACATTTCGTTACGAACAAATTTTGTTGATTCTAGGATATACAAAATATCTTCAGATACAATGTTTTGTCTTATGATTAGAACAATAATTTCGCAATCTCGCACTTATATAGGTACTAACACAAAGACATATTTCAAATGTTGATTTTCCCCTTAGGGTAAGTATGAAAGGAAAAGACAAAAAAAACAACGCGGTTTCTGAAAACTGTGTAATTTTTTGGGGTCTCCCTTGTTTGACCGAAAGGAATTTGACAAATTTTCACTTCCTAAAAAATGTTTCGCATAATTTCATTTGCCAAATTGTTACTTAGCAAAAAATCTACTCACAAAAAATTGTAACGCAAACCTAATGTTTGGGAAATGAACGTTTAAACTATAACTTGTTTACAGTACTTTTAACATTTTTTATTTAGTCAAATATTTCAGTTGGAATAACAGTTTTTACGCAAAATCAATATCCTCCTAATCTAAATAGTTCAGTTCCGGGTACCCTACTAAAAACAATATTTTTTTTCTATTAATGCAAGTCGTTTCTGGCACTCGCCGGCCTCTACCGCGGCACTGCTTGCTTCGCTCGCTATGCTCGTGCGTAGGAGGTCACAGTTCTAACCTTTTTTTTTTTTTTTTTTTTTTTCCGTGTTCCTCATGTACCCGTGTGTTAGAGGGTAGGCATATTCGCATAAGCATTCGTCACTACCCCCCGACGGGTATTGGCCCGCCAGATGGTCAGGCGGGCCCCGAACAAAACCCCCTTGGCGGCGGATGAAGGTGTTGGGCTCAAAAACAAAACTCTCAGCGGCCGCAGAGGATAGGGAGGACGGCAACGCAACACCGCATCTCCTCTTCCTCTGCGGCCCCACCGCGACGCAACGATGGTGCGCCTCCATTTGGTCGCGGGAGATAGGGCGCGTGGCAACGCAACACCGACACGCCTCTCCTCCCGCGACCGCACCCGACTGCGAGGGACAGAAGAACTGTCCCTCGCACCCGCCCTTTGGACGCATCCTGCGCAGGCCTCCGTCAAGCCCACGCGGAGCGTCCCCTCCTGGATCCCTCTTAGCTTCACCGCGGGTCACCAATCCACGGTTACTAAGCCCCGCCACCACGACAAGGTGGAGATCCCACGGGGGGGGTCACAGTTCTAACCTAACCTAACCTAACCTAACCATTTTTTAAATAATTAACCTACTCTAACAACTTCCATAAATAAACTTATATCACCAAACGTTTATTGTCTGAAGATTGTTTGCTGTAATAAATCATATGGGACAGAAGAACTGTCCCTCGCACCCGCCCTTTGGACGCATCCTGCGCAGGCCTCCGTCAAGCCCACGCGGAGCGTCCCCTCCTGGATCCCTCTTAGCTTCACCGCGGGTCACCAATCCACGGTTACTAAGCCCCGCCACCACGACAAGGTGGAGATCCCACGGGGGGGGTCACAGTTCTAACCTAACCTAACCTAACCTAACCATTTTTTAAATAATTAACCTACTCTAACAACTTCCATAAATAAACTTATATCACCAAACGTTTATTGTCTGAAGATTGTTTGCTGTAATAAATCATTTGATTAAAGACCAAATGCCATAATGACATTATACTTGGTAATATTTTGCCAAGTAAAAATTTTACCAAATAAAAATATGCGTACTAAAATCATTCGCAATATTGCAATGGTATAATAAAAGGTTGCTAAAATTTGTTTAAGTAGTGAAATTTTGGCAAAATCTTTTCAGCAAAACGGTAGGATCTCCACTTTTTGGTAATGTGTTTTATCATTTACTCGTGTGCGTGTTTCTTAGAATATTTTAATATTATATGTAAGCTTTTTAAAAGGCTTTTCAGGTATGCAACGTTTTTAAAGGATCTACCCTGCAATTTTTTTCATAGCTTTTTATTTTGTTTGAATTGCTGTGGTTGCTTTTCAATAGCTGGCAGAAACCAGTTGCCGTCGATTTGACATGAATAAGGAATTTAATAACAATTTATGAAACCATATATATATATATATATATCAATAACATGTTCTCTTAACAATTGTTTAAAAAAAAAATTTAATGACAATTACAACAAAAATACGTACCCGCAATATCTCAGAATCAATGCACTTTAGTTCAAATTTTACAAAGCTATATGTATGATGTTCAATAGAAATATAATGTTACGAGCTGGGGTTCGACGATAAATTATAACTCACTATGCCACTTAAACTGAACTTTATTCACTAACACAATAACGCTAGATACACACACTTATTTACACAACTAGTAAAAACACACTTAATTTTCACTTCACTAATAAAAACACCACTATTCACACCACTAGAACAACACTAAACACTTTCGAATTACTTCCCTTCGCTTCTTGTTGATCGCTTCCTTATTCACTTGTTACTGTGTCCGTTCCGTTCGCTCGCCCTCTATTTATACTGGCCGGATAACATCACTAGACTTTTCGAGACGTCTCACGAAATTTCTGGAAACGTGTAACGTGTTTCTAGATGTCGCGTAAATGTTCTATTTACACCTACGCCATCTATTAGAGGATAGATGAAACAGCCTTAAACAACCGATACATCTAATCTCATGTAGTTCTCCCATTCACTGATAGATGGCGTTATTTTCAATTCGTAACAATAATAAGAAAAACATAATACCCACTAAGCAATACAAAGTTAGTTACTATAAACTAACCTATATTTTACCTTTAATATTCATACTACGCTTGTACGAAACGCACCAAAAATACCATTCCAACTATACTAAAATTTTGCACATATTTTTCCGAAGGCCCCCGTTCTGGATAATTTTACACTCTTAAAGGGAAATAGACTATTAATTCTGTGTGACATCCCCTAACAGTTGAGATAAGAGTTAAATGGGCGAACAAACACAGATCACGAGCGTTTTATTGCAATACATTACAGATATTGCGACTAGACTGTTGGCAAACAAATAGTTTATTTTTGCTTGGTATTATACCAATTGAGTGTGAAACGGACGTTTATGCTATCGGTGGGTTATCTTGCTGAAGATATAAGTGGCAGTGACTATCTCATGAACATGTTTTTATTTGTTTACTCTCTCTTTTTTAAAGACGACTTTTACGTTATGAATAAATCTTGCATCAAGGAGGATCTTAGCAAACATTTAACCAATGGGCTGTAAGAAATCCGATATGAAACAACAACGTGTTGATCACACAAAGTGTAGTCTTATGTAGGGATCAAACTAACAGCACATGACGCAGTGCTAAGCACCAAAGCGACTACTCCATCTGGTAGCGCCATCTACCTTTCTATCGAGAATTAATTACATCAACGTCAATCGTTCCACGCTTGCTCGTCCAATGCGAGCGATCCTTTGTCTCCTTCGCTCCCCTCCTAAGGCACGCCTACAGAACAGTCTAGAATAATAATCCGTGTCGCGACGAACACATGTACCGCACCGCCTATTTTTACCGGTTAAATAGTAGATTACCTATTAAATAGTATTACCTGTCAGCATCTGTCAGAGAACCATTATCGTGCACTGTAGACTTAAAACTCGCATAGAATAACTGCCAATTTCGTATATCGCCGTCAAACGACATAAGCTCGATTGGCGGTAATCTCGGCGTGCGAGCCGCTGAAACGGGCTTTGCCAAATATTTACCCTCTAATTGTGATTGTATTGGCTTAATGATACAATAAACATCTTCGAATGAGGTATACGCCTGATAATTCGGCTTTTCATCTGGATTAGTAGAAAGCAATCTTGCGTTATAATCGTCTAACAACTTATGAAAATCTGTTCGAATACTATCTACTGTCATACAATAACTAAGGAATGATTCGAATATATACATATATAACACAATAACGTGATTGTTCTAGTAAGACGAGTCATGTAATCAGCGACACCACTCATTGTTGCACTTCGATAAAGGTAGTCCGTTGTCAAGCCAAGCCGCTAACCTTGACACACGTCGCAAGTGCAGGCCACGATAACTGCGCCTTCCACGACTCAGAATGAAATATCGTTGTGTACGACATCCATCGCGCGGGCAACGCACACGCGCGGACGGCCCTCGCGCATCTATAATGATCAGCGCGGGGCCAAGCCGCAGTGTATGGCGTCCAAGACGGTACTGTTTGCGACAGCGCAAGTTATCGTTTATGATATTAATGGATCGCCGCACATGGTACGTTGTCTGCTAGATAGCGCATCTCAGAGCAATTTCATAACTTCGGATTGTTTCAAACGCCTCAGATTGTGGAATAACTTTAAAAATACTGACTTAGTAGTCAAAGGGATCGGCGGTTCAGAAAAACATTGCAAGGGTTCCGTAGATGTTAAAATACATTCGCGTTTTGATAGGAATATTAACTTTAACATTTCTTCGCTTATCGTGGAGCGTATCACGGACGCATTGCCGAACGCTAATGTAGACGTAGCATTACTCACTCACCTCGAGTCATCGCCGCTGGCAGACTCGGAGTTTGCGAATCCGGCAGACATTGATGTTTTGATCGGAGCTGCAATATTCCCGCACTTGTTACTAACTAAAGTGGTACGTAGTGAACAATATAACTTACCGCCCGCTATTGAGACGGTATTTGGGTATGTGATTATGGGTACCGTACCTACGTTACATACATCTCAGTATATTTAACGCTTATTGTTGTTCTGTTCTTCAAGAAAATAATATTGATTCTCTTCTCAAGCGTTTTTGGGAGCTTGAAGAGATTACCGCACCGCCCTCGATGAGCCGTAAGGATCTCGAGTGTGAACAACATTTCCGCGCTACCACTGTTCGTGACGACATTGGCAGACACGTAGTGGCGTTGCCATTCTATGGTGACCCTTATTCGTTAGGCGACTCGTACGCTGCTGCGCTTAGACGTTTCCATTGTTTAGAACGTAAACTTGCTGCATCACTAAAGTTACGCAGCGCCTATAATGACGTCATTCGTGACTACATAGTTAAAGGTTTTTTGAGTGTATTTGTAAATGACGAGGGCAATTCTCTTCCCTCATATTATATCCCGCATCACGGCGTAGTTCGCGAAGATAAAACCTCTACCAAACTTCATGTGGTTTTAGATGCTAGTTGTAAGATTACATCGGGTAAGTCGATAAATGACATTTTGCATGCCGGCCCTAATCTACAGGATGATTTATTTAACATCATAATAAAGTTTCGTCTTTTTCAAATCGCTCTGTCAGCTGATTGCCGCCAAATGTTCCTCAATATCGGCGTTTGCGAATCTGACCATAGATTTCAATGGATTTTTTATCGTTTTAACAATAAGGAACCTTTGTCTGTGTATCAGTTCAATCGTGTTGGTTTTGGACTCAAGTCTAGCCCATATCACGCGTTACGAGTTGTTCACCAGTTGATCGCTGATGAAGGCGATCACTTTCCCACCGCAGCAGCTGTTGCTACTTCCGCTTTGTATATAGATGACATTGCCTTTAGTGTCATATCCGCTCCGCTAGCAATTTCGCTTTGTGAAGAGCTTATTCAGCTTTTCAAGTGAGGCCAGTTTGATCTTGTCAAATGGACAAGCAACTCTAAGGAGGTTCTCGCACGCATACCAGAGTCTCATAAAGCTTCTCCAGACATTGAGTTTGAGAAGTCTGTACCGCATAAAGTTCTCGGTTTACGCTGGGACAAATCCTGTGATATTTTTCAGTTCGACGTCTCAGCGCCAGATGATAAGTGCACCAAACGCACTATGCTGTCCACAGTGGCTAAGCTATGGGACATAATGGGTTTTGTGGCTCCCACAATTTTGTACGCCATGCTCTTGATCAAGGAGCTTTGGCTATCAAAGTGTGAGTGGGATGAAACACCCTCTGACCATATTGTCACCGCTTGGGGCCAGTTTTGTATTGAGCTTACCGCGCTCAATCAAATTACTATTCCACGTTATCTTGGGTTGGTAGATGGATATACCATCAACTTAATAGATTTCGCTGACGCCAGCGAGCGTGCTTACGGCGGAGTCGTATATCTGCAAGTCCGCATTGGTTCTAACTACTCGGTGCAGTTAGTTTGTGCCAAGTCTAAGGTCTCGCCTGTTAAAACCATTTCGGTTGCGAGACTGGAGTTGTGCGCGGCCCTTCTGCTGTCTCAGTTGCTTTGCAAGGTTCAAGACACAGTTTTGCCCCACTAATAAAATATACGCATTTTCTGACTCCAAAGTAGTGCTCGCTTGGATTCATTCTTCTCCTCACCGCTGGCAGACTTTTTGTCGCCAACCGCGTGAATCAGTAAATCGATTGAACTTGTTCCCGCTACTTGGTTCAATCACGTTGCGGGTTATCGTACTCGTCTTCAGGAAGAACTTTCTATAGATCATATTGACTGGAAGTTTATTCCACCAGCATCACCACATTTCGGTGGATGTTGGGAAAGCATGGTCAAAGTAATTAAAACGCATCTCTTCAAAGTTATAGGTCAACAGATCCTCTCTTACGAAGAGCCTTTAACTGTCCTTGCACAAGTCAAGGCACTGATCAACTCGCGTCCGCTCACGGCATTGAGTAGTGACCCTGCAGAACCAACCGCGTTAAGCTCTGCACATTTTCTGAACCCAGTGCCACTATCGTCATTTCCGTCTCCTGAAGCAGACTTTTCAAGCTTGCTCCAGATACATACTCTGCTGGATAAACTTGTGCAGTCGTTCTGGCGGCGCTGGCGTGCGGAATATCTACACCAGCTTCAGGCCAGATCCAAGTGGAATAGTCCTGCATCCCTTATACAGGAGGGTACGTTGGTCGTCATAATACATGATAATGCTCCGCCGCTTTCGTGGCCGTTGGCCATCGTCGAGAAACTGCATACTTCCAAGGACGGTACAACCCGCGTTGTTACCGTGAAAACCGCGAAGGGGAGCTACGTGCGCCCTGTTATACGTCTCCGTCCGCTTCCAACTCAGTGAGATCTAGCCTGAAGTTGGATCTCCCTCTTAGTTTAAGTATTTAGTTTGTAGTTTTCGCTTAAGTTAATTTAGGTTAATTTTATTATCATATCGCTGTCTTAGCCTATTGATGGGTTATGCGGTAGTACATCCAACATAGCTTAGTTCAATTTCATTTATTTTTTAAAGGCAACCCTTTAGGGCCGGGGGGATATGGTAGCGCCATCTACCTTTCTATCGAGAATTAATTACATCAACGTCAATCGTTCCACGCTTGCTCGTCCAATGCGAGCGATCCTTTGTCTCCGTCGCTCCCCTCCCAAGGCACGCCTACAGAACAGTCTAGAATAATCCGTGTCGCAACGAACACATGTACCGCACCGCCTATTTTTTACCGCTCCCGAGATATACAACGAGAACTAAACTACGCGGGAGTGTGGTGGAGTGATTTGGTGCAGCTTCAGGATTCCCGAAGACACCAGGAGGCTGCCATTTGTGAGGAAGAGGACTGATTTGCAAGGTGGGTGTGCCCGCATCCTTCCACCTCCTACAATACCTCCAATTCCACTCCTTTTCCTTTCCTAGGCCATAAGAACCCACATCCTACAGTCCACAATATTAATAATTTTCCCAAATCGCCTAGGAACATTCGGTTCGCCGAACCACCATCCATGCATTCTACTATGGTTTTGCGCGGTGAGCACTTACACTACCAACTGGTTTATAAATGAGAGCTAACCTAACCTTACCACCCACAAAATGTCGAATCCCAGCGTCTTTTACATGGCATGTTAATCCATCAGACATTTAGATTTTTGAAAGACGTGACATAATATGTTGGTACTAGTGCAGTATAGCGAAATAAATGTGCATTTTTGCATATTCCTTTCGATTGCAGCGATAAGATGGTAATCACTTTAATATGCATATTGCATCTTTTATTTGCGTACGATATTTAATAAATATTGCGCTTTTGATTGATTAACTCCGCCCGTGATCACAGTCATAAAACATTCGCACCGTAGAATAGTATAAGTAACATGAAATTCAAAAGATTTGGTTTACATCAATAACTGCAAAACCCAAAGAATTTGCTGTTATACTCCTAAATAGTAGTTTAATTTAAATGTATAACATTTTCGTAAATGTTGGGCTCTTCTAAATATAACATCATTAAACGTAAACCTGATACCACTAACTTTGCGTTGCTCAAGTAACAAGTGATAGTTACTACTGATACTAATATTAATCTATTACCCGATCAAAAGGATATAAACTGTGATCACTTTTACAAACCTCACGTTTACAAGTTTCATCACTTTTTCTATTTAACAACTTTTATTGCCAAGCCTTCTTTCAAACCACGCGAATGTTCGCGTGGTTTGAAAGAAGGCTTGGCCTTAAAAGTTGTTAAATGTGTTTGCTTACTTATGTAAGTAAGCAAATATAAAACTTTACGACTCATAACACAGTTTGATAAAAAAAATATGATTTCACTTAAATTATGAATTGTATTTTTTTCTTTTGTTATTGAGAATGTTCGACCCGAATTTAGAAAATAGATTTGTTTTATGACCTGAAATTTAGATTTTATTTTTGTGTTTGGCATAATTTAGAGGGCTTTTGTTGATTTGTCATAAAATATATCATGCCAACGATTGACTTATATCAATATTCAGAAACTATATTTTTTTAAATGAAATAAAGCAGTTGAGTTATAAAACTCTATCATCATAAAAAATGGGCCTCTCAAACAGTAAAATATAGGTGCACGAAGGCGGGTATGGCGTATGCCGACGGCTGTTCACGTGACCCTGCCAGAACGAAACATTGACGACCACCGTGGTGGTTTTGGTGGGAAGGCTCCGAAAGCCTACTCTGAAAGTCACACAAACCTCCTTCGCCTGTAGCAAGAACAAATTTGGGTTTCCATCACGAAGACAAAAAAATACACCCAAATTTTTGATATTGTGCTATGTTAAAGGATGCGATACTGGTTTAATGCGATGCCGCACATACGTGGTAAACAAGTTTTATATTATAGTCGTGTTTCGCACTATGTCTTTATCACGAAAACGGCGTATAGTGATGAACATTCCAAACAGGACATTCCACTCTCTAGATGCTGAATCTAGAGAGTGGCATTGTCAAGAAATATGCATCTATTGTATAAGACTGACCCGTAAGAAAATTCTATCTACCGACAGTTAAGAACTTTTCCATTAACCATGCGGTCTTGTTATTGTCCATCATTCCGTTACAAAGTAATGTCACTTCTAAAACTAGCTTATTGTTTTATAGGCCGGTACAAGTATCATTGCAAAAACCCATCGTTGCTCTATTTATTCTAGACTCTTACAGATAAGAGGCTTATTATGTTTAAAAGGCTATAGAAAAAAAATACATACCATCAAAAGCTTTCACGTACCGTATCAGCATAACCACTCACTTCACCATACCACTCAACCTATATTGTAGATTTTTTCTATAGGATGTGATCGATGGAGTCAAGTGGACATGATATTTGAACACTCACGACTCCCTTAGAGTAGGGTTGGCCAACTTGACTAAAGCTACAATCAATTTTTACCAACGCAATCGTGTGGGATCTACCAATACTGCACTTCTTTAAACTTTTAATTAAGCTGTGTAGGTAACTCCAAATGTAAGGCATTAATTTCGTATTTTTATTGAACTTTTTTAGAGAAGAATAGTATTCTAACGGGCAGTGACTGAAAAAAAAATACAAACAGATTGATTTCAGCAGTTGATAAAACTATTATTGTCTGGCCGAGATCGACCGGTAGGCCACCCCTGCCTTAGAGGTTTCAAGCCCTTGAGATTCCGCTCTATCGGCGACATGGAGTGTGAACTGAGTTAAATCCTTTAGTGTGAGTAAAAGTGCCAGAAATTGCTTCATCGCAATACATATTTCATGTCGTCGGTAATTTTATTTTACGCTTTGCTATTGGGAATCGGCTTACAAACAGAAATGGACTAACACTAGTCAATTTGTGGGTTAAGTGGAGGTGTTGTTATTCATAATTATTTGATTTGCAAAGTTTTATTTAAAAGAAGCTAAAGATATCCTAGTTGAGGCTGCTGGTTTATGCCATTATCAGCGAAGTAATATTTAAATAATCATATATTTTAATAGTAAGTTAAAAAACGCAAAAAATTGAGTCCGCTCGATAATACTTATTAAGTTTAGACAAAGCTACTATATCAACATATTTTTATTTTCTTACTAGCACTCTACATCTTAAGCTCAGATATCAATTCCATTGACATCCCGATACACAAAATAGATCCTGTCAAACAACAATGTTCAATGATATACAGCTTCACTTGATTTGTAACTTCAGAGGCGCAAACCGTGAAACGTCAACCGTAGTTGGTTCTCTATACGATAAATTTACAAGCTTTGTTCGCCACTTTTGACGTCGAATATTATATGGCTCACAATATATTGAACTTTATAGAGCTTCAAGGCATCTTGACTGCTTAATTGTTTACTAGAATGGATTTAGAATGCCCATAAATTGTAGATAGAAGGCTTAGTCTGTATGGGTATATTACATATCGTTCGTATCACAGGTATTACACGTTATATATATAATTTTCATTTTATTGTAGAAACCTAGGTCACGCACTGGACGTCGTAGCAGAGATAGACCTCACGCCAGGTCGACGAAAACCTTGTTGTGAACGTAGGAAGCGGTTGGCTGCAGGTGGTCCAAGATTGGTCTACGAGGAGGGCCTTGATGACTATGAAAGAAACTTGGGATTCTTAATTATTAACACTGCTAGAAAGCAACCATAACTTGAGGCAAAGTGAAGATACGATAATTTAATACATGATACGTTAAAGTTTAAAATGAAATCGCTGTGAAATAAACCAGAACTCCCGTTATTAAAAACCACAAACAGTTGTTCAACTTCAATATGACATTTTAATAGTTCAGTCATAAAGACGCCTCAGTAGATTGTCGCAAGAGTGATTGATTTCCACGGGGTAGCCGGGATCGATCACTCGCCGAGCAATTACAGAGAGATAATTAGGTTGACTTACGGGAAATAAATAAAAATATCACCAGGAAAGTTTAAACTCGTGTTATAATTCGATAAACAGAGGAGACAATTATCCAGGGCGTGGGCGACGTTGTTGGCACTTCACAGGTCTCCAGATGGTCTTGTACTCAACTCGGTGGTGCTGGCCGGAGCAAAAAAAGGCGAAGCCTCGTGTGTCCCCGGTATTTATAGGGCCGACGTGGAGGGGCGCGAGGGAACGGCCCACCGCTGTGCGTCACTCGTAGCGAGGCTCGCGGCGCAGGAGCGCGACGTGACGTCACACACCCCCCCCGTTAGGCCGGGATTTTCCCTAAGGAAAATTCCCTAGCCCAACGGGCGTAGCAGCCCTGAAGATACTCCCTGAAATTAGAGAAAACAAGGGCATGAGTACCTTGAACAAGTGACAACCCTATACGCTAATTAGGATACCTAAATAATAATGACCCACGCTTGCATTCTTCACGCGTACAACGGCAGTCTGAATTTGAACATAAACATTTATCATTCATAATTCATCACACATACCTACATGTTAATGCCGAGGCCAGTGTAATAGCCTAATATTAAAGATAACAATCTATGGAGAAGCGCTTAGGGTAATTATTAGGTAATAATGATTTGTAGATATAAGAAACTTGATCTAGCCCTACGACTTATAAATCTTGGGTTCGGCCTTTGCCACTAGATAAGTAAACTTTTTGAATATAGTTAGGTATAACAACAGATTTTTCGTAAAGATGAACAAAAATAATACAAGCCGCAGACACGACCGGACCGCTCAATGTCAAAGGAAAGAAGTTAATAAATATTTTGCTCTAATTAATAACTAGAACACGACCAGTAACCACCTTTTGAATGTAAACAATGGTGAGTCATTAGTTAGGCATTTATTTATCGGCGCGTCGCTGAGTGAACGCGCGTGCGTCATAACGACAACTAGGTACGATCTAAATGGTAGGTACTATTCGACTGTTCCGAGCTCGCGACGCACGGTTAATCACCATGATCGTTTATAAATTACCTATAATAACAATTTGATTATGGAATTTATACAGAATTAAGAATAACAACATAACTCCAGAACAAGGCACGGCGAAAAACAATACGCCAATCAAGATGCATTTCAACAAATGGATTTGCGGAAAGAAAATACACATGCGAGAATCGAACTTGTATGCTCAGCTAATAGCGACCTTTTAACCACTGATCAACAGGGTAAAAGAAACAATATATTTAGTTTATGGTTAGTATTTTTTAAAACAATGTTCAACATAACATTTGAGTACACAATTGCACCGCAATTTGAAAAATAGTATTGTTTACGAGAAAAAAAATATTTGCTACCCACCACAGAAAATATCAATTTATAGTAGGCACTACTACAAACGGTAATATAAATTAGAAACGCTCGTTTGAAAAAAATAAACAATGAATAGGTAGAAGGTATTCTTATTGTTGTTTTTATACTTTTATTATTCTTTGTAATTAATCAACTTTAAATCCTTGATGTGCCATTCGCCTAAAGGTTTTCCAGCCATGTCGTTAAGTTTGTATACTAGAGGTGATTTTTTTGAGGCAATCTTACATTTAATAAATTTAGGCGCCAATTTCTTGCTAAAGTATTTATCCTTGTCACTAAGTAGAAACGTTCTGCGCCAAACTACATCACCGACATTGAATTCTGCCTGTTTACGGCGAAGATTATAAGATGAACAATTTCGTTGGTGGGCCGACAACAGAGCTGAATGTACCTTCTCGAAAATAGAAGATAAATAGCCTAAAGTTTCGGCATAGCCGTCCCGTGGTTCAAGCACCATATCGGAATTAAATTCCTTGTCAATGTACTGAGAACCACATGTTATGACCTCCCTACCAAAAACAAGGAAATTAAGAGAATAACCAGTAACCTCACTAACTGCGCAGTTAAGGGCGAATTGAACTTTAGTGATTAGAGTGTCCCAGATTCGATGATCAGATTCTATGAAAGTTGAAATAGCTGTCATAATGGTTTTGTTGTAACGTTCAACTGAGTTAACGTGGGGAGTATACAACGGTGTAAAATGCAAATTTGGAATTTTATATTTTGACAACATACTTTTAAAGGTTGCGCTAATAAATTGTTTACCGTTATCCAAAACAATAGTAGATGGAATTCCATGCACCAAAAATACATTTTCCTCGAGAATTTTTGTTATCACTTCTGCAGTTGCCCGTTTAATGGGGAAAATTAAACAATATTTAGAGAAACAACAACTGACTACAAATATAAAAGTGTTTTGTTTCCTGCTGGGAGGCAATGGACCAATCAAATCAATACTAATCGTCTGAAAGGGCTTTTGACATGATTTGGGTTTTCCCATTAGACCTAAATTTGGGTGATTTTGGTGTTTATGGGTGATACAAGGTTCACATGAACTGACGAACTTGACAACAACAGTGTACATACCAGGCCAAAAGTAATTAAGTGCGAGACGTTTGTATGTCTTAAAAATACCCAGATGTCCAGCAGTGGGCGAAGAATGATTCTCCCTTAGAATGTCATTTCTTTGGTCAGACGGAATAACCTCTTTCCATTGAAATTCTCTAGTGAGAGGGTTTAATGTTTTTTTAAAACAATACAATTTATTGTTTATTACTTGATAGTTAACAAAGGAAGTTGGAGAACTTAAACAGCCTTTATAGATATTTAAATACCAAGTATCATTAGTAGAAACTGGTAAATTCTGATTAGAATTAATATCTATATTTATATCATTAGCAATAGCAGAAACGGGTAAAGAGCGAGACAGAAAATCAGGTAAAACGTTATCGGTACCCCGACGATGACGTATTTCGAAATTATAGGAAGATAAGCGAACTCCCCATCTGGCTAACCGGCCAGTAGGGTTATTTAAGGTCAAGAACCATTTCAAAGCAGCGTGATCTGTGTAAACAATAAACTTTTTACCATTTTCAACATAACAACGCCAGTGTTCTATAGCAGATAGAACAGTTAGGGCTTCGCGCTCTGTGGCACTGTAATTTTTTTCTTGCTTAGTGAGTGATTTGCTATAGTACGCTATGACTCTTTCCTCACCATTTAACCTTTGACAGAGGATCGCCCCAAGACCAAAATCGCTAGCATCTGAGTGTATTTCAAAAGGTTGCGAGTAGTCAGGACAAGCCAACACCGAGGAGGAAATCAAACAATTCTTTAGGTTATTAAACGCCTCATTAGCCTCTGTCGTCCAACAGAATGGAGGTGCGTTTTTACTTTGAGATGTTAACTTATTTAAGGGTGCAGCAATAGAGCTAAAATTCGGTATAAAACGCCTGTACCACGAGGCTGCGCCTAAAAAACGACGTACTTCTTTTCTATTAGAAGGAGTGGGATAATTTTTCATTGAATTTACTTTATCCGGATCGGGATGCAATCCACTAGAGTCGACAACATAGCCTAAATATTTTGGTTTATCTCTAAAAAATTGACATTTTTCGAGATTAATTGTTAAATTAGCGCTTTTTAGTTTATCAAGAATGCGTAATAAAAGAGTAATATGCTCGTTGAAGCTGGACGTGATACAGATTATGTCATCGATAAAACAGAAAACCTTATTTTCAAATTCTGGACCATAAAATAAAATATCAACTAATCGTTGTTGAGTAGCTGGCGCATTCGTAAGACCGAAGGGCATTCTTTTGAATTGAAATGTGCCACGCGTAGGAATATAAAAGGCTGTTTTGCAACGGTCCTCTTCTTTAATTAATGTTTGCTAAAAAGATTTAGACAAGTCTAAACTAGACAAGTATTTAGCATCTCTCAGATTATCTAAAATTTCCGAAAAAAAAGCTATAAGCTTCTTTTTTTGTAAAGGAATTTAATTTACGACTGTCCAAACAGAAACGCAGTTCACCATTCTTCTTAGGGGTCAAAATGACCGGGTTTGACCACGGGCTTTCAGATCGTTCAACAACATCCTCTGAGAGCATGTCGTCAAGATGCTTTATTAAAATTCTTTGTTTATCGGGAGACATGCGATAAAATCTTTGCCGAATAGGGGGACAATCACCTGTATCAATTGAATGAGAAATAATATTTGTGCAACCGAGACCCCGCTTCTCGTATGAAATATCGGTAAATTTAGAAATAATGTTGTCAGCGGTAGCTCTCTGGTCGACTGTAAGATGATCATAAGAAACAAGATGTGTAGGGGGAACTGCCTGCAACTCCATTACTTGAGCGTCAGACTTGTTCACAATCGAAACAGACTCTAATTTGTTAGGAAATAGGCCAAGGCGGAGCAAAAAATCCATGCCAAGGATAAGGGAATTTTGAATCCCAGGTACAACATGAACTTCTAAGTTAATTAATTTATCCTGGAACTCAAAGGGTAGAAACACCGATCCCAAAGACTCAAATCGTTCGCCGCCAGCTGTTATTAACCTTAAAGGTTTCGATTTATCCAAAACATCGTCTTTCAAAAATAAGTTATGCAAATTATTACCTAAAATTGTAACGCAAGATCCAGAATCTAAAAGACCAGTGGTAGGTATTCCGTTTAATTTTAAGGTAACGTAAGGTAAATATTCTACTTTAGAATTACGGATTGAGGATATATGATAGCTACTAAAAAATTTTTTTATAAAGTCCAACCAATTATTCCACTCTGTTTTATTACAATTAGTTGTATAATTTGATTTTCCACAATCCTTGTTAACTAGTTTTTTGAAACTGTAGGGGTCAACTTAGATTTGCAATTGGGGCAGTCTGACACCTTGAAACCCTTTGTACCGCACTTAAAACAGATTAGGTAGTGTGGTTGACGGCAATTACGTAATGAGTGCGAATTGCATCTACAACGCACGCAAAAAATTTTATTTATATTAGAAGTACTCGATACGGCGTTAACTTGTGGTACAGGTTTGTATCTCGATGTATCAGCGACAGAGTTATATTTATTGAAGTGATTATGATTGTAAACATTTTTGTTTGACTTATATCAATATTCAGAAACTATATTTTTTTAAATGAAATAAAGCAGTTGAGTTATAAATTTCTATCATCATAAAAAATGGGCCTCTCAAACAGTAAAATATAGGTGCACGAAGGCGGGTATGGCGTATGCCGACGGCTGTTCACGTGACCCTGCCAGAACGAAACATTGACGACCACCGTGGTGGTTTTGGTGGGAAGGCTCCGAAAGCCTACTCTGAAAGTCACACAAACCTCCTTCGCCTGTAGCAAGAAGAAATTTGGGTTTCCATCACGAAGACAAAAAAATACACCCAAATTTTTGATATTGTGCTATGTTAAAGGATGCGATACTGGTTTAATGCGATGCCGCACATACGTGGTAAACAAGTTTTATATTATAGTCGTGTTTCGCACTATGTCTTTATCACGAAAACGGCGTATAGTGATGAACATTCCAAACAGGACATTCCACTCTCTAGATGCTGAATCTAGAGAGTGGCATTGTCAAGAAATATGCATCTATTGTATAAGACTGACCCGTAAGAAAATTCTATCTACCGACAGTTAAGAACTTTTCCATTAACCATGCGGTCTTGTTATTGTCCATCATTCCGTTACAAAGTAATGTCACTTCTAAAACTAGCTTATTGTTTTATAGGCCGGTACAAGTATCATTGCAAAAACCCATCGTTGCTCTATTTATTCTAGACTCTTACAGATAAGAGGCTTATTATGTTTAAAAGGCTATAGAAAAAAAATACATACCATCAAAAGCTTTCACGTACCGTATCAGCATAACCACTCACTTCACCATACCACTCAACCTATATTGTAGATTTTTTCTATAGGATGTGATCGATGGAGTCAAGTGGACATGATATTTGAACACTCACGACTCCCTTAGAGTAGGGTTGGCCAACTTGACTAAAGCTACAATCAATTTTTACCAACGCAATCGTGTGGGATCTACCAATACTGCACTTCTTTAAACTTTTAATTAAGCTGTGTAGGTAACTCCAAATGTAAGGCATTAATTTCGTATTTTTATTGAACTTTTTTAGAGAAGAATAGTATTCTAACGGGCAGTGACTGAAAAAAAAATACAAACAGATTGATTTCAGCAGTTGATAAAACTATTATTGTCTGGCCGAGATCGACCGGTAGGCCACCCCTGCCTTAGAGGTTTCAAGCCCTTGAGATTCCGCTCTATCGGCGACATGGAGTGTGAACTGAGTTAAATCCTTTAGTGTGAGTAAAAGTGCCAGAAATTGCTTCATCGCAATACATATTTCATGTCGTCGGTAATTTTATTTTACGCTTTGCTATTGGGAATCGGCTTACAAACAGAAATGGACTAACACTAGTCAATTTGTGGGTTAAGTGGAGGTGTTGTTATTCATAATTATTTGATTTGCAAAGTTTTATTTAAAAGAAGCTAAAGATATCCTAGTTGAGGCTGCTGGTTTATGCCATTATCAGCAAAGTAATATTTAAATAATCATATATTTTAATAGTAAGTTAAAAAACGCAAAAAATTGAGTCCGCTCGATAATACTTATTAAGTTTAGACAAAGCTACTATATCAACATATTTTTATTTTCTTACTAGCACTCTACATCTTAAGCTCAGATATCAATTCCATTGACATCCCGATACACAAAATAGATCTTGTCAAACAACAATGTTCAATGATATACAGCTTCACTTGATTTGTAACTTCAGAGGCGCAAACCGTGAAACGTCAACCGTAGTTGGTTCTCTATACGATAAATTTACAAGCTTTGTTCGCCACTTTTGACGTCGAATATTATATGGCTCACAATATATTGAACTTTATAGAGCTTCAAGGCATCTTGACTGCTTAATTGTTTACTAGAATGGATTTAGAATGCCCATAAATTGTAGATAGAAGGCTTAGTCTGTATGGGTATATTACATATCGTTCGTATCACAGGTATTACACGTTATATATATAATTTTCATTTTATTGTAGAAACCTAGGTCACGCACTGGACGTCGTAGCAGAGATAGACCTCACGCCAGGTCGACGAAAACCTTGTTGTGAACGTAGGAAGCGGTTGGCTGCAGGTGGTCCAAGATTGGTCTACGAGGAGGGCCTTGATGACTATGAAAGAAACTTGGGATTCTTAATTATTAACACTGCTAGAAAGCAACCATAACTTGAGGCAAAGTGAAGATACGATAATTTAATACATGATACGTTAAAGTTTAAAATGAAATCGCTGTGAAATAAACCAGAACTCCCGTTATTAAAAACCACAAACAGTTGTTCAACTTCAATATGACATTTTAATAGTTCAGTCATAAAGACGCCTCAGTAGATTGTCGCACGAGTGATTGATTTCCACGGGGTAGCCGGGATCGATCACTCGCCGAGCAATTACAGAGAGATAATTAGGTTGACTTACGGGAAATAAATAAAAATATCACCAGGAAAGTTTAAACTCGTGTTATAATTCGATAAACAGAGGAGACAATTATCCAGGGCGTGGGCGACGTTGTTGGCACTTCACAGGTCTCCAGATGGTCTTGTACTCAACTCGGTGGTGCTGGCCGGAGCAAAAAAAGGCGAAGCCTCGTGTGTCCCCGGTATTTATAGGGCCGACGTGGAGGGGCGCGAGGGAACGGCCCACCGCTGTGCGTCACTCGTAGCGAGGCTCGCGGCGCAGGAGCGCGACGTGACGTCACACACCCCCCCGTTAGGCCGGGATTTTCCCTAAGGAAAATTCCCTAGCCCAACGGGCGTAGCAGCCCTGAAGATACTCCCTGAAATTAGAGAAAACAAGGGCATGAGTACCTTGAACAAGTGACAACCCTATACGCTAATTAGGATACCTAAATAATAATGACCCACGCTTGCATTCTTCACGCGTACAACGGCAGTCTGAATTTGAACATAAACATTTATCATTCATAATTCATCACACATACCTACATGTAAATGCCGAGGCCAGTGTAATAGCCTAATATTAAAGATAACAATCTATGGAGAAGCGCTTAGGGTAATTATTAGGTAATAATGATTTGTAGATATAAGAAACTTGATCTAGCCCTACGACTTATAAATCTTGGGTTCGGCCTTTGCCACTAGATAAGTAAACTTTTTGAATATAGTTAGGTATAACAACAGATTTTTCGTAAAGATGAACAAAAATAATACAAGCCGCAGACACGACCGGACCGCTCAATGTCAAAGGAAAGAAGTTAATAAATATTTTGCTCTAATTAATAACTAGAACACGACCAGTAACCACCTTTTGAATGTAAACAATGGTGAGTCATTAGTTAGGCATTTATTTATCGGCGCGTCGCTGAGTGAACGCGCGTGCGTCATAACGACAACTAGGTACGATCTAAATGGTAGGTACTATTCGACTGTTCCGAGCTCGCGACGCACGGTTAATCACCATGATCGTTTATAAATTACCTATAATAACAATTTGATTATGGAATTTATACAGAATTAAGAATAACAACAGAACTCCAGAACAAGGCACGGCGAAAAACAATACGCCAATCAAGATGCATTTCAACAAATGGATTTGCGGAAAGAAAATACACATGCGAGAATCGAACTTGTATGCTCAGCTAATAGCGACCTTTTAACCACTGATCAACAGGGTAAAAAAACAATATATTTAGTTTATGGTTAGTATTTTTTAAAACAATGTTCAACATAACATTTGAGTACACAATTGCACCGCAATTTGAAAAATAGTATTGTTTACGAGAAAAAAAATATTTGCTACCCACCACAGAAAATATCAATTTATAGTAGGCACTACTACAAACGGTAATATAAATTAGAAACGCTCGTTTGAAAAAAATAAACAATGAATAGGTAGAAGGTATTCTTATTGTTGTTTTTATACTTTTATTATTCTATGTAATTAATCAACTTTAAATCCTTGATGTGCCATTCGCCTAAAGGTTTTCCAGCCATGTCGTTAAGTTTGTATACTAGAGGTGATTTTTTTGAGGCAATCTTACATTTAATAAATTTAGGCGCCAATTTCTTGCTAAAGTATTTATCCTTGTCACTAAGTAGAAACGTTCTGCGCCAAACTACATCACCGACATTGAATTCTGCCTGTTTACGGCGAAGATTATAAGATGAACAATTTCGTTGGTGGGCCGACAACAGAGCTGAATGTACCTTCTCGAAAATATATATATATATATACTCGAAAATATATATATATATAAATATATATATAAATAGCCTAAAGTTTCGGCATAGCCGTCCCGTGGTTCAAGCACCATATCGGAATTAAATTCCTTGTCAATGTACTGAGAACCACATGTTATGACCTCCCTACCAAAAACAAGGAAATTAGGAGAATAACCAGTAACCTCACTAACTGCGCAGTTAAGGGCGAATTGAACTTTAGTGATTAGAGTGTCCCAGATTCGATGATCAGATTCTATGAAAGTTGAAATAGCTGTCATAATGGTTTTGTTGTAACGTTCAACTGAGTTAACGTGGGGAGTATACAACGGTTTAAAATGCAAATTTGGAATTTTATATTTTGACAACATACTTTTAAAGGTTGCGCTAATAAATTGTTTACCGTTATCCAAAACAATAGTAAATGGAATTCCATGCACCAAAAATACATTTTCCTCGAGAATTTTTGTTATCACTTCTGCAGTTGCCCGTTTAATGGGGAAAATTAAACAATATTTAGAGAAACAACAACTGACTACAAATATAAAAGTGTTTTGTTTCCTGCTGGGAGGCAATGGACCAATCAAATCAATACTAATCGTCTGAAAGGGCTTTTGACATGATTTGGGTTTTCCCATTAGACCTAAATTTGGGTGATTTTGGTGTTTATGGGTGATACAAGGTTCACATGAACTGACGAACTTGACAACAACAGTGTACATACCAGGCCAAAAGTAATTAAGTGCGAGACGTTTGTATGTCTTAAAAATACCCAGATGTCCAGCAGTGGGCGAAGAATGATTCTCCCTTAGAATGTCATTTCTTTGGTCAGACGGAATAACCTCTTTCCATTGAAATTCTCTAGTGAGAGGGTTTAATGTTTTTTTAAAACAATACAATTTATTGTTTATTACTTGATAGTTAACAAAGGAAGTTAGAGAACTTAAACAGCCTTTATAGATATTTAAATACCAAGGATCATTAGTAGAAACTGGTAAATTCTGATTAGAATTAATATCTATATTTATATCATTAGCAATAGCAGAAACGGGTAAAGAGCGAGACAGAAAATCAGGTAAAACGTTATCGGTACCCCGACGATGACGTATTTCGAAATTATAGGAAGATAAGCGAACTCCCCATCTGGCTAACCGGCCAGTAGGGTTATTTAAGGTCAAGAACCATTTCAAAGCAGCGTGATCTGTGTAAACAATAAACTTTTTACCATTTTCAACATAACAACGCCAGTGTTCTATAGCAGATAGAACAGCCAGGGCTTCGCGCTCTGGGGCACTGTAATTTTTTTCTTGCTTAGTGAGTGATTTGCTATAGTGCGCTATGACTCTTTCCTCACCATTTAACCTTTGACAGAGGATCGCCCCAAGACCAAAATCGCTAGCATCTGAGTGTATTTCAAAAGGTTGCGAGTAGTCAGGACAAGCCAACACCGAGGAGGACAAACAATTCTTTAGGTTATTAAACGCCTCATTAGCCTCTGTCGTCCAACAGAATGGAGGTGCGTTTTTACTTTGAGATGTTAACTTATTTAAGGGTGCAGCAATAGAGCTAAAATTCGGTATAAAACGCCTGTACCACGAGGCTGCGCCTAAAAAACGACGTACTTCTTTTCTATTAGAAGGAGTGGGATAATTTTTCATTGAATTTACTTTATCCGGATCGGGATGCAATCCACTAGAGTCGACAACATAGCCTAAATATTTTAGTTTATCTCTAAAAAATTGACATTTTTCGAGATTAATTGTTAAATTAGCGCTTTTTAGTTTATCAAGAATGCGTAATAAAAGAGTAATATGCTCGTTGAAGCTGGACGTGATACAGATTATGTCATCGATAAAACAGAAAACCTTATTTTCAAATTCTGGACCATAAAATAAAATATCAACTAATCGTTGTTGAGTAGCTGGCGCATTCGTAAGACCGAAGGGCATTCTTTTGAATTGAAATGTGCCACGCGTAGGAATATAAAAGGCTGTTTTGCAACGGTCCTTTTCTTTAATTAATGTTTGCTAAAAAGATTTAGACAAGTCTAAACTAGACAAGTATTTAGCATCTCTCAGATTATCTAAAATTTCCGAAAAAAAAGCTATAAGCTTCTTTTTTTGTAAAGGAATTTAATTTACGACTGTCCAAACAGAAACGCAGTTCACCATTCTTCTTAGGGGTCAAAATGACCGGGTTTGACCACGGGCTTTCAGATCGTTCAACAACATCCTCTGAGAGCATGTCGTCAAGATGCTTTATTAAAATTCTTTGTTTATCGGGAGACATGCGATAAAATCTTTGCCAAATAGGGGGACAATCACCTGTATCAATTGAATGAGAAATAATATTTGTGCAACCGAGACCCCGCTTCTCGTATGAAATATCGGTAAATTTAGAAATAATGTTGTCAGCGGTAGCTCTCTGGTCGACTGTAAGATGATCATAAGAAACAAGATGTGTAGGGGGAACTGCCTGCAACTCCATTACTTGAGCGTCAGACTTGTTCACAATCGAAACAGACTCTAATTTGTTAGGAAATAGGCCAAGGTGGAGCAAAAAATCCATGCCAAGGATAAGGGAATTTTGAATCCCAGGTACAACATGAACTTCTAAGTTAATCAATTTATCCTGGAACTCAAAGGGTAGAAACACCGATCCCAAAGACTCAAATCGTTCGCCGCCAGCTGTTATTAACCTTAAAGGTTTCGATTTATCCAAAACATCGTCTTTCAAAAATAAGTTATGCAAATTATTACCTAAAATTGTAACGCAAGATCCAGAATCTAAAAGACCAGTGGTAGGTATTCCGTTTAATTTTAAGGTAACGTAAGGTAAATATTCTACTTTAGAATTACGGATTGAGGATATATGATAGCTACTAAAAAATTTTTTATAAAGTCCAACCAATTATTCCACTCTGTTTTATTACAATTAGTTGTATAATTTGATTTTCCACAATCCTTGTTAACTAGTTTTTTGAAACTGTAGGGGTCAACTTAGATTTGCAATTGGGGCAGTCTGACACCTTGAAACCCTTTGTACCGCACTTAAAACAGATTAGGTAGTGTGGTTGACGGCAATTACGTAATGAGTGCGAAATGCATCTACAACGCACGCAAAAAATTTTATTTATATTAGAAGTACTCGATACGGCGTTAACTTGTGGTACAGGTTTGTATCTCGATGTATCAGCGACAGAGTTATATTTATTGAAGTGATTATGATTGTAAACATTTTTGTTTGAAGAAAAATTAGAAAACGGATAATTATACGCTAGATCAGGTGCTACAGTATTCTTTGAAACTTTAGGGGGTTCAGAAAATTGCTTACTGCGACTTTGGTAATTTTCGAAAAGACGACAAACTTCGACCAGACTATCAACATCAACAACCTTTGCAGTGAGCAGACAATTAGTGTAACAAGGTCTAATATTATTTAGCAAAATTTCTAGCATCTCCGAATCAGCGATAGGAGAACTAAGTCGCGAAAACAGACCGTGCATTTTTGCCACGTAAATAGTTATTGATTCGTTTTCGCCCTGTGAGCGCTGACAAATCTCCGTCATAAGCCGATAATCGTAGTTATGCGGACTAAAATCTCGTTTCAAAAGTACGCAAAGTTCTAACCAAGTCTTTACATTATTTTTAACAGAACGATACCAAACTAATGCGTCACCCGAAAATATTTCAAAAGCGAAAGACAACATCTTGTCGTGAGGAATAGATCTACAATACATAAATTCATAAATTTTTTCAATAAAGGATCTTATACATGATTTACCGTTAAATTTGAATTTACCTAATTCCGAAAAAAGCTTACGGTCGTAATTATAGGAAGTGTTTCCCTCTGCCACTGAGCAATCCGACCGCGAATTACGGCTCGTGATTAATTGTAATTTCGCATATAAGTCATTAAATTTATTCCACACAGACTCAATTTTTTTAATATCAAGACTGCCGGTATCCACCCTATTCAGTCGATGAAAACAATGGTGTAGCACGGTTTCGACCTTCTGTTGAAGCTCGGAAGTAAAGTTTGCTTCCAACATAGATAAGTGTTTATTTGATCTTAATAACGACTTTTCCACTTCTGCCACATCCTCCTCTGGTGGGAAAGGTGAAGATAATATATCCTCTGAGGGAGTTTTAACTGAAAGTTTAGCGATTTGTTTGCGGGGATCGTCAGGCTTTGAAACGCCGCGTATTGTGGTCTCATATTCTAATTCCGCTTTAGTTAATAATGAGAAATTTATAATGTAAGCCATTATTACAAAACAATAATAGAAAATCTAAGTATTTACGCCGGCACTAGAAAAGAAATTAAATATCGCCAGAAAATCGAATACCGTGCTAAAAAAAGCTGAAATACACTAAATTACACAATGGTGTGATGATTGGTCAAGGAAGAAAAAATTTCTTAAAGGTCACTCAAAGGTTGAATCACAATATTCTTTCGCGAACCCGTGGCTCGTTAGTTCAACGGCTAAGCGGTTAGAACCGGTTGGCGGCTCGACACGCTGCCCGCGGTGGAACGTGATTTTAGACCGACGTTAATTAAATCACCGTTATGTTATTTACACAGTTAAATTGCTTATGGCCAACCAAAATAGATAGAAACTGTACCTGTACGCAATTCACCACACCAGAATATATGCACACACAGGAGAAAAATATACAAGAGAAAAAGAAATTATTTCACTCACCTGTAAAGTGCCAACTTACGTTTTAAAAGTTATATATATTATATAATAAAAAATTCTATTGGGCGCCAATGTCGCACGAGTGATTGATTTCCACGGGGTAGCCGGGATTGATCACTCGCCGAGCAATTACAGAGAGATAATTAGGTTGACTTACGGGAAATAAATAAAAATATCACCAGGAAAGTTTAAACTCGCGTTATAATTCGATTAACAGAAGAGACAATTATCCAGGGCGTGGGCGACGTTGTTGGCACTTCACAGGTCTCCAGATGGTCTTGTACTCAACTCGGTGGTGCTGGCCGGAGCAAAAAAAGGTGAAGCCTCGTGTGTCCCCTGTATTTATAGGGCCGACGTGGAGGGGCGCGAGGGAACGGCCCACGGCTGTGCGTCACTCGTAGCGAGGCTCGCGGCGCAGGAGCGCGACGTGACGTCACAAGATGTCCCATTACCGACATTCCAGATTAAAACTAGAATGTAGGTAATGGGATACCTAGGCTCTCTGCCTACATTAGATTAGACTCTTGCCTCTGTGAAAGCCAAATGTTAAGAAAAAACATGGTTCTTTTTAAAAAACCATGTATTTACTTAACACTATATGTTATAAAAATATGCCTCCGTGATAGAAAAACAAATTAAAAAGTAATAGATCTGTACATAAATTCCCACTGATGGGCATAGCTTTTTTCAGTCTTTTCACTGTGGAAGCTTAAGCCATACTTAGGCAGACTTTCATATATTCTGAGGACATTCTGAAGAAGTTAGACATTCAGTTTACCTTAAGATAAAAAATATAGTTAAAAAAACATACATACATATAATCTCATAAGTAGTACATATATAAATAAGAAATAGTATACATAATATAAATAAAACATTAAAGATTTTTAATTAACTGACTTGGTATTACATGGGTCGGTACCCACTGGTCTTATATAACTTATAAAATTCCTCAGTTATATGCAGGATTTATATTATACATATATTCACCTTAACAATATTTTTAAAACAGTGTGGACAATGTATAATTTCCTAACAGAAAGCAGACCGCTTATCTGATAAAGACTCTCTGTTGGGAATCTAACTTTTTTAAAGTACATTATTTTTATTAAAGCTCGGTGTGCTCGTTCAATTTCTATAAATTTTGATTTAGCTGCACCTCCTCTAATAGGGATACAGTATACCACAACTGATTTTGCTATTGCATAATAAATTTCATTTAATAGATTTCTAGGCGGACCTATATTTTTATTAATTTGAGTAGGGACGACATACCGTAAGGTTTTAAAAATCCAATCAAGTTTCCTAAGCCTTCCAGTGATATGTTCCAGATGAGAGTACCACGAAAGCCGTTAGTCAATAATGACACCTAAATATTTTGCTTGTGGTACTTTATCTATTTTTGGACACTTACAGGTATTATAAAAAGCAATCTGGGCCATACCCAGCTCTGCGTGAAGTTTGACTTCCGACCAGTTTTTCCCAGAGAAGACAACAGCCATGTCATCGGCGTAGGCAAAAATTTTAGCGTTTAACACTTTTAAGTACGCTTCCCTGTGGCACGCCAAATGACACATCCGCAGCGTCACTAGTGAACTGGTCTATCTTTACCATTTGTCGTCTATCCGTGAGGTAGTTTTTAAAAAAATTAAGAGGGATTCCTCTTATACCAACGTTTTCTAGTTTAGTTACAAGGGTTGGAACAGAGACGGGTGACGAAGGGTTGGAACAGAGACAGAGATTATGTGTACGTACGTAGATACGAAACAAGAAAAAAATGTCATAACCTTTCATAAAATCGATTTCTAAAATGTTTTACCAATAATATTCAAAACTAGCTCCGAAAAATATAAACTGTGTATTTATCAGTATATGAGCTATGTAAACTAGTGTAAAAAATACTACTTACATGTTTTTATACTCATATTTGGTCACTCATTTAATTCAGTACCTAGTTAATTTTACAGAACACACACACTAATTAATATTTACTTTCACTCAAGAGTCTATCAGTTAACTGCGCTTAGATTAGCGACTAAACTTAAAATAATCTGATTGCACCTTGACAAATTCCGGGAAAATGCGAACAGTGGCCAACAATATAGTTAGCCAATTCGATGAGAGTCCATATATACTATAATAAAATATGATTATTTTATAGTACATACTTTAAATTATTGATATTTCTTAATTATTAATATCGTAACAATATTAAACACGAATGTACAACGAAGACAATATTTTTTACCTAAAAATTAAAATGGTTTTTATTAGGTGCCCAAAACACACCTGAGTAGGTGCCGAATTTTTAATTTTATTCCAGGGTACGAGTGGGTACCTAAAAAAATAATTAAAATAATCTGGTCCCCTACCGGGGTACCAATAGGCACCTAAATAGGGGACCAATCTACAACTTTTATTCCGGGAGACGAATATTAGGGGACCAGTGGGTACCGACCCGATTAAACCCGTAGCTCAAACGAATTGATCGCACTGGTATTGAGTAAATACGGTATGTTTGCCAAAGCCTCGCGAAATAGGATTATTCAGACTGCCTTGAGGTGTTAGATGGTGTCAATTCTGAAAAATTGAAAGCATTATACGTGGTATATTTTGTTTTACTTGGTTGTAAAACGTCCTTCAGGTTAAAAGCCGTTTATTTTTTCAAGTCTAAGTAACAACGGTGACTGGGAATCTAACCTGAACTGTATAGACGAACCAATGGGGGCAAGCGAATGCAGCGATTCTGATACTGTTCCGTGTTTTATTTTGACGACCAACACTAAAAAGAACCTCGTCTCAAGTAATAGTATGATCATCTACATAACTGCTATAGTATTCGGGAATGTAACTAAGCTGAAGAGTTTGTTAGGTTGAACTTAGGCACTATTAGTTCGATTGGAATTATTATTTTTGAGTTGGATGCGTCATTAATTGAAGAAGGGTACATGCTATAGTAGTAGCCCTAAATAAAGAGAATGTAATCACAAATCTCCATCACGTATCATAGATGCAAGCTTCATCCCAGTAATATCATCAAGGGAACTATTTAAAAATACACCAATCAAGCTATTATACTTTTAAAATATTTGTTTAAATGTTAACTCAGCACATTAAACATGTTATCGATCACTTGCAATAAAACGATGCAGTATATTTTTATCGTACTTGTATGTACGAAACGATGCTACCAAGTTTTGTAAGCATAGTGATGCAATATGAGTACATTTAGTAAATAGTCAAACAGCTACAGCTATTACTTTAGATAGCACTTTAAGATCTGTCATATTTCAGTATTTTATTGAACTTTTGCACAAAATTGTTGTTATTGTAACAAACTTGTAAGTCTTAAAAGAGAATTACGATATACTCTTTCATGAGTTATTCAATTTTATTTTAAGAATATAATGAAAGCGATATCTACTACTACAACACAAAATACGATAAGGTTGGTTCTTTTTTCTGTGAATGTGTAGCTAGCTACGATGTCTGAGTTTTAAAACCGCCCAAAGGCCTCTGAAATACTCTTACGATTCTTATGCTGAGGCAAGAACCGGGAGCCAAAGCACTGGGATGGCTACCGTGTTTGACGTGAATGCCACACACGATTACCCATCCATATTGCGACCAGTGCATGAGTTCCTTAACTTTGCCAACCTGTAACTAACGGCAAGCATAGTCACACTATGAGCGCTACATAAGGTTGGATGGTACAGATTAGTACAGACATTTTTAATCTATATTCCATTTGCCAAATTATATTTTTCATCGCTATCCCACGACAATTTCATCAAAATTTCTTTCATTTTTAAGTCCAAAGGCATTCCATTATAGATCGGATTTTTATTAAATTCTCTCATTGCATGCCTATTTACAAGTACAGATTTGAGATACTGAGCAGTGTGTGTTAAAAATATTACCGATTTTATCGCTATAATGTCTAAGGCAACGGCTACAAACAAACAGCAATATCTAGTCCCAAATAAAGCATAACCTATGGGCACTCTAGATAATAATAGATAAACACAAATAAACACCTTTTTTGAAAATAAATGCATATCATACATATGAGCATCCATGTTAACGCATACAAATGTTTGACTTGAGAAGTAAGTACTTTGTTATTGCAGATAATAAGTAAAAAAAAATCAAATGGCAATTTTAATATCGCATCACACATGCTTTCACATCTAGACCTTTTACGCTTAATGCTGGCGTTACAGTTTAGGCTCTTCCAGTACAAATTATTTTCTACACCAAGTACCTTAAGTTGAAAAGCGCTTTTATATACATTGGAGCTGAGATAGTTGCTTACAAATGTATAACTTGCTACCGTTGCTGCCTTAGCATGTTGAAAATGTTATTGTACACAGCGATGAAGCAAGTTATGCATTTCCAACGTGATTTCTAGAATATCTAGAATAAGCAGATTTGTCATTGTTTCTGCATACATATTATTATGTATGTGGGTGGTTGTGTAGGTAGTACAGCATTGTTATGAGCTGAATAGAAGAATAGGTTTCACATCTGTAAAGTTTACTTTTTTTTTATAAGTAGCAAAACTTTTGTGAATACTAAAGAATTGCTAAGTCGGTTTAATATGCACTTTTAATATTTAGTTTAACAGTTTGGTCTACACACCTGATAATGTATGTATCAGTAGTGGTGAGAGATGAGGAAAACAAAACGTCATTAGCCCATTTCATACCGTGGGTGTCAAAAGGAAAATACACAAAGCAAATAATATTTGGGACGAGATGGAAAATTCGACATCAAACAATTTACCAACCCGTCTGGTCAGCGTGGTATAGTAGGTAGACCAAATCTCTATTGACTCACAGTCACAGTGCTACTGTGAAGCAAGCTAGAAGAGTACACCTACATCGATCAGACAATACCAAAGGTTTGTAGTGGTCATTAGTTGCCGATATAACTTACGTAGCAACAAAACAATGCTTATGAAAATATTGGGTGGTTAAGATCTTTTTCAGGCGCGCTCAGTTTACATATTAATAAAATTGAAAACCATGATGCGGCATGTTGCACAGATTGTTTTATAATTTATATGCTGATGCTTACCTTGTGTTTGAATACATTACACGTTAAATTGACATTGGGATTAATAGGATTCGCATTTAATTTTTCTGTTTAAAATACTTTGTTGTGTTAATTTTATGTAAGTTTTGATTTTTATTTTATGAAACGGATAGTGAATAACTTATAGGGCCCTTGATAAAGTGATGCATATCCGTTTCCATTGGTTTTCAAAGTTAAGCTCCGTCGTCTTGGCCTCGGTCCTTTATAGAACCATTTTGGATTGGAATGGTTGTTTGAAGAAATATGGGTAGGCTCAGCTCGCAAACCAGGCGACCACTGTTAGACTTGCTCTTAGTATTGCATGTTTGAAAAGACAATTTTATGAATGTACCAGAATTGATTTGAAAACAGATATATAGGCTATACGGAAATATATAGCCCGAAGAACCGATGGACCTTGATACGAATTGTACAGCTAAGCGTAAATTGATCCAGGTTTGCAAACAGTCAACTCGTATTTGCTTGAGGCAAACGACCTATCTTATCTAAATATAGTATCAGACCTACTCGAACGCAAAAAATACACACTGTGAGTACTACAGCAATAAAACTCTTTTATTGAAACGTACGTCATAACACTCGGGTAAATGTGAATAAAATACACGTGTGCATACTTGTCAAGGAAAAGCGCACTTACACAAAAATTGTTGTAGTCTTCTATTTCCAGATGCCTCCTTTTGAGAATTTCTAGATGTTTCTTCATGTTGGTAAGGTTCAAATTAGTGTGCAAGTTTACTGTACCATGTTTTTCTTTACTTAGCGTCATTCCCGTTTACTCTATGACACAAAGCTTGAAAAAAGAACGGTGCCAGATGAGAAATACTTAAACGCATCAGAGACGTTCTTTAAAGGGAACATGAAGGGAGTTAATGTAATATGATAATAATGGTTTAGGGTAAGACGATGCGGAGATTTATATATATATATATATTTGTTGTAGTAGTAGAAAGTTCCTTCATGCATTTATTTTGACTGCGTTTCATTAAATACACTGAACAGCGGATTAGCAGGCCTACGCTACAAACCCCACTGTACAAAGGGAGTGATTAAATGCTAATGGACTAACCTAACTTGTTAACCTACACTATCCTAGAGTCTTAGGCTATCACCTATAATATCCTATCCTAGTTATCCTAATCCTTATACCTATATGTATCCTAAACCTATCCTAAATTGTACCTAGCGTATAATGCGTATAGGCTTGGTGCTCTGTGGTATTCTGTGATACAGACCAGCACTTATACGCACCTACTACTAGGCCCTTAACCTATGGCACGTACTATCGTGGTACTACTGTGGTATGCTGTGATACAGACCTACGATTCGTACGCGCCTAAGAACCTAATCCTATTTGTTCCTAAAATGCCTAGAACTTAGCCCTACCATACGTATTAATAATAATAATAATATAATAAAAATAATTTATTTATCCTCAAAAAATACAAAAAGGTACACTACAATTAGCCTTAAATTAGATTAATTGGTATAAGTAGCCGAAAGTCTTATATTTAGTTTTATATAATATCATAATTATATGGCATATAAACAATAGTGTACATAAGGCTAAAAAATATCTATTTGCACCATTGGCAAAAAAACTAAGATTGCGTTATAATACTTATAATACATCGGCTACCCGCTCGAACTAGGTTAAGGTGATTTTCCACCAGAGTGGCGAGACGAGACTAGGCGAGAAGAGAATTGAAATCGCACTGACCCTTTTCCACTAAAAATTGCCATCGCGAGCTCGCGCGTGACCGCCGCGCAGCCCGTAGGCTTCATTAGATAAAGATATAGGTACAGTGCTGTTTGAGTTCGTCTTGCAATACACACGCAATTTCTATCGCGAGAAGCGTGTTTCTGTTGCAAAGTTAATTTATACTCTATGTCGGAAGCAATACGGTTCATTTTTACACAAACAAATATTTCAATTCACGCCTCGCATATTCTCGCCAATCCACACTGTTTCCACCAAAGATGCGCTGGAAGAGAATTGAAAATTTGCCATTCAAATTTCAATTCTCTCCACGCCTCGCCTCGTCTCGCCACTCTGGTGGAAAATCAGCTTTATACCTGTGTTTCGAGCTGACGCTTGATTATTACGTAATGATACAAATGACTATAATATTTAAGTGTATGCTATACTATAACTTATTTTGAAAGTAATTAAATTAAGATTTATAGCAAATAATTAGAGACTAATTTATTTAAAATTAATAATACAAATACGAAATACTATTTAAAATTCAGTTCAGTTAGTAACGTAACTTATCAGTGCGAAAAAATACGTAAAAATAGTAATATTATTAACGTTCATTTTAAATCTACTAGTAATTTTTCTGTGTCGTCGTAATTAAGCTTTTGTAAATATTCTGATACTGTTGTGTTGCACATTTTATAATTATGACTATATATATAGAGTAATTTATTGAACTTATTATATAAGAACGGGCCTAGAAAAGTGTAAAATCTATTAACAAAGACATGATTCGTGTGAGGTGTTGTACAAACTAGGTCCTTTCTTCTTCTTTCAAAGGAATAGGAGAATAAGGGATTTCGGTGTGCTGTTTTAGTATAATGTTGAGTATATAGTTGGCGCACTGTTAGTACGTTGCATGACAAGTAGAGCTGGTACGCACTACGCACCAGCGTAGGGAATTTAAAAGGACGAAAAGTAGCAACTTTAAGTATTGCTCTTTGTGCTCGTTTTAGCGGCAAAATAACTGATTTTGCCGCACCACCCCACGTTGTAATGCAATATGTTAATATGGATTGACACAAAGCTAAATAAACCTGTTTTATTAATTTGTCATCGGCTATGTTACGTAGTTTTTTGAAAATATAAATTAATTTACGCGTTCTCGCACATACAATATCGATATGGTTACGAAAATTTAGATTTGTGTCAAGTGTTATACCTAGATATTTAATATTGTCAGTTTTAATTAATGTGGGACAAGTACATGCTAGGTCAGCGTGCATTCAACAGTTGTGTGCATAAATGTGTAGGTTACTAGGTGATGGATTAGTATTTCTCATTTTAAATAATATGTACTTCGTTTTGTCAATATTCATGGTTAGCAGGTTTTGGTGTGGCCAGTTTGAAACAATATTAAAACCATTTTGGGCATGGTCATATAGCTCACAGTATGTATTGGCCGAGAATAAAAGCGCTGTGTCATCAGCATATGATATTAATTTATCATTTTGAATATTTAAGCTGCAAAGGTCGTTTATATAGATGAAAAACAAAGTTGGCCCCAAAATACTACCCTGTGGTATGCCAAAACCACTATTTTTACGTTCAGAACCAACATATTTATCAATTTTTACACATTGATAGCGATCACTCAGACAGTCAGAAAAAAGTGCAAGTTGTGTACCCCTTATACCGAATGTCTAGAGCTTGCGCAACAGTATGGAGCAAGATATTGTATCGAAAGCCTTGTCTAGGTCTAAAAATATTCCCATGGAGTGCATGCTCTTATCTAGACTATTGGTTATGTGCGCCATAAGCTGGTGTACTGCTTGGTTAGTGGACTTTTTAGGCCTGAAGCCAAATTGGTTATCTGAAAGCAGTTTATTATCTTCGAGGTACTTAATCAATCGAATGTTTATTATTTTCTCCAAGATCTTAGAAAGGCCCGTTAAGACTGAAATAGGCCTATAATAAGTAATACATTTTTTGTCACCGGATTTAAAAATAGGGGTAACTACTGCTTTTTTAAATAAGCGAGGGAAAACTCCTTCGTGTAAGCATAAATTAAAAATATGTGTTAACACCGGCGCAAATATGTATTTGAATTTTTTGATAATATTGTTTGGTATATTATCCCACCCCACTGCACACACCTCTTTCAAACTACTTATGATACTTATTACTTCATCAACGTCGGTATCCAGCAATACAAAAGAATTTAGCGTTGGTGATTGGCTCGTTTGCGACGGCAAGCTACTTGGTTTAGGAGTATTTTCCGTTAAAGATCTACCGACGTTAATGAAATAATCGTTTATCTTATCAATTGCTGATATTGGACTTATGTCTGTTGACAGTAGATCGAGTGGTGCTTCTGAATTATTACAAGTAAATGTATTTTTTTTTTATAAATTTCCAGACGAGCTTACTGTTTTGTCCTGCTTTTTCCAATTGATTTTTGTCGTATTGAATTTTTACGGTTTTTAGAAGATTGTTGCAGAAGTTTCTGTATCTTTTATATGATACGGATAGTATTTCATTGTCAGGTGCCAGTTTTAGTTTTTGATGGAGTCTATCTCGGTGTCTTATGCAACGAACCAAGCCGGGAGTAATCCAAGGTTTTATGTTAGTATATTTTCGAGACGTATATATAAATGACGTATGTTTTGTTACTGCATCTTGCACTGAGCTTATAAAATATTGAAGAGAACTATTCGCATCCTTCGAGTTAAAAATTGGTTTAAAATCTATGCTACTTATACTAGTTGCGAGGGCTTTCATGTCCACTTTTGCATAGCTACGTGTGCAGTTGTTCCTGGGCGAAGATAATTTTACGGTCAATAGAATAGCACAGTGATCTGTTAATGATGAATTAGTAATTAATGTTATTGTTGGCTTAATTGACTTTATAATGAAATGGTCTAAGCAAGAGCCACTTTGGTGAGTTGGGTGATAACCGCTTGACCGCGCACAAGTGACTATTCTCCCTTTTTCGAAATTCCGTAAGCCGCGCACAAGTGACTACTTTCCCTTTTTGGTTACAGAGCTATACTCGGTCTGAATTTACTGTTTCTTTCTATTACGTAATGTTTTAAATTCTTTTTCTCTGTTCTATTCAAATCATTGAACATTTCTTCATGCTAAAAATACAAAGCGAGTCTTAAAATCGTTAACCCGGAAAGAAAAAATAATGTCAAATGCCACTCTTTGTTTCGCGCGCTCCGTGATTACGTGCATATCGTATGCGTGTAATTAAATATTTTTATACTATGATACATGTTTTTTGTTTTAATTCGGTGTAGATAGAATCCCTCTACAGTGAAAACTCATAAAATATGTATGTCATCGATTTACTTTTTAAAATAATCCGGTTTAAAATACACAAAGTGTTTTTTTAACACAGTTAACACAGTTAACCTCGAGATTATGCAATAATAATTCAAAACCATTTATATTACGGTTTATGCTGCGAATATTTTGTGTCAGCAAAGTCAGCACCTTTTCACTACTCGGTATAGAATATTTACACGCATCGACATCACATATTTTTGTTTCAGACACATAAAAATTATCTAGGTCACCGATCAATTGGTTGGTCATTTATAATTATATGTGAAAACTGTAAACAAGTAAAATATAAAAGTTAAATAAAAAAACAATATAAAATATAAAAGTACAATAGAAAGTGACGCTCTTAGGCGCCCTCATAATCTATGGATTGTATATATTTATCCTCAGCATACTTACGTGCAGGACAGCTTAGGTCACCAGTTTGATGGTCGGCTTTCCTCTTAAAACATTTGCACGTTGCACAATTTGGAGAGGCCGACTTGCTGCTACATTCTTTGAAGGAATGACCAACTTCGCCGCAGTGGTTGCAAGTGGGGCTGGTTTCTCGGCAATACTTAGCGGCGTGACCAAACTGCTGGCAATTGTAACATCTCGTGACAATCGTAAAGTCTCGCACCGGGCATGACGTCCAATTGATGAATACGCAACCTTGGTTTACCAGTGCCTTTCTGATAGAGGGAGCTACTTCCAAAACAAAGTTACAGGTTGGGAGGTTCTTCTTACCTGATTTATGGCTCAACTTAACTGCGGCTAAGAAAGAATCACGAGACGACTTCGGGAATTTGTCGGCAAGGTTTTGCTCATATACGCAGTCGAGCACTTCCTTTTCGCTAAGGGATACGGGAACACCTACGATGATAATTCTTGGGCGACGTTTCGTTGGTTCCTCAACGGTAAGGCCCGATGAAACTAGCTTATGCGAGTTCTTAAGCTTTTCAATGTCCTGCTTAGTTTCGGTGCTGATTAGGACGCCTCCATTACGTACTTTCCTCAGACCGCATACATGAAGTTTTAGTTCCTCCGGTGAAATAATCTTTTGGACCAGGGATTTCGTATCGTCGCTTGATTTCGATTTGTCGCTGGGATAAATTGCAATGGTACTCAGGTTATGAGGACGTACAAACTGATCTCTTCCTTTCTTCACCATATCTGCAAAAGAGTTACTGCTTGCAGGTTGTAATTTATCCTCGACTGTCGCCTTAATTTCCTTGAGAGAGCTACTAAGGTCCAGCTGGGTATTTAGGTGTTGTATGTTCGAGTGCGCAAGGATGGTCTTTTGTTTCAAAGATTGATATACTACGGCTATAGGGGCTGTCGCACCCATAACTTTACGGCACAGACCTGAGACCAGCTCTCTCTGGTTCGAGTTCATTTTTCCTTCGGCAACGACGGTGCATAACTCATTAAGGGAAGTCTCCACCGTATCCAGTCATCTTTCAATCTCTGGTATAGGCACGACTTCCTGGAGCATCTCATTCTGGATAGGTTTTTTGAGCGGCTTGGGCACATTTTCTACTACTGGAAGGGAGGGCGGAGTTGGTGTTGACGGAGGACTTCGTCCTGTTTTTTTGGCTGCGGCCAAACGGGCTAAATCCTGGGATCGACATAACTAGCACAAGTATTGTTTGTGTACTTAGTTAATGCAGTTCATATTTGCTGATTGTTATTAACACACACGACACAATTAGGGTCTGACTGCTAACACGACGTCGCGAAATATTGTTCGTAATTATTTAATTACTTTACAACAAAAGACAAGAAACACGTCTGCATAGTCAAACGTCGGTTGGTTCAATCCAAATAATATTAATATATACTTATATAGATAGGTGCGGGATATCTGCCACCGGAGACCTATGATGACAGACGGACTGTGGGTAGGAATCAGGTATGGTGGAGATGGTTTTCTGACGACCAACTCAACAGACTTATCGAGCTGATCCGTATTGATGGCTAAATGTGTCTTGGCCACCGTCAGAGGTGTGGGAAGGGTATTGATTCAAAGTCGGATTCAACTTGTGACTGGTTTTTTTTTTTATTCTACACGATCGTATATACTAAACTTATCCTATGTACACACACACAACTTTACGGTTGTGTGCTGTGTGTGAAGGGTGCCATCTCAGCGGTATATGCCTTAGGTGAATACGTGATTTTCTCTTAATTTAATAGAAATCACGAACAATAATTGTTGCGGTAAAAACTCACGTAGGATTTAGAACTAGTTAAATTTCTACGAATTATAACTAAGTTTTTGAAGAATAATTTTAACTGCCTACTAAGTAATTTTAGATGAGTATTTTTTTACTTTATTTGTAATCTTAAGGTGTCTTAATCATCGAATAATTTTGAGCCATTCGCAGCCATCCGCTGCCCTTGTGGGAGGTCTACCTCTGCTACGACGCGGCAACGTCCAGTTTGTAGCCTAGGTTTCTTCAAAAAATTAAAATTATACATACATACATAACTTCACGCCTTTTATCCCCGAAGGGGTAGGCAGAGGTGTATTACACACCCACTTTTCGCCAGTTATGTTTCGGTCCCAATGTAATAGGGGGCGAGCCTATTGCCATCTTCCGGGCACATTATTAAGCGAGCGATAATTATTAACATTATTAATACACACATAACTTCGAAAAGTCAGAGGTGTGTGCCCGGGGTACCTGGGGATCGAACCCGAGACCGTCGTCTCGCCAGTCCGTTACGTACACCACTGGGATATCGCCTAAAAACTATTCGTCTATAAATAAATTAAAATTATATATTACATAAATTAAAATTAAGGAACGTTGAAGTGGTTTGGACACTTGGAGCAAATGAGTGAAGAAAGAATGACGAATCAGATCTATAAGGCAAATGCAAGCCGGCCGCGGTAGACCTCGTCGGACATTCCTCGACCAAATCGGGGACGTCCTAAAAAAACGGCAAGGCCGAAGGACCCTAAACCGGAAAGAGTAATGAGTGTAGAGGAAGCGTGTGAGGTTTGTAAGGATACAAACAAGTGGAGGGTAGGGAATCGCATAAGCATTCGTCGCTACCCCCCGACGGGTATTGGCCCGCCAGATGGTCAGGCGGGCTCCGAACAAAACCGCCTTGACGGCGGAATAAGGAGTTGGGCTCCGCCGCCAAAACACCCAGCAGCCGCAAAGGATAGGGAGGATTTTAACGCAACACTGCATCTCCTCTTTCTCTGCGGCCCCACCGCGACGCATCGAATGGTGCGCCCCCATTTGGTCGCGGGAGATAGGGCGCGCGGCATCGCAACACCGACACGCCTCTCCTCCCGCGACCGCGCCCGACTGCGAGGGACAGACAGAACTGTCCGCCGCACCCACACAGTTGGAAGCCCACGCGGAGCGTCTACTCCTGGGATCTCTCTTAGCTTCACCAATCCACGGTTACTGAGCCCCCACCACGACAAGGTGGAGATCCTACGGGGGGGGGCTGTAGTGGCTGTTGTCTCTGCCTACCCCGACGGGGAAAAGGCGTGAGTATATGTATGTATTAAAATTGTACCTGTGACACTTACGATATTTTATATACCCGTATAGGCTTAGCCTTTTATTTACAATTTATGGGCATTTTAAATCAATCCTAGTAAACAATGAAGCAGTCAACATGCCTTGAACCTCTATAAAGTTCAATATAATATTGTGAGCCATTTAATATTTGACGTCAAAACTGGCGGACAAAGCTTGTAAATTTATCGTATAGAGAACCAACTATCGGGTAACAGTTTGCGGCTTTGAAGTTACAAATCAAGTAAAGTTGTATATCGCCGTCCCCAGCGAATAATATCGTAATCAACTATTGCGATAGAAGTGCTTTTATGGGGAATTATTGTTCTAAAGGTACGATTACACCTTGTGAATTTTTTTCACGTGATTCGTACGATTACATTTCGAGTTAGACATTTTGTAATGAATTTACCTGTACTATTCGTCTATAAATAAAAACTATTTTTTGTGACGAATATCATCTTAATGAATCAATACTGTCCCCTTGAAGTTATTCTTTTTCCAGTAAACTGTAATTACAATTTTATTCGGGTACAATAAATATAGCTTATTTCGGTAAAGTATATTACCATTCCTTTTGCTATGGAATATTAATGTTAACCAATTTACTGTTACCACAATATATTGTTTTGAACTATGATTAATATGGTAATAATAAGTTATCATTACAATCAACCTCGCTACTTTACAGTCATGACGATCGCAATTAACTATTGCTGTATAGGTCACTGTCAACAATTTACTCGAATAAAATCGTATTGTTGCATTACGGTTTGAAAATTGTGTTTACATTTTGGTAATATGATTTTTTGATTATATTTTTATGGGTGTAAAACTAATATATTTTTAAGTTACATATCTTTAAACAACAAAAAAATACCTATCTAATGGTATGTCAACGAGTTTGCTATGTAAAACTGATAAGAAGTTATAATCAAAAAACGGTTTTTTATTTTTCCTGTAAATTTTACTTTTTTTGATTACGATGTTATTCGTTGGGGACGGCGATATTATTTGGAACATTGCTGTTTGACAGGATCTAGTTTGTGTATCGGGATGTCATTAGGAATGATATTTGAGCGTAAGATCTAGTATACTTGTTATAAAATAAAAAGCTAAATTCTATATTTATCCTTGCTAAAATGGTAAAACAAAGCAAGTTCAAGTAGTGTCAATCAGCTTTTGACGGAATATTTATGTTAATTCACAGAGTACTGTTTCTGTTGCGTTTTTACTCGAGCAGCTGCTCATATCGTCTTTCTCTGTTTTATATAGAAAATGGATTTGGATAACTTACTTGTCGCCTACCTAGAAAGTTTACATACATACATACATATCGTCACGCCTTTTATCCCCGAAGGGGTAAGCAGAGGTGTATTTCTACACCCACTTTTCGCCAGATATACTCTAGTCCCACGTAATAAGGGGCGAGCCTATTGCCGTACCGGGCACATTTCCAGACTCCGTGCTGCTACTGAGAATTTCGTGACCGAAAAACCCAATAACACTGCCCGACCCAGGAATCGAACCCGGGACCTCCCGATCCCACGCGCACATTTATGCCGCGAGAACAACGAGGCAGTCGTATAGGGTTTGGTGTCGAGTTTTCCGTCTCTACGCAAAGATGGTATTTGCATCGTGTTATCCCTTAGTCGCCTTTTACGACACCCACGGGAAGATAGGGGGTGGTGACACTTGTATTCTATGCCGTCAACCACACGGCCAGAAAGTTTGGTTTATAGCAATTATTAATTTAATACAGCAACAATATCAGTCTATCACATGGATCTTTAAATTAAGCTGTGTAAATCAGATATAGATAAGTACACCTCCACTTAACCCATAAATTGACAAATGCAAGTCCATGTCTGTTTGTAAACCTACTCCCAATAGCAAAGCGTAAAAATACCGACGACAGAAATACGTATTGCGACGAAGCAATTTCTGGCACTTTTATTACTAACCCTTTAACTCAATTCACCCTCCATGTCGCCGATAGAGCGGAATCTCAATGGCTTGAAGCCTCTAAAGCAGGGATGGCCAATCGATCGATCGCGATCAAATGCTCGATCACGGCTATAAGTAGAGTCGATCTCGGCCAGACAATAAGAGTTTTATCTACTGCTGAAATCAATTTGCTTGTAATTTTTTCCAGTCATTGCCCATTAGAATACTATTTTCTCTCAAAATTTCAATAAAAAATCCGAAATTAATACCTAACATCTAAACCTATACAGTTTATTTTAAAGTTTAAAGAAGTCTAATATTGGTAGATCCGTGTGAGATCTACCAATACTACACTTCTTTAAACTTTTGTCGATCAACATTGAAACCTATAAATAAATTCTACAAAATAGGTCGAGTGGTATGGTGAAGTGAGTGGTTATGCTGATACGGTACGCGAAAGCTTTTGATGGTATGAATTTTTCTATAGCCTTTTAAACATAACAAGCCTCTTCTCTGCAAGAGTCTTGAATAAATAGAGCAACGATGAGTTTTCGGAATGTTACTTATACCGGCTACAAAACAGTTATGCGAGTAAGTTAAAAGTGATATATCTTTTGAATGAAATTATATAAAACAGCGGCTGATGGAATAGTTCTAAAGTGTCGGTAGATAGAATCTTTGTACAGGTCAGTAGTAGGGCATACAATGTATGCATATTTATTGACCATGCCACTCTCTAGATGCTGATGTTTTCATAAGTTCATCACGACTACACTGTTCGTGATGTAGACATAAATACGATACCTAGAACTAAACTCGACTATAATAACAAACTTGTTTACCATGTCTGGCATCGCTCTAAGCCAGTAGCGCATCCTTCAACATAGCGGAATATCAAGTAATATTTGCGGTTATTATTTTGTCTTTACGTCGGAAACTCATGGATTATGGGTTCAATCTACAACTCATGGTGCAGGCAGAGGAAGTGCGAGTGAAACTCCCATGCAGGCTTTTGAGGCGTTCCCACTAAAACCACCACGACGTAGACGTTCCGTTGTGGTGGAGCCACGGAAAACCATTGACATAAGTTTTTCGAGTTGATTGGGTCCATTGCTATAAATATGCTGAGGCAGCTATGTAATGGCATGGTTGAAGAATAACTTACTTTCGCTAAACCTCAGTAAAACAACTTATACACGCTGATTTTTTATTGGTTTAGGAAAAAGAAACCTCATGTCCGAAATAAAATCCTCTATTCATATTCAAAATCAAAATTCATATAGCACCTAAAACAAAACAGTTATGAAAGTCAGTAATTGTAGGAAATACGTAGTACGCACAATTCTCTCGAGTTGGGTTTGTTCGAGCGCCGCGCGGTCGTGACGCCGCGCGTGCCGCCCGGCGCCGTCAGCTGTTACCTACAGCGGTTGTAGGTAGTTAGTGCGGACCGAGTGATACGTAATTTACTTATAAAACACGATTTAGGTAATTACGATGCCAACAATTTTAAACACATGTTTTTTCTTCTTTTGTTATCTTTTTAAGAACCACTCGCGCACCCTAGTACTAAGTCCCGTGTTACTACGGACATTACAAACCTACCACTAACAGACACAGGAGTTAAAACAAGAATTTATGAATCACACAAAGTGTTGTGTCAAACATCCCGGATTTTTATCGCAGACACCGCAGTTGAATGACCAATGCTTAGTACCTATGTGTGTATATGACACGATCGGACGGCATTTCGTTTGCGCGCGGCAATGGTGATCATGAACTATTAAATTATTTATTTTCTCAATATTTTTTTAGCTTATATTTCAAATATTATTAGCTGGTTAGGTTCTGTTAACGATAAGTAATAAGATGGTTTTCGCTCCAAAACCAATTAAAAATCAGCGTGGTTCATCATCTCATGGTGCAGGCAGAGGAAGTGCGAGTGAAACTCCCATGCAGGCTTTTGAGGCGTTCCCACTAAAACCACCACGACGTAGACGTTCCGTTGTGGTGGAGCCACGGAACACCATTGACATAAGTTGCCAAAAGAAGGTATTTCAAGCATCACCTTTTGTCAACATGTACCTACTTCAATCTTCGTATTTTATTATTTGAAGAGAACATTTCATATAATGATAAACTTGATAAATCAACTGCTTTACTTCATTAACATAAAAAAATAGTTTCTGAATATCGATATAAGTCAATGGTAGGTGTAAAATATTTTATGTCAATTTAACAAAAGTCCTCTAAACTATACCAAGGACAAAAATTAAAGCTAAATATCAAGTCACAAAACAAATCATTTTCTAAATGCAGGTCAAACGTTCTGAAGAGAAAGAAAAATTACAATTCGTCATTTAAGTGAAATCATATTTTTACCAATCCGTGTTATAAGTCGCAAAGTTTTTAGCAGCTTACTTGTGTTTGCGTGGTGTGAAAGAAGGTTCGGCTAAAAAAGTTGTAAAATAGAAAAAGTGATGGAACTTGGATCGTGTGGATTGTAAAAGTGATCACAGTGTACTATTAATCGGGTTTAGATTTATTTTGGAAACTATAGTAACTTGAGCAACACAATGCTAGTGTTATCATGTTTTCGTTTAATGTTTTTATGTATATAGAATTATTTAACATTTACGTAAATGTTATACATTGAAATGGAACTACTCTTTAGGAGTTTAACAGCAATTTCTTTTGGTTTTGCGGTTATTGATTTAAACATAAATCTGGAAACCTATCTGTATATTAGATCAAGAACTCGCGAATCAATAACTGACTGCCTGGATAACGTAGTTGTCACCGTACTGCATTAAGTACTGTTAGTTCAACACCCACAGAGGACAACACTTTGTGTGATCCTCACATTGTTGTTTCGCGTCTGGAATTTCTTAGATTTCATTGCTAACATGTTTATAAAGTCTCCTACGATACAAGATTTATTTCTGTTAAGTGTGAGGGAAAATGAATAGAAACATGTTCATGATGTACTTACTGCTACAGATCTCTTAACCAGCCGATAGCATAAACGTCCGTTTCACACTCATTTGGTATAATAACAAGCAAAAATAAACTATTTGGCTGCCAACACTCTAGTCGCAATCTTTGTAATATATTGCAATAAAACGCTCGTGATCTGTGTTGTCCGCCCATTTAACTCTTATCGCAACTGTTAGGGAAAGTCACACAGAAATAATAGTCTATTTCCCTTTGAGAATGTTCGGAAAATATGGGCTAGATTTTAGTACTGTTGGAATAGTATTATAGTTGTGTGTCCTACTAGCATAGTATGTATATTAAAGGTAAAATATATAGGTTAGTTTATAGTAAAACTTTGAATTGTTCAGTGAGGTTATTTCTTTTGAACACTGTTGAATTGTTTCTGAGTGCGTTTTGTTGCTGTAACTGTTATAAAGTATATTTTTTGGAAAAATTGTTAAGAAAACTAGTTATTGATATAACTATAAAGCAAGCAAGCAAAATATTCAAGTTAAAGCAATTAAAACAAAATAAAAAGCAGCGAGAAAAATAATCAGCAACGTAGTAATTCTTTTAAAATGGCTTTTAGTTGTATAGCCAAAAAGCTTATTAAAAAGTCAAGGTACATTTAATCCCCGATAACAACACAACTGACTCGTGCTTGGCTATAGTAGAGCGGGCGGCCCCCGCGCGTCTTCGCGTCTCCGCATTGAAGCGAGCGGCGCGTTCGCGGGTGCGGTGTACAGTGTTTGTCAAATACAATACGGACGAAGAAAAATATTGCTCCTAGAATTTTTGTACTAGAAAAATCCGTTGAAAAAAATGATTATCACACTGTAAAAGTAGTAAGTTATTTTTATTTTTAAAGAAACGTACGAACGTTTATAAAAATAACTTCATGCCCATGAAATTGTAATATTACTTAATTTCAAAGTCTTGAGATAACAGTTTTGTTTTTCTATCGCTAATGTTTTGGCATCAATGGTCGTGATGATTTGCTCTTATAAAATTTTCAACATTCAAATTCATTACAAATCAGAAGGTGTTATGATGCTTAAGAGCACAGTTAACTCAGAAAAGTTTGAGAACAGCACGCTCCGCGTTGTTTCCCGCCGTGCTGCTGGAGTTGCCGCGCTACTGCAGTGCCTCTGGCATGCTTGCACAAGCGGGCATAAAACTTTCACGCTATCATACGCTAACAATGCACCTCCATCATGCGCAGGGTACGCATCAGCCCCAATAGCATCCTGGGTACCGTGGCGGACAGGTGGGACAGCCCCATACTGGGGTATTGAATACGTCTACATACTACGCCACAGTTTAAACATGGTTAAGATCGCGAGAAGCGGTTGGATACGGGCGGCTCAAGATCAGTCTGTGTGGAGAACCTCGAGGGAGGCCTATGTACAGCAGTGGACGGCTCTAGGCTGACATTATGATAATGACTATATTAGTCTTAGAAACACACACACGAGAAAATGATAAAACACTGTCAGATAATGGCACAGTTTTCAGAAACCGCATTGTAATGTTTAATCCTTTTATTTCGCACTGTTTTAATCTGATAGGAAAAATCAAAATTTGTGATATGGTGTACCTATACAATTGCCAGAATTTATTGTTTTATTCATACGAAGAAACGTTGTATCTAAATTATGCATACCATAGAATCAATGAAACAATACTAATTATTTTGTTGATTATATGTTTTAGTTCTAGTTTCTAGTTTTGTGTTCCTCACAGTTTCTTTATTTCGGCGTTTGAACCTAATCAAAAAGATCATCAAAATATATTAAACAAGCACTCTCTTTTCCAGTAAACATAAAAAACCTAAAACCCCATTCGTTCGTCTGAAAGTTGTTCAAGTTTATGAATTTTTCATTTAGTTACTTTATCTTTACAATTAATTGTTCCATAAAAACTCGTTAATAAGGTCTGTTTCTGTTTGTTAGTTCACAAACTGCCATTTTGTAGAGCTGCAATGTAACAAAGGTCAAGTACAAAAGAAATTATGAAAGGATTCTTACTCAAGGTTTTTGGTAAGTCAAATATTGGCTCTGGAACAAAGGTATCTTTATTTTGGACCTTATATTCCTTAGAATAGAGCTTATAAATAGAAGTACTTAAAGATAATCTACTTTAGTAAGGTAACAATGTTCGGCTTCTGCCTAGATGAGTTTTGAAATTTAAGCCTCTCTACAACGGCCTTGTTATTCTAGTGTATCAATAAAAACTATTGCAAATTATAAAATATCATAATCATGAATAACGGATTTGTATTCAAGGACTGTAATGGTGCTACTATTAGGAAACTAATACTGGCATTAGGAAACTTATAAGCAGCTTATGGCCTACAATTTGAACTCAATGAAAAGCTCACCAACTTCATATATTGTTTATTTTCTCTCGTATATTAAAAAAAGTTTATTTAAAAAATAGTTTATTATTAATATAAATAAATAAGTTTATTACACGTAATCTTAGTACAAATATATGGCTTATAGTATAGATTTACAAGCTATAGACCCTGACTTCTAAACTAGGTATGTACCTGTATCTTAGAAGCCAGTGTTTCCTTCTGATTGATACATTTATATAAGCCTCACAAGTGGTTACAAGAATCGATATTCTCATGGAAGTTTAGTGAGACAAATATTAACTACAAGTAGCGAAAAGAAAATGGAGAAACCTTTGTTACTTTATTGTATAGAGGTAATTTAATGTAAAAGTGACGAATTTAATGGATTTGGATACTTTTAATCTTATAAACTATTATGTGTAGTGTAAGTGTAGTTATGTGTGTGTAAGGGGTGTGTATGAGGATGTTTGCGTGTGTGTATATAAATTCATAATTATGAGCGTATGAGAGTATTATTTAATGTAATTTTATCTTGTTTCAAGGAATATAGCTGTTAATTTCCTAATTCTTCGGTATTACGGAAGGTAAGTTTTGGAAGATAATCTTTTAATGCAATTTTTATTTGAAATTTAGTTTTAGAATATATTTTTAGTTTCGTAATTCTATTCTATTCTATTTTTTTTCTACCACATACACACATCACTATCTAGTCCCAAAATAAGCAGAGCTTGTACTATGGACATACACACGTAGACACATTATACTAGACAATGGATAAACACATATATACAGTTTTTTTTTTGTTTTTTTTTTGTAAATACATACATAGAAACATCCTGAACAAGACAAACATCCATGTTCATGCACACAAATGCTTGACTTGAGCGGGAATCGAACCCGCGACCATCGGCGTAGCAGTCGCTTACACTCTCGCTGCGCCAACCGGTCGTCTATTATATTATTATAAAGTCTAGTACTGGCCAGGTAGTAGTGTCGTTCCGCGAATGAAGTTTAATGCGGCTCTTGAGGAAGGATTTTGTATTTAATTCTTCCACTTGGCTCCGAAAGAGGACGAGATGAGTGCTTACGCAGAGTCGACATAAGGACATAAAGCTGTCTGACCGTCAGCATGTTCGGTTCCGCATATAGTTGCATCGTAGGATATCTAAGTGGCCGTTAGAAAATAACTTTAAGGACCATTCTTTGTGCACGTTTGAGTCTCATAAAATAGCATTCAGTGGCTGCACCTCAAGCACGTTTACAGTACGTTAGGATCGATAGGCAGATAGCAACGTACACCAATTTAAAGTATCCATATCAGCACATCTTCGTAATTTTTGAAGATATAAAGTTTTGCGTGTCAAGGTGTTTATGCCAGTTCAGATGTTGGTCGATATATACACCTAAATATTTAAGACTGCTTGACTTAATAATGGGGATGCAGTTACAGGGAAAGTACGATCACGTGAATGGGCTTTAATATTATTCAGAGAAGGTGAAGGTAACAAATTAGAATTTATGGAAAACGGCATTTACGCTGATTTTTAATTGGTTTTGGAGCGAAAACCATCTTATTACTTATCGTTAACAGAACCTAACCAGCTAATAATATTTGAAATATAAGCTAAAAAAATATTGAGAAAATAAATAATTTAATAGTTCATGATCACCATTGCCGCGCGCAAACGAAATGCCGTCCGATCGTGTCATATACACACATAGGTACTAAGCATTGGTCATTCAACTGCGGTGTCTGCGATAAAAATCCGGGATGTTTGACACAACACTTTGTGTGATTCATAAATTCTTGTTTCGACTCCTGTGTCCGTTAGTGGTAGGTTTGTAATGTCCGTAGTAACACGGGACTTAGTACTAGGGTGCGCGAGTGGTTCTTAAAAAGATAACAAAAGAAGAAAAAACATGTGTTTAAAATTGTTGGCATCGTAATTACCTAAATCGTGTTTTATAAGTAAATTACGTATCACTCGGTCCGCACTAACTACCTACAACCGCTGTAGGTAACAGCTGACGGCGCCGGGCGGCACGCGCGGCGTCACGACCGCGCGGCGCTCGAACAAACCCAACTCGATAGAATTGTGCGTACTACGTATTTCCTACAATTACTGACTTTCATAACTGTTTTGTTTTAGGTGCTATATGAATTTTGATTTTGAATATGAATAGAGGATTTTATTTCGGACATGAGGTTTCTTTTTCCTAAACCAATAAAAAATCAGCGTGTATAAGTTGTTTTACTGAGGTTTAGCGAAAGTAAGTTATTCTTCAACCATGCCATTACATAGCTGCCTCAGCATATTTATAGCAATGGACCCAATCAACTCGAAAAACTTATGTCAATGGTGTTCCGTGGCTCCACCACAACGGAACGTCTACGTCGTGGTGGTTTTAGTGGGAACGCCTCAAAAGCCTGCATGGGAGTTCCACTCGCACTTCCTCTGCCTGCACCATGAGTTGTAGATTGAACCCATAATCCATGAGTTTCCGACGTAAAGACAAAATAATAACCGCAAATATTACTTGATATTCCGCTATGTTGAAGGATGCGCTACTGGCTTAGAGCGATGCCAGACATGGTAAACAAGTTTGTTATTATAGTCGAGTTTAGTTCTAGGTATCGTATTTATGTCTACATCACGAACAGTGTAGTCGTGATGAACTTATGAAAACATCAGCATCTAGAGAGTGGCATGGTCAATAAATATGCATACATTGTATGCCCTACTATTGACCTGTACAAAGATTCTATCTACCGACACTTTAGAACTATTCCATCAGCCGCTGTTTTATATAATTTCATTCAAAAGATATATCACTTTTAACTTACTCGCATAACTGTTTTGTAGCCGGTATAAGTAACATTCCGAAAACTCATCGTTGCTCTATTTATTCAAGACTCTTGCAGAGAAGAGGCTTGTTATGTTTAAAAGGCTATAGAAAAATTCATACCATCAAAAGCTTTCGCGTACCGTAAAACTGTGTCCCGAAGAGCATTTTTACAGAGAAGACTACTTTTATCCGTTCCCGTTTCTTGATATCTATATTTTAAGGCGCGCAGCACCTTTTCATGGTTAACCTATAACTAGTTGACAATACAACAAGAGGTTCACTAAAAAGTATTAAATAAAAATAACTACGTTAAAAACAACCGACTTCAAAAACGAAAAAGTGAAAAATAATAAAGATTTAACATTAATTAAATACTACCTATTATGTATATGTGCTATTTACTAATTGGTTTGAAGTCGGTGCCAAATCAAATTACAAAAGCCTTTAAATTAAAGAAGGCATTTCATAATTCACATGAATTCACATTCTGTTCAATACATTTTCGTATTATTTTTTTCATTATTCTTCGTATTAACTGAAGCTGCTTATAATATTAAGATCAAATTGCTCTTTATAAGGTTTATTTATGCATCTTTATCTTTATCGTAGTCATTCCTTTGTATTAATTTGCTCGTATTCATTTAAGTGATTAAAATATTATTATTTGTTTTAAGGCTTGGCACCGACTTCAAACCTATTGATAAATAGCACATATAAATAATAGGTAGTATTTAATTAATGTTAAATCTTTATTATTTTTCACTTTTTCGCTTTTGAAGTCGGTTGTTTTTAACGTAGTTATTTTTATTTAATACTTTTTTCACCTAGTGAATAAAGGGTTAAATAAAAAACTTAATTAGCTCCTAAAAATCTCCAATTCAAGTAGTGGAACGAAGTGGAAAGATTCATTTCATTCAGTTATTCAATCATTTTATTATCTGTCAGTATAGTAAGCGTCTTCATATCGTCAAAGGGATGGGCCTTTTGTTACAAAGAATACGACTGTTGTTTGAGGCACTGTACTGAATTAGTTTTACGTTAGAACTTCTGTCTGAGAATCTAATTGGGCTCGTTTAGACGTGGTGTTCCTATTTTCTGAGAGTATGTGTTACGAAAATGATATGGCAGACACCAAATTTGGTCACACACTCACACGAAATAGAAAACTTATTAGCCGTTTTGCTTTAATTTATCCTGAAGTTGTATTAATTTCAAATATTATTTATTTTGGTTTTTTTTATTTTAGGTTTATCAAATAAAATTTGTATCGTATTGGGTTAAATTAACTGGTATAAATCTGGACGCATATTGCGTAGGAGTTTTCATATAATTATTATAAATTTAAAGTAAAAAATCGAAAAAGATAAACAAAATCTTCAAGGATACGACATTAATATTGTAAATTAGATGCAAGGCATAAACGCTTGGTTATAAGTCCTTTACCTTTAAATTAAGAAGTAAATTTCGGATAGCTATCAACTTACTTTTGTTTAAAAATATTTATATCCTCGTTGATCGTTAGTCATAAAAAATCACTACTAGGAGAGTGAATTTGCGGTTAAAAGTTAATAGGGGATTTTCACAATTTTGAAGTAAGTTACTCTGCATATGACCGTACCAGTTGCATAACACAGACGCACCGTCTAACTTCTGCGGAGGTAGCATTTGTGAGCTGAATGTATAACTCGAGCCGTTCAATATGACCACCACATTTCCTCATTGATATAGCAACTAGGTCAAACCGTATAATAAGCTGTCTTGTAGTGAGGGAATAGACTTCAAAATGATATCTTGCGTAATTTTGAACTTATGAAGATGAAGATGAGTCTGAAAATTTTGTTCGTTTAGAATATATATTTTTAAATTTTTACCCTTAAGCATGCATATATTATTTACATAAGAGGTCTCAAGGTGATTTTCCATCAGAGTGGCGAGACGAGACTAGGCGAGAAGAGAATTGAAATCGCACTGACCCTTTTCCACTAAAAATTGCCATCGCGAGCTCGCGCGTGACCGCCGCGCCGCCCGTAGGCTTCATAAGATACAGATGTAGGTACAGTGCTGTTTGAGTTCGTCTTGCAATACACACGAAATTTCTATCGCGAGAAGCGTGTTTCTGTTGCAAAGTTAATTTATACTCTATGTCGGAAGCAATACGGTTCATTTTTACACAAATAAATAATTCAATTCACGCCTCGCATATTCTCGCCAATCCACACTGTTTCCACCAAAGGTGCGCTGGGAGAGAATTGAAAATTTGCCATACAAATTTAAATTCTCTCCTCGCCTCGCCTCGTCTCGCCACTCCGGTGGAAAATCAGCTTCAATAGAGTGAAAATTGAAAAATAAAAGTGTGACATATCTTTTGTTTCAGTTTGTTTTGCCTTCAAATAATACTTCAGCACATTTGCAACTTTAAAAGTAACGTACGAAATATGTTTCTTGAGTCCCTTTAACAATTCGAGTTTTCTACGATGTCTGCTGTAAGGGAAACCTTTGGGACTTTTTAAGACGTAAAAAGTTGCTGTTAAGATTTGAATAATTTTAAACTTTCGCGACTTGTACGTGTTAAGATTTGACGCCCAAGCGGGCGGAGACACGCACATGCAGGATATGCACATAAGGATATAACGATAAGTTTGGTAGGAAGCTTCGTCACCAGTTAACCGGACTATTCAAAGAGAGGAACCGATTCTATAAATGTTTCGCATTAACTCTTGAAGTCCTGGTAAATGAAATTGATTAATTAACTGGAAATAAAAACATTTAAGAAAATACGGTGATGCGTAAATTTTAATGATGGACTGTTTGAAATAGAATTAAATTTTTATATAAGTCAAATCGATTATATCGATTAAGTAACATTTTGTTTAATCTATTGAAAATTTCTGACAATGGTCACACTGAACTGTCAACTTCCGTTCTTGCCATGAAAAAATTAAGACGCCGTTTTGCTCTCTCGCGTGGAATATTGTAATAAAATTGGAAGTATTGGAACCCGATTGAGTGCCGCTTCTTTAATCAGCTGGCATCGGTTTATTTGTGATAAAAGATAAGTTGTATCTAAATGAACATTTGTGAAATATTGAACTTTGTAAAACACGTGTGTGAATTCCTGTTTGGTGCCTGAAGAAGGACGCCGATCTGGACACTGGTATTTATTCGATTCTCTTGTTATTTTGGTATAAATTATGAGTTAATCTTATAGGTCCACTCAAGAACATCACCAGGAGATATAAGGTAAAATTTTCATGTAACTACAGTATAATTTGTCATCGCTGAGAATCTCAGCAATATATGTCAGACATTTGATTGCTTTAGGACAACTGGATGAATATAAATTAGCTTCCACTGTGCCTACAACCAATTTCCAGTATGCCTACGGTAATTCTAGACATAATTTTTGGTGCAGAGCTGTAGTTGAAATTTAGCCGCTGTTGCATTACTGAGTACAAACCTGAGATTGGTATAAGCTTGTATCTCATCACCTTGTAGACAGTATTGTAGTGTTTGTCAGGTCAGTTTTTGCCTAAAATACATATTATTTATTTGTATAAGTTGTGACCTAGATAATTTGAAACACATTGTCACACATAACCTCAATCAGTAATTGTTTGATTAAAATTGTTGAAATCTAGCATAGATTTGTTGCTGTTACTATTAATAAGTCACTTTGATTGGATACATAACAGCTGTATGAATCAATTAATTTTGTAAATTAAGTTTATTGCATATATTCATAAACATTATAACAACCAACTTGACCTTGCCACTTGGGCGGATCACATTAATAAACTTTTCTTTTGTTATAATATATAGATAATATTGTTAGGTAACACATACTATTACTATTGTATATCTCAAATAACACAGCCAGTCTGTCTGTTGCAAGTAATTAGTTAATTTATTTGAATATTTAACTTTAATTAACTTATTTGAAGTTTCAACTTTTGATAACTTTGACTTTGTTTTGTGTCAATATATATTGAAACTATTAATTTTGTTGGACAGTAGATACCTGTCACTTGCTTGTACCAGCAGTGAACAGGCTAATACTTTGTTGGTTTCAAAGAATTAACAAATATTAAGTTTTGATTGTTAATTTTATTTAACGCTTGTCCGGGCTCTTTTGAATTTTGATTATGTCAGCTATCAAGGACTTGCGTGCGGCTGCTGGTGCTATTGCATCAGATTTGCGCTGGTTTGCCTCGGCCAGTGCCTTAGAGAACCGGCCTGATCGCCTGCAGGCCTTACTACAAAAGTACGAGCGGATCGATGATCGCCTGGCAAGTGTGGAACAGCAATTCCGCACTTTCAGCGCTTGCTGTCTCGAAGTCTCAGTCAATGATTTCACCGCTGACCAGCGAAATAAGGTCAATGAAGACTATGCCCAGGTCTTAGACTTGTATGATGCTGTCTCCAATAGTGCGAGACAACTAGTTGCCGATAGGGAAAGGCAACCCGGCCTGAAGCAGGAGCTTCCTAGGTCAGCACCGGGGCTGGTGAGTAGGCTACTTTAGACCTCCCCATTTTGATGGCTGCCTAGGAAGCTACCTGGGCTTCGTTAATTTGTTTGACAGCCTGGTCAATGACAGGGCAGACCTTCGCCTGGCACAAAAATTGGCATATTTGATGTCGGTTCTGGATGGGGAGGCCAAGGGCCTCATCCAGCATCTGCCCGTGTCTGACAAGGCGTACCAGACGGCTCGGGACTTAATTACCCGTAGGTACCATAATAAGCGTGGCCTCGCCGACACGCACATCGAGCAGATTTTGGGTTTGCCGACGCTCACCCGGGTCTCTAGGTTGCGCACCCAACTGTTGAACCCGCTCTTGGTGGCCATCAACGCACTTAAGTGCCTTGACCTGCCCGTGGACCAATGGTCCTATCTATTGGTGCACATTGTGCTGAAAAAGCTTCCTGCCGACCTGAGGTCGCGTTTTGAACAGCGCTTTGGTGGGGATAGTGCGACCCATCTGCCCCCCTTTGCTGACCTGGAGAGGATCCTGGAGGATGAGTGCCGGGTCTTGGACAACTCCGGTGGTGACACGCCGGCTAAGACGCAGCCGCCCAAGGTCAAGAAGCTGGCTCGCGTTCACACCCGAGCCAATGTTGACCGGCGCCCTCCTCGCTTTGCAGTCAAGCAGAGCCCAGAAGAGCGGAGTGCTCTTACTGCAAGGTCACGGGGCACAGAACGGCCAGTTGTAGGGCATTCTTGGACCTACATGTCGCCTCTCGTAGGCGCATCGCGAATGCCCGCCGCCTTTGCTTCTCTTGCTTGGGGTCCCACTACCAGCGCGACTGCCCAAACTCTCGCCCCTGTCCTCACTGAGGAGGACAGCATTTGGACATTCTCTGCATGAATCCCAGAGAGGTAGACCGCTTGTCCAACCAGCCGACGAGGACGAGGCGATCCTCCTGCGGGACGAATTGATAGGTATTTTGGCCTCCGCTGGTTATGAGTTGCGCAAATGGATTTCCAACTCACCAGCGCTTTTGAAAGGCTTACCAGTGGATCATCAGCAGGATCCACATTTGTTTGAGATTGTTGACAACCCCGCCATGATGGCTGTTCTCGGCGTTCAGTACAGACCAGTCCAAGACATCTTTACGTATAACGTAGACTTGAAATTGCCTTGTTCTTGGACTAAACGTCTCGTGTTGTCTACTGTCGCCAGAAACTTTGATCCGAACGGTTGGATTTGTCCAATTATATTTTGGGCAAAATGCTTCTTGCAGAAGTTTTGGACAGCCGGATTGACCTGGGACTAACCTCTACACGGCACTCTTGTTAAGGAATGGACCTCTTTTGTATCCTCACTTCCTGCCGTCAACGAGATCTCCTTGCCTTGTCCCATCCTTCCTCCCGGGAAGTACAAGGCCACCCTTCACGGGTTTTGTGATGCCTCGGAACGTGGTCACGCGGCCGTGGTGTACTTGCGCACAGTCAGTGCCTCAGGTCAGGTGAGGGTTTCCCTGATCATGGCGAAGAGCAAGGTTGCATGCCTTCGGACATCTTTGACCAATCCAAAATTGGAGCTCTCGGGAGCAGCCCTACTTGTACGTTTATTGAACCACGTGTCCAGTACTTTAGGTAAAAGCATTTGCATTAATGGGACCTACCCCTGGACTGACAGCCAAATGGTTCTTTGTTGGTTGAAGGCTTCTGTCCACACTTTAGAGGTATTTATCGCTAATCGCGTTTCCCAAATCCAGAAATCCGAAGTCAAACTTGTTTGGAGACACGTGCCAGGTGAGCTCAACCCCGCTGATTGTGCCTCGCGTGGATGCTTAACGCCTAGTTTAATAGGCCATTCGCTGTGGTGGGGTCCGGAATAGTTGAGTCGACCAGAAATTGATTGTCCTCGAACGCCAGTTTTTATACTTCCAATTTGCCGGGTCTACGAACACTCGCTCTTGAGAAGGTGGAATGCGCCTTCGACTCCGATTTTTTGTTGAATCGTTACAGCTCCCTCGACAAGTTGTTAGGTGTCACTGCTTGGATAAGGCGTTTTGTTTTTAATTTAAGGCACCCAAAACAGAAACGACTGACACCGTTTCTCTCATCACAGGAACGACAGGAGTATCTCACCCTTTGGGTTCGTTCTGTGCAATTGGCGCATTTTGAGAAGGAGATTGCTATCCTTAAGTCAGGGAGATCGAAATTATCGGGAGCTGTATCTAAATTGAACCCCTTTTTGGACGATATGGGTCTCTTGCGCGTTGGAGGGCGTCTCAAGAACGCCAACCTCCCTTACGGGGCACGTCACCCCCTGTTGTTACCTAAGGACGGTCATTTGGTACTGTTACAGGCCACTCTAACCACTGAACCTGCTATCCCTAACAGTTAAATCCCTTACTCAGCATGCCTGTTAGTTATCGTAATAGACGCTACCATAATCCCCATCAGTCCGTTCCTATCCTTCACGGTGCGCGGTAGTCCCAAATCATTCTCACCATTATAATTATTGTATTAAATTGTCAAGGACAAAATAAATCATCTTCAAATCTAAAAACTGTTTTTTAAAAACGCTTTCTCAAGTCGCATCGTAACATTGGTGGCAGCGTAAAGGGATAACAAAATCCCAGGTATCCTCCGAGTGCATAAAACCGTACCGTTAAACAAGCTACATTCCAGTGCAGTGAGAAAAGTGATAATAATTCTAAATCCATACTTACCATTTCCAAATCAAAACCGCGACATACTCGTAAAGTGTATTCGAGCTGATTGTGAGAGTTAAAGTCGAGTAAGGAAACAATAGTACTATACCGCGGAACGTGACTCGCGTTCTTCTTACACACAAACCAACTTCGTATCCAGAGTGCTATCCTATATATCTCGTCCTGCTAGACGAGAGAAGTACTGCTAGAAGATGCTGTATAATATGTTCCTGCTGGGTGTGTTCCTGACTTCAATGTGAGTAACTGTTCACCATTTATACTTACCAGTGCAAACCATATTCAGTGCAGTGCAATTTCCAGTGTTACAGTGATCCAAAACATACGTTTTATAATAAACTAGACTAACTAACTTAATATCCGATACTATAATTTCGACTCATTCGTCGGATGTAATTTAGACGACTTATTCGAGATAAGAATAGCGCCGTCCACTTGCAGTCATAACAAAGCGATAAGGCTCGCTTAAGTTCGTAGAATTCGTGTCTGACTATTCTTTGTTACTTACCATTCTATTGTAACGAATACTGCCAATACTTATAACCTTGATTTTATTTAGCCTGTTTTGATTATTAAACTACAATGTCACAGGAAAAACTCAAGAAGCCTATTGCAGTGCAATCTGACTCTGTTGATTTAAATGTTTTAATTAAGTTCATAAAACCTTATGACGGTTCCAGGGACAAACTCACACCTTTTGTAACTAACTGTTCAAATGCATACAACCTTGCTTCTACGAACCAAAAACCCATATTGTTCAGGTATATTTTAAGCCAACTCCAAGGACGAGCGGAAACTGCATGTTCCATTAAAGATTTTAATAATTGGGATCAACTTAAAGACTTTTTAAATACTCAATTTGGCGAGCGAAAATGCTATTCACATTTACTAACCGACCTTCAAGAGTGTCGGCAAATGAACACAGAAACGGTTACACAATATTCCCTGCGTTTAGAGACATGTTTATCCCAGTTGTTAACTGAAATTAATCTAAGCAATTCCAAGAAATCAGAGCTTCCTGGCAAAACTAGTGCAATGGAGGAAGTAGCCCTTCACACCTTTGTCCTTGGTCTACACCCAAGAATATCAAACAATGTTCGGGTTCGATCCCCGAAAACACTGAATGAGGCAATTAACGCAGCCGTTTCAGAGGAAAAAATTCTGCAATTTGTCAACAGGAAATCACACCCTAAAGCCGACTCAGGACCTTCACGACCAAGGTCATTTCCAAAACCTGAAAGTAAGTCACAGGAGTTTAGACCTAATAACGCTTTCCAAAACAAGCCGCGAGCTTACCCACTTTATTACCGATACTGCAAGTTTCCTGGTCACGTCATTGAAAACTGTCGTAAACGGGAATACAATAATAAAAGGTTCGGTAATTTACAGAGCAATCAAACTCAAAATCGAACCAATTTCGTGGATCAAGGAGAAGACGTTGTTGACACTAATACTGATTCTTTAAACTAAATCGAGGCCCGCGTTGGTGTCGGTCGGGCCACCGCATCCCAAAATCCGACATTGCTTGCTATATCCAAAATAATAATTCTAATTCCTTAAATAATAAATACTTACCAAATCCAAGGTCAATGGCAACCGTAACAAGGCTATGCCATGACTATTCTAGTACTAAATCCTTGCTATATCCTAGAAATGTTGATAAAATAAATAATTACTCTAATAAATACTTACCAAATCCAAGGTCAACGGCATCCGCAACAAGGACACGCCATGACAATTTTAATGTTTAATCCTTACTATATCCTTTGAATAGAAATAAATCTTCGTTAACCATGAAGAATAACCTTTCAGGTCAACAATCAGTTACGCGTTCGAGCCCCCTTCCTGAAAAAAATAAAATTAATCATTTAAATAAAAGTATTGTAGAAAATAAAATAAATTCGGAATCAATTCAAGATCCTAAAATCTATAACTACACAACAAATATTTCCCGTAAGTTCTTACCTTATATAAAAATACTTACCTCTGTATCCTCGAAGCCGTTATCTTTACTAGTTGACACAGGTGCATCATTCAGCCTTATATCAAAGTCCTGTATTGAAAAGATGCCTGAAATTACTAAATCCATTATTAAATTTAAAGGCATTGACTCCTCGGGTACTAAGTCTACACTAGGTCACATCCCTATAGAATTCGGTTCATTAAAACATAATTTTCACGTCGTCGAAGGCGTTGATCTACCCTATGACGGTATAATCGGCAGCGATATTTTTGATTCCATGAACGGTAATATTGACTATCCCAAACAATGCTTATTACTGAATAACTCAGCATTCAAACTTCATTTCAACGAACCTGTTTGTGTAATACCTGCTAGATGCGAAACTGTAATAGAATGCAGTGTCTCGAATCCGGAAGTCGATGAAGGCTTTATATTAGACCAGAATCCTATAAAAAACCTGCTTATAGCTAATTGTGTAGTGAAAGTAAAAAACAATTCTCGTATTAATATTTCCGTAGTAAATGTTTCAGAACATCCCTTATCTTTCAACCCTGACCTAAAATTAGAAATAACACCTTACGACCCCAAAGAAGTTCGATGAATCTGCAATTTTCAGACTGACAATATGCAGTGTGGCCGCGATGATTCCTATTCCCGCACGAAATAGGTACTTGGTTGAGAGGAGGTACTTGGAGGTTGATCAAATTCGCGTTTCTCATTTGAATACCGAAGAGAGTTCTGCACTCCTAAATCTTTGTAGCGAATTCACAGACATTTTCCACCTCCCAGGTGACCAATTGACTTACACGAATGCCATCCAACATGAAATTAAAACTTCTACTTCAGTCCCAATCCATGTTAAATCATACCGTTTCCCAGAATGTCATAAAAAAGAGGTTAACTCTCAAATTGAAAAAATTCTTAACCAAGGTATTATTAAACCATCCGTATCGCCCTGGTCATCACCCATCTGGGTGGTGCCTAAAAAATTAGACGCTTCCGGTGAAAGAAAGTGGCGAGTAGTGATAGATTACCGAAAGCTAAACGATGTAACTATCGGCGACTCATATCCCATCCCGAACATATCCGAAATCCTAGATCAACTTGGCAGAAGCAAATACTTTAGTACTTTAGATCTTAATTGCTTCCGGTTTTCACCAAATTAAAATGAAACCGGAAGACGCCGCTAAAACAGCATTCTCCGTACCTCAAGGCCACTATGAATTCACTCGTATGCCATTTGGTTTAAAAAATGCCCCTTCTACGTTTCAACGTTTAATGAATTCGGCTCTCTCCGGCTTACAAGGCATGCAATGCTTTGTTTACTTAGATGACATTGTGATCCATGGATTTGACCTTGACTCTAACATCGAAAACCTTTGTAACGTTTTTAAACGTCTCCGTAGTTTTAATTTGAAGTTGCAACCAGACAAATGCGAATTCTTGCGCAAAGAAGTCTCCTACCTAGGACATATCATCACAGACGAAGGAGTCAAACCAAACCCAGATAAAATAAAGGCAGTCCACCAATTCCCTACTCCAAAATCCTCGAAAGATATAAAATCATTTTTGGGCTTCGTTTCGTATTATCGTAGATTCATCCATGATTTTTCTAAAATAGCCAAACCTTTGACTAATCTCCTCAAGAAAGATATTCCATTTAAATGGGAACACGAACATCAACTTGCATTCGATACCCTAAAACACAGACTGACGTCGGCACCATTATTGATTTACCCCGATTTCTCTAAACCATTCATATTAACTACTGATGCCTCCAATTACGCCATAGGCTCGATACTATCCCAGGGAGAATTGGGTAAAGATAGACCTATCGCCTATGCATCCCGCACTTTAAATAAAAGCGAGTGTAACTATAACACCACCGAAAAGGAATTGCTTGCTATATTGTTTGGATGCAAAACATTCCGTCCGTACCTGTACGGCAGGACCTTCCAAATTGTCACTGACCATCGACCCCTAAAATGGCTCTTCAATCATAAAGACCCTGGTAGCAAACTACAAAGATGGCGGTTGAAACTCGAAGAGTACGAGTATGAGATAGTGTACCGAAAGGGCAAATTCAATGCTGCTGACGCTCTCTCTAGATACACTTATGAAGACACTAAGCTTATAAATCCAATTGCTCCACAACCAGTTCCAGGCCCTTCATGGGCTGATGATAACAATCCTATATTTCCTGATTCGGATGATGATGTGCGTGACCTTGACGACCTCCTAGATCCAAATGCTATTCCAGCATTATCCCCTACTCCTCAAGACTTAGTGGAATTACCCGATGACCTTAGAGACATAAATCTCGACGACCTAGAAATCTCAGAGCGTCCAAATAGTAATAATAATTCAAATGATGACTTACCTTTAGTGAATCAGCCTCAACCGCAACCTCCTCCTCTCGCCGATCCAATAGACAGCCCAAACGCTAGATCTGAAACATACACTGAATTTCTTAAAGTCATTAGTAGCAAAAATTTTCAATCTAATGTAGCGATCATAGAACATAACGGAAGCTTACTCAAAACTACATGCCAGAATATCATTGTACCTACCTCAGTCGATATGGATGAGTCCATCCCTTATGTAGAAAACATAATATCCAATCTTGCCGACAAGGATACCTTTCTTGCACGCGATAGAAACCTTTATTCGTCCTTAATTCACCAAGATCATAATAAAAAATATTACTTCCTATTTACAAAGATTAATCATTTCGATACAACCTCTTATTCAGATATATTTGAAAGCCTTAAAAACCTTAGAAATGAACTAATAGTTTGCCATAGCGACGAAGTCAAATCTATAGCAATTACTGATTTCAAAAATCCATTCGATAAGCACTATTTCACCAAAATCTATAATTTTATTCTGTATTTATTTAATAACACTGGCATAGAAATACATATTTACCATAATAACATTCAATACCCGTCACTAAGCGAAATCAAACAAATTCTTAGAGACAATCACGACTTACCTGTTGCTGGTCATGTAGGATCGACTAGAATGTATAGTAGAATAGCCGAACGCTACTACTGGAAGGGCATGCGATCAGACATACAGGACTATGTAAAATCGTGTCAACTATGCCAAACTAATAAAGCGCTTCGTCAAACGAATAGAGCTCCCATGCAGATCACTAGTACCGCAAACACAGCCTTCGAAAAGGTATTTCTTGACATAGTAGGTCCATTACCAGAGTCTGGTAGTGCTAAGCTAAAATACATCCTTACATTACAAGATGACCTTACGAAATACTCAGCAGCGTATCCCATTAGGAGCACTACAGCAGAAGAAACCAGCGAATGTCTTATACATTTCATATCCGTATTCGGTATCCCTAAATATATAGTATCAGACCAAGGAACCAACTTTACTGCCGAACTCTTTAAACAAACATGCTCTTTCCTCAGAATAAAACAAATTTGGTCGACCCCTTACCATCCTCAGACACAAGGTGCCTTAGAGAGAAGCCACTCCACTTTGAAGGAGTATCTTAAGTCATACATTGATCAAAGCCCAGAATCCTGGTCAAAATATGTATATACCGCTATGTTAGCCTACAATACCAATATTCATTGCACAACAAACTTTACACCCCACGAGCTTGTTTTTGGAAAAAAGCCATATATACCTAATTCAATTTATGAGAATAATGTTGACGCAACTTACCCTGAGTATGTGAGAATACTTCAACAGCGATGACAGTATTCGCAGCAAAAGGCTATTGAGAACATCCAGAGATCAAAAGAAAGATCTAAGAACTACTATGATAGTCAGACACGTCCCGTCAACTACAGAATAGGTGACTATGTTTATTTAAAAAACCACTTGAGAATGGGCAAAGCATTATCTCCCGTTTGGAAAGGCCCGTTCAAGATAGTTAAATTGCATGGCAACAATAATGCATCCCTATTAATAAATAAGAAACATGTAAAACACCACTTTGACGAGCTAAAATTAGCTCATATAGGTCCTAGATCAGTTTAGTCTTAATTATAGAAACTTAAGTATTGTATAATATAATAGTTGTAATCTTTTACAGTACCATTGCTAAGAGCTTTCCGGATATAATACGTCCAGTAGAGAATGGTCCCGGAATCTATTTCGACCCGATTAGTTCCGTGAAAATAATTAATGGACATTTAAGTGTAGTGGTACCCATAGATGTATCTTTTATTAGCCCTCACCTCAATAATATAAATGATATTTTACATTCAATTGACAATATATGTATTCAAAGTAATGTATTCGATACTTCAGTATGTAATCAAATTATTCAACCACTCCGAGTCAGATATACTGATATGACTAGAGACTTTAATGCCATTTCTCACCTGCTCACTCAGAGAGTAAAACGATCCTCATGGTTTGGCGGCGTCGGTACCGTTATGAAACATCTCTTTGGCACAATGGACGAGGACGACGCTATTCAAAATAATAACGCTATTCAAGAACTTAACAATAATCAAAAACAATTAGCTACTTATATGAAAGAAAATATATTATTAACAACTTCAACGCTTACTGCATTTAATGAAACAATTAATCAACTCGTTGAAAATGAAAAGTCCTTGAATAACGCTATCAACTTCTTATCGGATAATCTTGTAAATTTGACTAATATATCTGAAAATTTAACTATTAAGGTTAAAATAATGGAGATTATAACCATGTTAGAGAATAGTATACTTACCTTATCTTTTAAGTTAGAAGATATATGTAATGGGTTAATGTTTAGTAAAAATAATGTACTATATCCCGCTATATGTTCTCCTGAAGAACTGTATAACGATTTAGTTGCTAACTTTCGTTTATTGCTTAGCTCTAAGGAATTGCCTATTGTCCTAAGTATAAGTAACATTCATGTACTTATGCAAATGTCTAGAATAAGTTCATACTATTCCGAGAATAAGATCATTTTTGTAATTAAGATCCCATTAGTTAACCCTTTAGAATTTAACTTGTATAATACATTACCCTTACCTATACCACAGTATAATGATACTTATATAACTATTATTCCCACTACGTCACACATAGGGTTCTCTAGAGATAAGAATCAATATTGTCTTGTAAATAACCCTAAAGAATGTCAATCTATGAACCAATACTATATTTGTGATAAGATAAATATTCTATCCAGTGTAGCTCAGCCTATTTGTGAGAGCGAAATAGTATCTAAAACTCTGTTTATGTATCCCAAAGAATGTGAAACGAAATATGTGAAAGGTAACATCGAAATCTGGCAAGAACTGTACGATAGTAATTATATATTTGTTATGTCAAAAATTACAAAATTCACACTTGATTGTTCAAATGATCATGTTTACGAAACAAATATAAATGGCACAGGTATAATTAATATTCCAGATGGCTGTATTGGCTACTGTAAAAACACACAGTTACCATCGAAACAAAATATTAAAATAAATTTAACACATATAGATTTAGATTACAATACGATTAAACTAAATAATATAAGTATACCAAAATTGCTAGACCTTAAGTATTCTGAAGTAAACATTAAACACACAAGTTTCCAACCTTTAATTAATTATAAAGAAAATTTTGATTTACTAAAACAAAAATTTGAGAAGATCATTGAACAACCAAGCGTCCAAACTTATGGACATTACTATGTCCCATTCATATCCTATTTTGTTTTAGCTTGTATTTCTATTTTATGCTATAAATTGTATAAATGCTACTATGTAAACCGTTGCACTCCTCCCTCTCAATCACTCAATATCACCAATCCTAATTCTCCTACCGAAATTGAACTTACCACTCCTGAAGAACTCCCTCGGCTCCGCATCTTAACATAAACTTCACCTTAGGGTGTAAGTTTAGTCTTAAACGGGGGGCTGTTACAGGCCACTCTAACCACTGAACCTGCTATCCCTAACAGTTAAATCCCTTACTCAGCATGCCTGTTAGTTATCGTAATAGACGCTACCATAATCCCCATCAGTCCGTTCCTATCCTTCACGGTGCGCGGTAGTCCCAAATCATTCTCACCATTATAATTATTGTATTAAATTGTCAAGGACAAAATAAATCATCTTCAAATCTAAAAACTGTTTTTTAAAAACGCTTTCTCAAGTCGCATCGTAACAGTACGCTTGTTGGAAACTGACCGTCACCTTAAGAACTCGCATGCTGGTTGTAATGCTTCGTTGGCTATTCTGCAACGCGAGTTTTGGATTTTGTCGGCCCGAAGAATTATTCGGAGTGTAGTCTTTCGCTGCATCCCTTGCTATAAGCTCAAGGCTTCTACCATGCAGCCGTTGATGGGAGACTTACCGGCAGATCGCGTAACGGAGAGGAGGACATTTGACGGTGTTGGCACGGACTTCGCTGGTCCCTTTTTGGTGAAAACGTCGACACTTCGAAACAGCAAGACTGTTAAGGCCTACTTGTGTGTTTTTGTTTGTCTCTCCACAAAGGCCGTGCACTTAGAACTGGTCTCCTCGCTTATGACCGAGGCGTTTGTAGCCACATTTGACAGATTTGTATCCCGCAGAGGGCTGCCTTCCTTGATCCATTCTGACTACGGCACTATTTTTAAGGGCTTTTATAATTATTTGAATGACGTTGTTAATTTCCTTGAAACCAACAAAGCTGATATACATATGTAGGTGATAGGCTTGCCCGACGTGGGATAAATTGGTTGTTTTCCCCACCAAATTGTCCACACTGGGGTGGTATTTTTGAGGCCGCTGTAAAATCGGCCAAAACACACTTGCGCAGGACAATCGGTGAGTCTGTCCTTACATTTGAGGAACTCGCAACTGTGTTTTGTATGATCGAGGCCGTTTTGAACTCTCGGCCATTGTGCCCGATCTCCTCAGATCCGAATGATTTGGAGGCCCTTACGCCGGGCTATTTTTTGATTGGTCGCCCACTTGTCGCCTTGCCTGAGTACCCCTATATTGATACGAGACCTGGTCGTCTCTCGCGTTTTAAATTGGTACGCCAGATTACTCAGAGCTTTTGGAAACGCTGGAATTTGGAATATTTGCACATACTCCAGCAACGCGTTAAGTGGACCGACTAGACCGATCCACCCAAGATTGGTGACCTCGTTTTGATCAAGGAGGCTAACCTTCCGCCACTCAGATGGCGCAGGGGGCGCATCCTTCGTTTGGTAACTGGGGCTGATGGAGTTCCCCGATTTGCTGAGGTCTTGGTGGACGGTTCGATTCTGAGGAGAGCGGTTGCAACGTTGTCACGTCTACCAACCGATTAGCGGACCGGTAGGCCGGTCCGGGGCGGGTGGCTGTTTCAAATAGAATTAGTTTTTTTATAAGTCAAATCGATTATATCGATTAAGTAACATTTTGTTTAGTCTATTGAAAATTTCTGACAATGGCCACACTGAACTGTCAACTTCCGTACTTGCCTTGAAAAAATTAAGACGCCGTCTTGCTCTCTCGCGTGGAATATTGTAATAAAATTGGAAGTATTGGAACCCGATTGAGTGCCGCTTCTTTAATCAGCTGGCATCGGTTTATCTTAATATATAAAATCCTTGCGTTACTGACTGACTGACAGACACGCTACAGCCGAAACCATTGGGCGCAGGAAGCTGAATTTTGGCATGTATGTTCCTTGGGGACCGTAGGCGTGCAATAAGAAGGGATTTCCTGAAATTCCCACGGGATCGGCCAAAACGGGTAAATTGAAAAAAAATGCAGGCGTAGCTGCTGGCGGCCTCTAGTTTGTGATAAAAGATAAGTTGTACCTTAAAGAACATTAGTGAAATATTGAACTTTGTAAAACATGTGTGTGAATTCTTGTTTGGTGCCTGAAGAAGGACGCCGATCTGGACACTGGTAATTATTTGATTCTCTTGTTATTTTGGCCAAAATTATGAGTTTATCTTATAAGGTCCACTCAAACTCAAACTCAAAATCATTTATTCATTTAGGTCACAAAGTGACGCTAATGAAGGTCAAAGATTAAAGTTAATTACTAGATGATTCTACATTTACATTTACTGCCACGTTCGCAATGCAAAATATAATAACTTAGTGAAACCAATACAACGCGATAAAATCCGTAAACTGTAGTTTAATTTCAATACATTAAAACAACCTTTTTTTTTCGCTCGCTTACTTCGTATTGATCGGACGTGTTTTGGTTGTTCCGGAGCAGTTGTGATTTTTTAGTTGTGTTATTTCGGTTGTGACATTTGTAATTATCGGTCCCTCTCGTTTCTACTAAGGACAATTGCCGTAAGACCCAGTGGCCATTTTGGAAAGTGTCGGACCTCTCATCTAATTAATAGCGTGGAACACCGAGGACACAGACTTATGCTTAATAATGTTGTGAATGTGTGAAATTTAGCTTTGAAATCGTAATAAATTGTACTTGAACATTTACACAAAGTTGCGGCCGCGAGCGGTGAGGCTCGAACCCGGTGCGTGCTGCGCGTGCGCTCATTTGAGACGGCTGTCTACGCAACCGAGCCAAGATGATGTGCGCCGCCAAAGTGAAATTAACGTTCACATACGCACAGTGTGTTAAGCATACATTGTGACTCAAAGTTGTGACTTAGTTGACTTATGTGAGTTGTAGTTCGCTCATTACAAATATAAGGTTAACTATGCATTGCCACAGATGTGTGAATATTCTTAACGCAAATAACTTTTTAAAATGCAATGCATGCAAGTCGACGTATTGTAACGAATGTCTCAATGTTACTAATGGACCAAGTAAGCAACTGAGTGCTGATCTACTGGCGTCGCTGACCTGTCCTTCATGTCAGAACGTTACTAGACGTAGGAATAAGGATGACGATACTCCTGTTCGACGTTCACGTAAAAACAGCTTGCCGAATGCTTTCTTAAACGCTTCGTTCAGTCAAACAATGGAGCCACATGTTGCTATAAATAAACCTGCAGGCGTCGATATAACTATCGAACCAGTTACCATGGCAAGTATCAGCAAACTCATGGACCTGAAACTTTGGCCTGAATCCACGTTTATGTCAAATCTACGCTCCGCACTCAGAAAGGACATAGAGGATATGATTGCTGTGGAGGTCGGTCGACCGATAGGTTGACTTTACCACAACTACTGACTTCATCACCTCTGAACAGAGAGATATTAGGTCAGATATCGGTGAACAAGGAAAGCGCATCAAGCAGCTAGAGTCGGAGCTCGCCAAGTCTCAAAGTACCTTGTCGAGACTTCAAGGCCGCTTATTCACTATGGAAAAGATATCACGGGATTTAAATATAGAAATACATGAAATACCTGAGAATAAATCTGAGAATCTCATGGCGCTATTTAAGAAACTCTGCGAGTGTCTACAGGTAGTGATACCGGAAAACGACATTAGGGCATGTCGGCGAGTTGCAAAGATGAACGCTACATCAAAACGGCCAAGAAATATCCTAGTCACCTTGTCGTCGCCGCGCCAGTGTGATACTTTCCTGTCAGCGCTCACTCGATTCTATAAGTCACATTCCGATGATAAGCTATGTACTACCCACATTGGTTTAAGTGGATCAAGCAACAGAATATATTTATCTGAACATTTATCGCCTGAGACTAAAGAATTACATAGCGCAGCTCGTAAATACTGTAAGGAAAATAATTTTAAATATGTCTGGGTACGTTTTGGTCAAATTTATATCCGTAAGGAAAAAACTTACTCTGCCATACTTATTAAAAATTTTGAATCATTAAACAAAATACATTAAAAATACTATTTCCTACTTTTTTTCTATTTAAAATATAATAAATTATATTTTTATATGTTTAGCTCAATGTAATTTGCAATGATTAACATTTACTATCAAAATGTAAACAGAATGCGTAGTAAGTTGACACAATTTAGTTTAAGTTTATTGAATACTAGTTTTGATATCATATGCTTGACGGAAACGAATCTAAATCGCAGCGTGTTTGATGGTGAAATTGTTGACGGACGTTACGACGTTTTTAGAAAGGATCGCGATGAAACTTCATCTACCAAAGTTGAAGGAGCTGGAGTCTTATTAGCTATTCAGAAGAAGTATCAGGTTATCCGGCAAGCATCATGGGACAGCGGTATGGAGGATGTCTGGGTGACTATTATAATTGACTCGCTTGAGATAACCCGCCTGCATATATGTGTTTGCTATCTGCCTCCCGATATAAACTACAATAGCTTAGAACGCTTCTACTCTCATTGCCAAAACTTGATACTTAATGCTTCTACATCTGATATGTTTTTATTAATTGGTGATTTTAACACCCTTCAGTATTACGCTTCTTTAAATTGTTCCCAGGCATCAATGGCTCCATTGACGCACTCCAGTAAGCTTCAGTTGTTAAACGAGTTATTAGCGTTATGTTATCTCAAACAATATAGTTATGTCACGAATATCAATGGTCGTTTGCTTGACTTGGTTCTGTCTCATATTGATTCTATAACTGTTGAAGAAACTTTGGAATTAAGTCTATTAGACAAGTACCATCCTGCTATCATGATAAGCATATCCTCGTTTCACATCACAAAAGGGCTTCAACGAAGCAATATTAAACGGCTTAACTTTTCAAAATGTAACTATGGAGCAATTGTGACTGAACTGAGTTCTACGAAATGGCAAACCTTCTTATCTTCTAAAAATGTTGATCTGTGCACTGACGCTTTCAATGATATACTATTTAATATTTAATATAATAAATAAACACACTCCGTTAACTTCTCCTTAAACTTCGGGTTATCTTATCTGATATAGCAAGTCTCTGATTAAATGTAACGAAGAAAAAAATAAATACCATAGATAATACAAAAAGTTTGGTAATCCTCGTGATTACGATGTTTTCTCAATGATAAGGAGTAGATGTAAAATGCTGTGATATAACCAACACAGATTATTTAAGCGGATATCTTATTAATTCACTGTTACATATATTATTTGATGAAAAAGCAATTTTAACTTAATTAAAAGAATTAGATATCAATAAAGGACCTGGCCCTGATCTTTTGCCACCCTATTTTGGTAAACGTTGTAGCAAAGAATTATCCCTTCCATTATGTATTATTTATGATAAATCATTGCGTAGTGGCATCTTCCCCAATCGCTGGAAGACCGCACACATCATCCCTATATATAGAAGTGGCGATAGATCAAATTGTGCTAATTATCGACCGATTAGCATTTTATCCTGTTTCGCTAAAATATTAAAATCTTTGGTGTATGATCACCTCTACAACCATTTCAAACCACTGCTCTCTGATAAACAACATGGTTTTGTAAAAGGTAGATCGACAGTTACTAATCTGCTGATTTACAAAAACTACCTTTGTCAGGCGTTTGCCATTGGTGGCCAAGTTGACTCTGTTTATACAGACTTTTCTAAAGTATTTGATAAGGTCAATCATAACTTGCTTTATCGCAAACTTGAGTCACATGGTATCCATGGGAACCTATACCGATGGATATGTTCTTATCTCGAAAGCCGAAAGCAATTAGTAGCACTAAATGTTGCTATGTTTCCTCATCTACAATCGTAACATCGGGGGTACCCCAAGGCTCCCATTTAGGTCCCTTATTTTTCGTCGTCTTCGTTAACGACTTGATTCAGCACCTACCTTGTAAAAGTATTTTATATGCTGACGACTTAAAGATATTTAAAGTTATTTCTGAGCCAGCCGATTGCCTGGATCTTCAAAAAAATTTGAATACCCTATCTAAGTGGTGCAAAAATAATAACATGTATCTAAAAATTAATTAATGCTTTGTTATTTCATTTACTAATAAGCGTAAAAATCACATGGGACTATGAAATTGATGGCCAAGTAATTAATCGTTCACAGATCGCAAAAGACCTAGGCATTATATTTGATGAAAGCCTTTCGTTTCGATCTCATTTCACACATATCATATCCAAAGCCAACCAAATCCTTGGTTTTGTTTTAAGGTCAACGAAAGACTTTAAAACGTCGCGACGTACCTTGTATCTTTATCTTGCCCTTGTGAGGAGCACACTGGAGTACGGTAGTCCCATATGGTCGCCAAATTACAAGATTCATATCAACGAAATTGAAATAATTCAAAAGAAATTTCTCGGAATACTTAATTATCGCCAATAATTTTTCTATTTCGTGTGAGTGTGTGACCAAATTTGGTGTCTGCCATATCATTTTTGTAACACATACTCTCAGAAAATAGGAACACCACGTCTAAACGAGCCCAATTAGATTCTCAGACAGAAGTTCTAACGTAAAACTAATTCAGTACAGTGCCTCAAACAACAGTCGTATTCTTTGTAACAAAAGGCCCATCCCTTTGACGATATGAAGACGCTTACTATACTGACAGATAATAAAATGATTGAATAACTGAATGAAATGAATCTTTCCACTTCGTTCCACTACTTGAATTGGAGATTTTTAGGAGCTAATTAAGTTTTTTATTTAACCCTTTATTCACTAGGTGAAAAAAATATTAAATAAAAATAACTACGTTAAAAACAACCGACTTCAAAAGCGAAAAAGTGAAAAATAATAAAGATTTAACATTAATTAAATACTACCTATTATTTATATGTGCTATTTATCAATAGGTTTGAAGTCGGTGCCAAGCCTTAAAACAAATAATAATATTTTAATCACTTAAATGAATACGAGCAAATTAATACAAAGGAATGACTACGATAAAGATAAAGATGCATAAATAAACCTTATAAAGAGCAATTTGATCTTAATATTATAAGCAGCTTCAGTTAATACGAAGAATAATGAAAAAAATAATACGAAAATGTATTGAACAGAATGTGAATTCATGTGAATTATGAAATGCCTTCTTTAATTTAAAGGCTTTTTTAATTTGATTTGGCACCGTCTTCAAACCAATTAGTAAATAGCACATATAAATAATAGGTAGTATTTAATTAATGTTAAATCTTTATTATTTTTCACTTTTTCGTTTTTGAAGTCGGTTGTTTTTAACGTAGTTATTTTTATTTAATACTTTTTAGTGAACCTCTTGTTGTATTGTCAACTAGTTATAGGTAAACCATGAAAAGGTGCTGCGCGCCTTAAAATATAGATATCAAGAAACGGGAACGGATAAAAGTAGTCTTCTCTGTAAAAATGCTCTTCGGGACACAGTTTTACGTTCTTGTGAGACAATTAAAGATCCTGAAAAACGTTTGTTGGCCAGGAAAGCATATATATGCAATCACGTTAACGTCAAGAAACTCTGAAACAGTATAATTCTAGACTCGGTAAGATCCAAGTGCGTCTAGCGAACGAGCTTTTTGAGCAGAGAGCTAATAGACTTGGTCTTATTAATAATCGACAAATCATGGCATTACCGCATGATTTACGTCTTTGAAGTTACCATTATCATCATTGTGCAATTCAAATAGATTTTTATAATTACTGAGTTCGTATCGCCACCTTCTGACTCCTTCATCGGACGAGAACGAGCCCAAACTCTACAAAATTTTGTCAATTAATTACTGAGTTCCTATATTATTCCTACGGCCACCTTTCGATTCCATCATCAGAGCAGCTCTATGTCATAATAACTTTTCATTGTCATCCAATTTAAATACGTATACAAAACCCAACTCCCGATGTCTGACATATTTTTTTATAGACTCACGCCTGTATCCCCAAAGGGGTAGGCAGAGGTGTAATATAACACCCACATTTCCCAAAGAAAGAAATCGCCAGAAGGCTGATCGATGCTTCCCGTGACCAGAGGGCTGGTTTATATCTCGTTGAGAGAATAAGCATTGCCATTCAACGTGGCAATGCTGCCAACCTTCTGTGCACGCTACCGCTCGACAGCGTTGCGGAGGAATTTAATTATTTATTATTTTTATTATTTTATTATTTTAAAGAAAAGTAAATAAAATTACTTTTCTTTTCATACTTTTGCTTTTTTATAGTTTAGGATAGTTTAGTTATATAATTAGTTTTATTTTATTGTACATTATGATGTAAATCCTACTTATAGACCAATTATACTTTAGTTTATTTAAAGTCTACCTAAGATAAAAAGAAATATTTGCCAAATATTCATAAACATTTTCCAAATTTCATAAAAACCAAAATCGACTTTGATTTGATTGGGATGTGAACCCATGACTTCAGAACGTATAGCGGATGTATTATCAGCACGGCCATCGCCTTGTTATCAATTAATGGCGAATTTAGCGAACACTTGACAGAGTGCTTACGTCATCTACCTGTCATTTCCAAATAATGAAATAGTCTTCAAACCTTTTTGCTAATTATTATGTTTGATTACCGGCCAGTTTGTCGTGTCGACACAAAGAAATATAACCAACGTCCAACCTCTCTGTGTCGACACATAAAGTGTAGACGTCAGTAGTCCTTAGTAACCGTAGTGATGACAATTTGACATGACACCAGCCGTCACAATTATTAGTCATAGGAATTTCAGCCTTAAGGATAGGTGAAAATAAGTAAAAAAATGCTCATAAAATTAAAACAACTGGGGCTACATGAATAAAATTTTTATGGGACCAATTCGGAACTACTGCGCATCAAACGAAAAAAGAATTATGTAAATCGGTTCAGAAACCTCGGCGAAATCGGTGTACATACATCGAAAAAAAATATATACCGGCCGAATTGAGAACCTCCTCCTGCTTTTTTTGTTTGAAGTCGGTTAAAAAGACTTTCGTCATTATATGAGTCTCAGGGTCTCAAATATCTTATTCAATTTGTTTATCAAGTAAAACAAGTTTTATCACAGAAATGTTTTTATTTACTTACATATTTCGCAATAAAAAATAATAATTAATTTAATATTTTTTTAAGATTTTGGTGAAAAAATGAGAAATTTAATTAATCAGTCACATAAACAGTGCTTCCTTTATCAAGTCTCCTAAAATATGAAAAAAATATTAACGGAGTTGTAACCAAGGTTTATTTTTTATTTTAACGGTTCATAAAATCTTAATAATGAAAACAAAATGTATAGTATAAAATTTAAAAATTCAATAAATTCTGCATGGGTTCTCTAAGCACTAACTTTAAGTAGCGTAATCAAAACTATTTTTAGCAACAAAGACATATTCTCTTCACATATTTGCAGACAGAGTACCTAATCATATTTTGTTCTGTTTTTGAAATGCCATCAATAGCAATATTTTCTGTCATTTCTAGGCAGTATGGCGTAAATACTCACATCTTCAGGCATACTTTATCTTGTAATTGTAGAAGTTGAGTTTGACATGACATACGGCTTTTTTTAAATTTTCATGTGAGTCCCTGGGACTCATGTAGTGAATTATTAAGGGTTAACTATCGTAAACACATACGATATTTATTCGCGACAGACATTAAAAACTATGACAGTGAATAGTGTATTCGAAACCGCGAGTGAAAATCGTATAAAATCAGTGTTATCCGATCGTGCGGTACACCGGGTTCGGTTCCCGGACGCGTCAAAGTGTTAAAATACAGCTAGAATAGTGTAAATAGTTAAATCGTTAATATAAAGTACTACATAGTACATGAACATTAGTCTAAGACTTGTGCTAACTGTAGGGACCTAGATATCGATCATAAATAGTGTTATCAGTTGTAACAGATAAGAACTAATACTTGATAAAACAGCTGTTTGTTTACATAGTCGTTTTATAGTTTTTATAAGTGTTTTTTAGCTTCGTATAGGCTTGAAATCATGTCTAGATACTTTTTTATTGCTAGTTATTGCCTAATATAGTTAAAATAAACATAATAAGAAACATTTGCATGTTTATCATAAACTCTGTTTATGTACGATAGTGTTTACTTAAGAAAATCTGTATTTTATCTTATGCATCATAGGTTTTCATGTAATGAATTCGAATTGAATAAAGATATTTTCATGGTGTTTATTTTAATAGATGCCCCATATAGTTGCACACAACGGCCTGCCAAAAAAACATACATAAATTTAGTATATAATAGTTTTTCAATAGAAAATAGAGTGGGCGGGCCCTTGTGTGACGGCATTTTTTGGGAGTTTTTATGGAATAACGTAGTGACGCTTGTAGTTAGGTTTAGGTATTGTATACCGATAGCTAGAACTTTATGAGACCTATCTAACGATATATAGAACATATATGTATGTATCATAGTACCTAATATAAATAGACATTTGTACTGTATAGAAAATTATAAATAAACAAAGATTCTCTGTGCACGTGTTCGGTGCGATGGTCGTCGTTAAGGTAAAGTTTCAAAGTACCTAAGCGACTATGTATTCGGCCAGTTCGTTGGCGTCCCAACCACCATCTTGTGACCATATGTAACCATCAAGCACCGAACACCTGAACAGTATCGCTCTCAACATAAAGAAGATGTTTTATTTATGAAGCCCCAATACATCGAAGCCATACAGTCCACACATATAGAAGAACACACATCGTCGTAGGAACACGTCAGCAACACACCACCAGCGCACTGTAGCGGACTAGCAAAGGTTCGATTCCTGGCATCCGTTACATTTATTGGTCCTTCGAGCCGGATCGCCTGTTGCTGCCGCGACCATTTGTTGGTCGCTTCGAGCCGAGGATCACCTGCTGCGGCTTCGTCCCATTTGTTGGTCCTTGCGAAGCCGGATCGAAGATAGAAGAATGCCTACGACGCGTTCAAGAGGTCGTGCTCCCGAGGTCGCCGGGGGAGCGGCCGGCGCCAGGCCTAGTTCCAGTACAACCGCCCGCGCCGCCGCTGCCCGCAATCCAGCCGCCGCGGTCGTCCTTCACGACGGGCCACCGCGATCGCCGTCGACAACAGTCGGGAGCGATGCGCCACCACCGGCCCACCCCCCGGCCCCGCGGGGAGGGACGAACGAAACATCACGCTTCAAGACGCAAGGGAGCGAGCAGAGGTGCAGTCGAAAAATTAAGACGGCAAGGAAAGGACGTTGCAACCATCCGATAGAACGAGCGTTTGTACAGCGCAACATAGTATAATAGAAAATAGAGATAAAAAGAAGCCAACGAGGGAACGTGACCGACGTTCAGCAGCTACGGGACGCTCCAATAGAAATGTGTTGTTGGCCCGCGAAGAAGTTTTGAAGATAAAACTACAATTAGCACAGTTAGCACTACAGAAGGCTGAAGAGGAGGCGGACTCCGATGACTACGACGAGGATGGACAGTCGAAGCAAGATTACGTACGTTCGTGGTTGGAAGAGGCTCCGGAACCCCAGCCCGGCCCTGAAGATATAGCGGCGCCCGCTAAGAAGAGGGACGTCGACGGGGCACAGAAGATAGATAAAGAAGATGGACCGCCCTCACAGAAGAGGTACGTTCATGAACAGGGAGGTGATTCGCTGAAGCCGTTCATCACGGATCTCACCTCCGCGATCGCCGCGCTCGCCGACAGGAAGCCACCGGACACATCGATAGTTACACCACACCCGGCAGTTTCGAAAGTCATCATGACGCTACCGACGTTCGGCGACGCGCACACCGAGTGGCTGTCGTTCAAGGCGATATACGACACCACCAAGAATTTCTTCAACGATGTGGAGAATACAGCGAGACTGAGAAGAAGTCTCAAGGGAAGAGCGTTAGAATCAGTTAGCTCGGAACTGATTGGGCATGTGCGACCGGATGAAATCATGAAGGAGTTGGAGCTGCAGTTCGGACGACCAGACTCGATCGCACAGGCAGAGACGGACAAGCTGAGGACCCTGCCACGCTGTAGCGAAGCACCTAAGGACATATGCTCGTTCGCGAGCAAAATTAGAAGCGGCGTCGTCACACTTCGTGCGTTGAAAAAGGAACACTACCGCATCAATGCGGAGCTAGTGCGTGTGTTGACCGAGAAGCTACCGAACTCGCTACGTGTGCAGTGGTACAACATGTACACCGAGAAGTGCCATTCGAAGCCAGATCTCAGCCGATTCAGTGACTTCGTGACCGAGTACGCGCGTTACTGTAGCGCGTTCGCACCGGCTGAGAACATCACCGATGGGCCGCCAAACAGACGTACCGTGCAAAGGACATACACGGCGACGGCGACGGAGAAGCGAACCCCTACGGACACGTCTAACGCGAAGTGCAGAATATGTGAACGCGAAGGACACTACTCGTCGGCCTGCAACACGTTTCGTAACGCCAACGCAGAGAAGAGATGGCAGCTAGCTAAGCAGCATGGATTGTGTTTTCGCTGCTTACGCATACGCCGAATAGAACACTCGTGCAAGCCCAAGAAGTGCGGTGTAGAGGGATGCCGCGCTACACACAACCAGTTGCTTCACTACGATAGAGGAGCCCATAGAACCGAAGACGTGAATATAGAAAAGCAAGAAACGGTCGCCAGTTCGTTTGATTTAAATTGTCTTTCGGGATATATACCACGTACCTTTGTTTGGAGTAACCGAATCAGACCACCCAGACATACTAAAAAACACCTGGACTTCAAGGTTGAACGACACCCAGCGTACTTACCGTACGTCAAAGGAGTGACAGATAAGATCGCCAATATTCTTAACAAAGTTTCAGTAAAGACTATTTTCACTCCTTTTAAGAAACTGTCTCAATATATAAGAACGCTGAAAGACAGTCTTCCATTAGAAAAGCCTGGTGTATACAAAGTAGACTGCAGCTGTGGCAGTTCCTATATAGGCCAAACGAAACGCACCATCTCTTGCCGGATAAAGGAACACATCAGGGCAGTCAAAAATAACGAGCCACATAAGTCAGCCATAGCTCAACACCTTTTAGACTCGGGTACCGACCACTGGATTGAGTTACACAACCCTCAGGTGCTTTCGACAGAACGCCACTACATACCTCGAAGGTTAGGGAGGCCATTGAAATTGAGAAATTGAGCTGACGTAGTGAGTGTAGTATGTCGTGATCGGGTACAGTGCGATAGTGAAAACAGTGGCAGTGGTGTTGTACGCAAAAAACGAGTAAGAAAGCGGGTAGACCGTTATACTTGCTCGTAACATTCATCCACCCGCAATACCCTCAGTACATCCGTGAACATGGCGCTTGCAACAGTGCCGAAATATCGGTTACTCCAAACAAAGGTACGTGGTATATATCCCGAAAGACAATTTAAATCAAGTTTAAATGACCACGAAAGTTAAAATTCCTATATTGTGCACCGGTACGGGCCGGAAAGTGCTAAATTTATTAAACAACTAGAACGCGCGCGGAAGAAATGTGAATGTTTACGGCAATCGTTGGTGTTTTTAGTGAAGTGTCGTGACGCGGACATTATTCCGGTTTGTGTCAAAATAAAACCCCGAAACGATATTCACGGTTCCGCGGGCATTCTACGTAATGCGAGTGTTAAACTATTGCGTAAGTTGATCGCCAACACCCGTTAAAAACTTGACAAAATACAAGCGGAGTTGTATAAAATACATCTGAAGTGCAGTGAAGTGTTGACAATAGATGATTTTGATAACTGTGATCGCATCACCTATCTACAGGCACAGCGTTCGCGAGAACTTAGTGCCTTGAAACAAGACCGTAAGTTTGAACTCTTAATGATGAAACAAAATCCATCTACCTCCCACCAAGAAAAGTCAAATATTGAACGCACAGTGATCAATCTATCCGATTGATGAAGATACGGTGACCCATTTATTGCGACCACGTAATGTTCTACCCCCTAAACTGTATGGTTTGCCAAAGGTGCACAAAAACAACGTTCCCTTACGGCCTATAGTCAGTCAAGTGGATTGACCTACTTATGAACTAGCTAAACATGTAGCTAAGGTCCTGCAACCATTGGTGGGTAGAACAACATCGTATGTCAAAGACTCCCGACATTTCATTGAGATTCTACGGCAGAGTAACGTTAGTGATAAAGAAGTGATGGTCAGTTTCGACGTAGAATCGCTTTTCACAAACGTACCTATAACAGACTGCATGGAGGTAATTAGACGTAGGATCAGTGAGGACCATATTGCTGTGGTATATGCCGACCTGGTACATTATTGCCTGACTACGAATTACTTCTTATACAGAGGTGAGTACTACCTACAAATTGATGGCGTAGCGATGGGCAGCCCGGAAGCTCCAGTGGTAGCCAACCTATGGATGGAACATTTTGAAAACCAAGCCATTGCTACTGCCCCATTAAGTGTAAAAATTTGGAAACGGTACGTAGACGATATTTTCTGTGTTATGGAAGGCGATGAAGAGATGGTTCAAGAGTACTTGGCACATTTAAACAGCATCCACAGTAAAATGAGTTTTACCTATGAAATCGAAAGGGACAGAAGAATGGCGTTCCTCGATGTTATGATTGGCGTACGGGATGATGGTTCATTAAGCCACTCTGTATACAGAAAGCCAACACACACAGATCGCTATTTACACGCCGACTCACATCATCACCCACGTCAACTGAATTCCGTTATAACGTCGCTTACCGACCGGGCATACAGCTTGTGTGACGATGAACATTTGGGTAAGGAACTTTCGCATTTAAGCGACGTTCTACACAAAAACGGATACAGTAGGCGAATCAGACCACCCAGACATACTAAAAAACACCTGGACTTCAAGGTTGAACGACACCCAGCGTACTTACCGTACGTCAAAGGAGTGACAGATAAGATCGCCAATATTCTTAACAAAGTTTCAGTAAAGACTATTTTCACTCCTTTTAAGAAACTGTCTCAATATATAAGAACGCCGAAAGACAGTCTTCCATTAGAAAAGCCTGGTGTATACAAAGTAGACTGCAGCTGTGGCAGTTCCTATATAGGCCAAACGAAACGCACCATCTCTTGCCGGATAAAGGAACACATCAGGGAAGTCAAAAATAACGAGCCACATAAGTCAACCATAGCTCAACACCTTTTAGACTCGGGTACCGACCACTGGATTGAGTTACACAACCCTCAGGTGCTTTCGACAGAACGCCACTACATACCTCGAATGGTTAGGGAGGCCATTGAAATCAAAAAGTTTAATAATTTCAATAGAGAGGATGGGTTTCAACTGTCGAGTATCTGGCATCCAGTGGTGCGTCTATGTAAAACCCGTGAAACGGAAAAACTCAAACCGCGAGCTGACGTAGTGAGTGTAGTATGTCGTGATCGGGTACAGTGCGATAGTGAAAACAGTGGCAGTGGTGTTGTACGCAAAAAACGAGTAAGAAAGCGGGTAGACCGTTATACTTGCTCGTAACATTCATCCACCCGCAATACCCTCAGTACATCCGTGAACATGGCGCTTGCAACAGTGCCGAAATATCGGTTACTCCAAACAAAGGTACGTGGTATATATCCCGAAAGACAATTTAAATCAAGTTTAAATGACCACGAAAGTTTAAATTCCTATAAGGTCGCCAGTTCGTGCATACATGCAAAGGCTCAAGCATACTTAAAGATAGTGCCCGTGCAGATAGTCGGATCGGCGGGAGAGGCGTCTACGTTCGCCCTACTCGACGACGGAAGCACCGTATCGCTCATAGACGAAGACATAGCCAAGGAAGTCGGCGTGGAAGGGAACCTGGACCCGTTTACGATCCGTGCCATAGGCGATACGTCGATCGACATGCCAACGTCGCGACGCGTAGACATACACATACGAGGAGCCGGCGCCGAGAACAAACAAGTGCCTTTGTGTGCGCGCACCGTAGCCAGCCTGCACCTATCGCCGCAGAAGATCGCCGAAGAGGACCTGATAGACTGCAAACACCTCGAAGGCATCAAGAAGAAGTTGGTGTATGACATAGGCGTGCTGAAGGTGCTAATAGGTCAAGACAACTGGCACCTGCTCATAACGAACGCAGTACGAAGAGGACCCAACGACCAACCGGTGGCGTCGCTTACGTCGCTGGGATGGGTGCTGCACGGCGCGCGCTCACGCACTTTGGGAAACACCGTACACTTTGTCAACGGACTCGCCACTGGACATGAAAACATAGAAACGTCGCATGAAGAGTTTTTCACTTTCGGATCGCTCATGGAGAACCCACGTCAACCGAACATGGACCCCAAGAAGCGGAGGGACGTGTTACGAAATAGTTCGAAACATATAGAGACGGCCCTTCTACATAAAGAAGCACACGTCATTCCACATCGTTTTGAAGACGCGACGAGGCTCGCGCATATAGAATATAGAAATTCCACATAGAAATGAAACTGGAAAGGGAAATAGAAAATACGGCATAGACGCACGCTCTTATAGTTTCGAATAGGGGACAGGTGCACTCTCCCATAGATTTGAAGGCCGCCGTTAAGCCTACCGTCGTTGAGACAATAGGGGAGCAGTGCATTGCATCCTACAAAAAGAGTCGTCGACCACATAGTATTATAGAAGCCGTATCTGACCCGAATAGATTTTCCAAACGGAAAGGGCCCTTACGAGCAACAGCGAAAGTTCCACAGTTAATAGCTTCGTGTAAGAAAACCGCAGAGAAGGTTCTATATAAAAGAACGCAGAAAAATAGACAGAAGGATCCAGATTGGCGTCACGTGACGAAGACGAAGCACAACACCAAGTCGGGCAGAGCGGCACCCGAAACTTCGTGCTTCTCACCGTAGAACACAACCGCGACGCCGAGGACCTTCTTGTGAAGGCGGAACAAGAAAACTCCTTTCGGCGCCGACCTTCGGGAACTGTGGCGCGGAGGAGGTGTCGCCAGAGACAGCCGCCTGTATTCGTTACCCGTGGAGATGAACAACGGAATGATCACTCTACGCAGTCGTATAATAGCTACAGAAGAAATCTCCGAACAGACCAAGAGACCGCCAATCTTAGACGGCGATCATCGTATTACACAGCTATACATAGATTGGACACATAGAAAATTACATCACGGCGGTACAGAGTTGGTAATCAATGAAATACGCCAACACTATTGGATTCTTCGTCTGCGGCCGACTACAAAGAAAATAGTACATAGATGTCTAACATGCTGCATTAGAAAAACGCAGCCACCTGAGCCAGCCACAGGGGACCATCCGAAGACGCGCCTTGCTCACCATCAGAGGCGCTTCACCTACACGGGCCTTGATTATTTCGGGCCGCTCTCCGTAACCGTCGGTAGACAGCGTCACAAACGTTATGTGGCACTGTTTACATGTCTCACTTCCAGGGCAGTACATCTGGAGGTCGCCGCCAGCCTGAGCGCCGACTCCGCAATCTTGGCGCTGCGCAGGTTCGCAGCGCGCCAAGGTTGCCCCGCAGAGATCTACTCGGACAACGGCACCAACATGCACGGTGCCGACCGAGAGATGCGAGACGCCGTCGCCGAAGAAGCGAGTCGCCGTGGCATCATATGGCGCTTCATCACCCCCTCAGCGCCATACATGGGAGGCGCATGGGAGCGCCTCGTCAGGTGCGTGAAGACCGCCATCTATACGGTCCTTCACGAGCGCCACCCACACGAAGAAGTCCTAGCTACACTACTGTGTGAGGTCGAGTACACAGTAAACAGTCGACCCCTCACACACGTCTCCGTCAACGCAGCAGACAGCGAGGCCATCACCCCGAACCACATCCTGTTCGGTGGTTCTGCTCGCCTCCCTCCACTGGGCGAGTTCAGCGAGGCTGACCTCAACAGCAGCAAACACTGGCGGCGCGCCCAAATCGTCGCCGACATGTTCTGGCACCGTTGGGTGCGCGAGTACCTACCAGAGCTGCAACACCGGCGGGAGCCCCATGGGTCTGGGCTCAACCTCGAGGTCGGCGACCCCGTCCTGATCGCCGACGGCCAACTCGCGCGCAATACCTGGCCGCGCGGTCGAGTTGTGGCCGTCTACCCGGGCGCCGACGGCTTCATACGCACTGTCGAGGTGCGCACAGCAGCAGGCGTCCTCAAACGGCTGACTAAGAAGCTGGTCACCCTGCCCAAGTGACGAGGCGTCGCTCACCGGGTGTTCTGCAGCACCGCCACACGACGGGTCACGCGCGTTGCTGCACGGCGGGAGAGATGTTCGCGACAGACATTAAAAACTATGACAGTGAATAGTGTATTCGAAACCGCGAGTGAAAATCGTATAAAATCAGTGTTATCTGATCGTGCGGTACACCGGGTTCGGTTCCCGGACGCGTCAAAGTGTTAAAATACAGCTAGAATAGTGTAAATAGTTAAATCGTTAATATAAAGTACTACATAGTACATGAACATTAGTCTAAGACTTGTGCTAACTGTAGGGACCTAGATATCGATCATAAATAGTGTTATCAGTTGTAACAGATAAGAACTAATACTTGATAAAACAGCTGTTTGTTTACATAGTCGTTTTATAGTTTTTATAAGTGTTTTTTAGCTTCGTATAGGCTTGAAATCATGTCTAGATACTTTTTTATTGCTAGTTATTGCCTAATATAGTTAAAATAAACATAATAATAAACATTTGCATGTTTATCATAAACTCTGTTTATGTACGATAGTGTTTACTTAAGAAAATCTGTATTTTATCTTATGCATCATAGGTTTTCATGTAATGAATTCGAATTGAATAAAGCTATTTTCATGGTGTTTGTTTTAATAGATGCCCCATATAGTTGCACACAACGGCCTACCAAAATAACATACATAAATTTAGTATATAATAGTTTTTCAATAGAAAATATAGTGGGTGGGCCCTTGTGTGACGGCATTTTTTGGGAGTTTTTATGGAATAACTTAGTGACGCTAGTAGTTAGGTTTAGGTATTGTATACTTATAGATAGAACTTTATGAGACCTATCTAACGATATATAGAAAATATATGTGTGTATCATAGTACCTAATATAAATAGACATTTGTACTGTATAGAAAATTAAAAATAAACAAAGATTCTCTGTGCACGTGTTCGGTGCGATGGTCGTCGTTAAGGTAAAGTTTCGAAGTACCTAAACGACCATGTATTCGGCCAGTTCGTTGGCGTCGCAACCACCATCTTGTGACCATATGTAACCATCAAGCACCGAACACCTGAACAGCATCGCTCTCAACATAAAGAAGATGTTTTATTTATGAAGCCCCAATACATCGAAGCCATACAGTCCACACATATAGAAGAACACACATCGTCGTAGGAACACGTCAGCAACACACCACCAGCGCACTGTAGCGGACTAGCAAAGGTTCGATACCTGGCATCCGTTATAATATTTAAATAACAAACCTAATGGGCTATAAGCAGTGATAGCCTAGTGGAGGTATCGACAGACAGCTATGCAGAGGTTATGCGGTTCGATTTTCGAAGTTATATGCGTATAAAAAGGTAATTTCTTGCCTACCCTGTTCCTTGAAGAGCACGTTAAGTTGTCGGTTCAAGTTGTCATGAAGACTATCAACAGTCATTATGCGGTCATACCTCATAATAATATTAAACTAGTCTTAACCATGCAGTATTGCTCCCTGCTTTAGGTTTTGGACGTCAGACGGCAGTCACTCTCTAGAATAGCTAATATTTAGTAAAATCTGGTTAGACTAGTAAGTAGACCCAATGCTCCAAGTAGGATACCGCTAGGAAAGTGATACAAGTTGTACAAAATATTGCTTAAATTACGTCAGCTGAAACAATAATATTTTTTATATTTTTTTATAGACTCACGCCTGTATCCCCGAAGGTGTAGGCAGGGTGTAATATTACACCCACATTTCGCCATGAACTTTTAGGTCCCACGTAATAGGGGGCGAGCCTATTGCCGTACTGGGCATATTACCAGACTCCGTGCTGCTACTGTGAATTTCCTAATGGAAAAACCCAATAACACTTTTTCCGACCCCGGGATCGAATCCGAGACCTCCCAACCCCACGCGCACATTTATACCGCGAGACCAACGAGGCTGTCAAACAATAATAATCATGTTTTATTACCTGGCAAGGTAACTATACAATTTACTGAACATTGTTAAGTATTTCGCAGTAAACCTTGTGAAAAAGTAGCGATTACAAGAATCTATCAATTGGCAAGGTTGCTTTAAATGGGTGGCTGGTACTAACAGTTACATGACTCAGAGAAAACTTTGAGTTACCTATCAGTAGTCGTCACAAGGCACATTATCGGCAAATATCTTGAATGTGGTCTTAACAATGGAATTTTCCGACCTATCTGGGTTCTTGAAGCGGACGTCTGTCACTCTGATGAAATATACTATCAAATTAGACTAGAAAGCGGCACCCTGGCACAAGGACATGTCTTTATTTACTTTTATTTATATACATTATACGTAACGCATATTCTTTCTTTCATAATGCTATTGAGACGGGGGATCTCAGGTAGGATGTCGGGGTTCGAGAGAAACACTGCTAGGCTGAACAGGTTCTTTATTATGTCTCACTACCGCTTACATACAGTATGACCGAACTAGGTAAGCACTGGCCTGAGCTGGCTGGAGTGTAGACTCCTGCTGCTCTCCGACGCTCGCAGGGTAGCTGCTCGAAGGGTCGCCGATGAGCTGGCCAAGGTGCGCTGCGCAGGCAGCTCTGTGGTCGATGTTCAGGCTGAGCGGGTCTCAGGCGGTGCAGCCAATGTGGGTCGAGCGGTCAGGCTCAGGCGTCCGTGGCCTGGCTGTAGGAGCTCGTAGGCAGGAACGGAGGCTTGGGTGGCAGCTGGCTAGTAGCGGCACGGCGCCAGCAGCTCGTGGCTTGTAGCCCGTAGGAAGAACGTCAGCCCGTAGGAAGAACGTCAGGTGCAGTGAGCTCGTAGGGTGAACTGGAAACAGCATAGAGAATACACAACAACCGGTCAGGAACAGGCTGTCCCTAGATCGGCTGTTATGCTTAGGAGACACAGATACTACAGACAGAACATATAGGCACACAGACAACTAGAATATGCTTACCCTCAGCGGGACAGTAGATAGGAAGTAGAATGTAGAATAATCGCGAGGTGTAGCGGCAGCGTTCCCATGTCTAGGGAAAGTGACCATTCTACAACACGCACCCATCTTATATAGATGTAGGCCTATGACTCACAACTGCCTTTGGCTAGTGAATATGACCATATTTGGTAATATTGCGAACGATGTCTGGCTAAGCTGGCGTTAAGCGCCTGCGAGATATTATAACGCAATACGTGTAGTATTACGTTACACTATAATATTGGGTTGTTCGTGTTATCGAGTACCAGCAATACAGAATATTAAACTTATATTAATTTTACAGATACTCTCTTGTCGAATACCTGCAGTTGATTCATAATTATACCAGACATAAGCTAAACATGATACCCTGAGAGGTATACGAGAACAAGTTGCTAACCAAAATGTTTTCAAATCGAAAGTTTCATAAATGTTTTCAAATCGAAAGTTTCATTTTATAATTTAACCAGGTTGGGCAGGATATTGGCAATCTGCTAGTTACAGGAATAACAACAGATAAGAACAACACACCTAACCCCGTTAAGGTGAAAACTTTCTACCTTTTTACTAATGCCGACACTTAAAACTTAGCCAAATCCAATACCGTGCCAAAACCAGAATATTTTATCAACGACCGAACCAATTTAATATGGGCTCAGAAGCTTAACATTTCGGAATTTAGACAGGACAGTTTATAACAGTATTCGGAGGCTAACACACCGTTAGTGTAGGCCAATTTGTTTGCGGTTAGACCAGGTGCAATGCCAACAGTAATTGTACAAACTATATTAACTTCCATTACAGTCGGTGACATAAGTATAATACAACATTTTGAATAATTTTTTCTCTTAGATTACTAGCGGTTCCGGGGTTCAATTCGAGGGTCTCGGAGCACAACCAGCACAGCGCTAACATGATGATGACAAGTTATGGATGGATAATTCCAATAATAATAATTATTACTTTGTTGCATACAGTATAACGCAGATACTAAAAAGATAGAGATCAAACTAAATACACTGCAGTTTTATATAAAAAATTTGCCTGAAATTATTAACTGCCTCCGTGGTCCAATGGATAGCTTATGCGACTGGTGATCGGAGGTCCCGGGTCGGGCAAAAGTGTTACTGGGTTTTTCCGAATACTCAGTAGCAGCCCGGAGTCTGGTGATGTGCCCGGTAACGGCAATAGGCTCGCCCCTTATAACGTGGGACCAAAAAATTCATAATGAAATGTGGGTGTAATATTTACACCTCTGCCTACCCCTTCGGGGACTATAAATAAAAAAACAAATTAAAAAAACCTCATCCCGAGCCATACTAAGTCAAAATTAAACAAACTTCTTCAAACAAACCGCCTCAGAGTTCTTGAAGCTACTTTAATTATCAAACTATGACAAACGAAATTGAACTCCCTCCGACACCTTGTGAGAGGAAGGTAGAAAATCCGCAATACTTCACAAGAATGTAAAAAACCTCAACGCCATATATGTACTGTCTTATTGCTGAGTACATAGCTTTTCGCAATGTAGGAGTGCAAATCCACTACGCTGGCCAAGTGTAGATCGACAGACTTCATACGTTAAAATTCTCAGATACGCAGGTTTCTGATAATTAATAAGTCAACACACGATAAAACTTTGATAAGCCTGTGGTGGGTGGACATGGTTTGAAGCCCCTCAAAGCAGTCTGTTGGTTTCCCTGTAGGGCTATCTCTTTATTAATACGTTACAAATCAATCAATAAAAGCAATTTAGATTGAAAATCTGATCTCGATAAGATAAACAATGAATTTGGACGGACGCATTGATATTGATCGTTCTGCTACAGAGGACAATGATGGATTGAAACTGTTAAGATATTTTGTTCCGAATGACAAGCTTTCGGCGCTCGTTTTTTTACGACACATATAACCTTTCTTGCTAAATAAATACCTGCATCAAAATGGATCCGTTCCATTTGTAAATTGAGCATAGAACGAAAAATGTGGATTTGCTACCACTTTTATGACCTAATTTTGATAGTAAACGGTTATTGTATATTGTTTTTTTATTCGTTTCTCGATTCTTTCTATACATATGAACAGACGTAAGCTAAATAGTATTAGTCAAAGAACCTCGTCTTAACATCGTATATTACTTAAAGGAATTAATCCCAACTGAGAAAACATTTCTACCAAATGATTACAGGTTGTCACCAGATAAACATTTTGTACTTTTATTCTCATCGTGTTATCCCGGCTGCATCCAGGACTCTAGTTTTGGAGCCCAGTGACAGTTCCTGCGACAAGTCCACATGTGACAGAATATTTGGTTTACCACTGGGCGGCTGCCGTCTGACCTACGCAACTTTAAATTATAGTTTGGACCAGTTTTAGTATATTCAAGAGACTGTTTTTTAATTATCTATCAAAGATCGTAAACGTATAATATTGTTTTAATGTAAGTGCAGCGAAAACTTCAGTCTAAGACGGCAGTCGGCGATAACGAAGCAAGTTTCTTAAGAACCAAAGTTCCATAGCAAAGTGCTTTGCTAATTTTAACGTTATTCTGAGATCCGCGTTACAGAATGTAAGTGTGTTTCAAGAAATTTGGCAATGGTGGACAGAGTTGTGCGAAAAACGTATTAAGAACTGTAATTTAAAGTTACCATGCATTTTTGTTTTAGCTTGTAATTGTTAAGTATAAACTTTCAGTAGCTGCATTAAGTGGAAGTGGAATGAATGATTATGTATGTGCATTGCGAAGGGGCCGCAGAGGAAGAGGAGATGCGGTGTTGTCAGGTTGCCGTCCTCTCTTTCCTCTTCGGCCTTTTTAGTGCCTGCGGACGGCGAGCGCTGGGGCTGTTCCCCGTCCGCCAAAAGTCAAGGAGGCGGCGTAGTGCCCGCGTCGCCTCCCAAGTAGCATAACGAGGCGGAGCCTGCGGTCACGGCAAAGAATGCTATCCGCGAATCGCATGACCCCACCATTACACAGGACCCGTAGGGACACCGCGGTGGTTTTAGTGGGTATGCCCCGAACACCTTCACACACCTCCTTCGCCAGTCCCAAGCCCGGTTGATCACATTCTGGCCGGGTCGGCGTCGAGTTGAGATGGCTCATATGGAGAGTTTCCACCGTAGTCAATAAAAAAAAGGGGATGTCACACAGAAATAATTGTCTATTTCCCTTTGAGAGTGTAAAATTATCTAGAACGGGAGACTTCGGAAAAATATGTGCTAAATTTTAGTACTGTTAGAATCTTATTTTTGGTGTGTTGTATACAAAAGCGCAGTGCATGAATATTAAAGGTAAAATATAGGTTAACCAAATGGTGAAGTAAATTATTTCGATTAATTTTCTTTATTGTAATGTTTTCAAAATTGACCTTAAAGGTCAGCGTTCGCGACCACTGTTAGTATTGTATGTATGAAAAGACAATTAGTGTAATAGAAATTATTTACAAACATTACACCAAAAACTAAATATGTATCATGAAGAGACGATGGAACTCGATATGAAATGTACAGCTGAGCTAAGAATGACCCTGGCCTGCCAACAGACCAATTTCTATTTCCTTGTGACAAACGTCCTAACTTAACTAAAATAGTACCAAACCTACTCCAACGCAAGAAGTACACACTGAAAATACTACTTCATTAAAACTCTTTTATAGAAACGTACGTCATAACACTCGGGGAAATGTGAATAAAATACACGTGTGCATACTTGTCAAGGAACAGCGCCCTTACACGAAAACTGTTATAGTCTTCTATTTTCAGATGCCTCATTTTGAGAAATTCTTGATCATGTTTCATATTCGTAAGGTTTAAATTGGCGTGCAAGTTTACTGTACCATGTTTTTCTTTACTTAGCGTCGTTCCCGTTTACTCTATGACACAAAGCTTGAAAAAAAAACGATGCCGGATGAGAAATACTTATACGCATCAGAGACGTTCTTTTAGGGAAACATATATAATATAATGAATTTGGGTGACGATGCGAAAGATCATCATTGTTTGTTTTGGGAGTTTCTTAATTATACTTTTTATATTGTATATTCTTTGGTGTATTTGAGTTGCTTCAAGCATTTATTTGGTTGCCTTTTATTAAACAAATGATAAAAAAACTACTATTTATGCCTCGATGTATACCTGACTTATTAAAGAATAATTACAAGTTTTACTAGATGAACATTATTTTATTAACTTTATTTGTAATCTTAAGGCAGACTGCATGTCTGACTTTTTCATAATGTCCTCAGAAGATATGAAAGTCCGCCAAAGTATGGCTTAAGCTTCCACAGTGAAAAGAGGGCTATGCCCATAAGTGGGAATTTATGTATATATCTATAACTTTTTTATTTGGTTCTCTATCACGCATATTCTTTCTAACAAATGGGGCAAAGAAAATACATGGATCATTGTAAGGCTTTCACGGAGAAAAGAGTGTAATCTAATGTGCAGAGAGCCTTTGAAAATTTTGAACTAGAATGTAGGTAATGGGACACCTACTGAGGCTTCTTTATGACTGAACTATTAAAGTGTCATATTGAAATTGAACTACTACGAAGAGGCAGCGATAGCCTAGTTGAGATACCAACGGACTGCCATACAGACGTTATCGGTTTCGAACCCACGGCGTGCACCAATGAAGTTAAGTGCGTATTAAGTTCTTAATTATCGCTTGCCCCGTGCCTCGGAGAGCACGTTAAACCGTCACTCCCAGCTGTCATAAAGATCTTTGACAGTCGTTACGGGGAGTCAGTACCCTCAAATAAACGGATACGGTCTAAACCATGGAATATCACTATCCCTTTGGGTTGTGGAGTCAGATGGCAGTCGCTCTGTGAAAAACTTGATAATTATTCTGTCATATTTGGTTAGACCAGTAAGTGGACCTCGGGCTTCAAGGCGCTTAGGTCTTGGATGCAACTGGGAGAACGCTAGGACGATGACGGTTGAAGTTGAACTACGCTTTGTTGCTCTTAAGAACGTGAGTTCTGGTTTATTTCACAGCGATTTAATTTTAAACATAATGTATCAGAATTTATCTGATCTACACTTTATCCTAAGTTATGTTTGCTTTCTACCAGTGTTAATAACGAAAAATCCTTGGTTTCTTTTCTCATCATAAAGGCCTTTCTCATCGAATGATTTTGAGCCACCCGCAGCCATCCAGTTGCTTGCGATCTCAACAAGATCGTCAATCCACATTGTGGGAGGTCTTCCTCTGCTACGACGCGGCAACGTCCAGTATGTAGACTAAGGATCTTCAAAAAAATAAACATTAAATGAATTGTAATACACTTACGATATTTTATATACCCGCACAGACTAAGCCGTCTACTTACAATTTATGAGCATTCTGAATCCATTCTAGTAAACAATGAAGCAGTCAACATGCCTTGAAGCTCGATAAAGTTCAATATATTGTGAGCCATATAATATTCGGCGTCAAAACTGGTGGACAAAGCTTGTACATTTATCGTATAGAGAGCCAACTATCGGGTCACATTTTGCGGCTCTGAAGTTACAAACCAAGTGAAGCTGTATATCATTTGAAACATTGTTCTTTGACAGGATCTAGTTTGTGTATCGAGATGTCATTAGGAATGATATTTGAGCGTAAGATCTAGTATACTTGTTACAAAATAAAACTATGTCGATATAGTTGTTGTAATTGTGAGTAGTATTCGCAGGACTTTTTTTATTTTATCCCTGTGAATTTGCTTTTACTATAATTCTATATTTATCCTTGCTGAAATGGTAAAACTAAGCAAGTTCAAATAATGTCTATCAGCTTTTGACGGAATATTTATGTTAAGTCACAGAGTATTCATTCTGGTGCGTTTTTACTCAAGCCGCACCTCCTTTCGTCTTTCTCTGTTTTATATAGAAAATGGATTTGGATAAACTTACTTGTCGCCTACCCAGGAACTTTGGTTGATACAGCTATTATTAATTTAATACAGCAATAATTTCAGTCCGTCCCATGGATCTTTTAATAAAGCTGTGTAAATCAAATATAGATAACTACACCTCCACTTAACCCATAAATTGACAAATGTAAGTCCATGTCTCTTAGTTAAAATATTCCCAATAGCAAAGCGTAAAAATATCGACGACAGGAAATACGTATTGCGACGAAGCATATTTTTGCCACTTTAATTACCAACCCTTTAACTCAATTCACACACCGTGTCGCCGATAGAATGGCATCTGAAGGGCTTGAAGCCTCTAAGGCAGGGGTGGTGAACCGGTGAATCACGGCTATAAGTAGAGTCGATCTCGGCTAGACAATAAAAGTTTTATCAACTGCTGAAATCAATCTGCTTGTAATTCTTTTCAGGCACTGACTATTAGAATACTATTATTCCCTCAAAATTTCAATAAAAATACGAAACTAATACCTAAAATCTAGAGGTACCTATAAATTTAAAGTTTGAAGAAGTGTAGTTTTGGTAGATCCCACACGGTTTCGTCAGTAAAAATAGATCGTAGCTATAATCAAGTTGACCAACCCTGACTAAGGGATTCGTGAGTGTTCAAATACCGTGTCCACTTGACTCCGTCGATCAACATTGAAACCTATAAATAAATTCTACAATATAGGTCGAGTGGTATGGTGAAGTGAGTGGTTATGCTGATACGGTTCGCGAAAGCTTTTGATAGTATGTACTTTTTCTATAGCCTTTTAAACATAACAACCCTCTTCTCTGAATGAGTCTTGAATAAATAGAGCAACGATAGGTTTTCGGAATGATACTTGTACCAGCTATAAATAAAAGAATAAGATAGTTTTAGAAGTGGCTTTATTTTGTAACGGAATGATGGACAATAACAAGACCGCATGTTTAATGGAAAAGTTCTTAAGTGTCGGTAGATAGAATATTCGTACAGGTCAGGCTTATAGTTGGGCATTCAATATATGCATATGTATTGATTATATCACTCTCTAGATCCTGATGTTTCGATTGTTTTCGTGATGAAGACATAGAACGAAATACGACTACAATATTAAATTTGTTTACCACGTAGGTACGGCATCGCACTCAGCCAGTGTCGCATCCTTTAACATAACACAATATCGAAAATTTGGGCGCATTTTTTGTCTTCGCGATGTTAACTCAAATTATGGGCTCATGCTCCATTTCTTGCTACAGGTGGAGGAGGTTTGTGTGACGCTCAGAGTATGCTTTCAGATCCTTCCCTCCAAAACCACCACGGTGGTCGTCAATGTTTCGTTCTGGCGGGGTCACGCAAAACGCCGTTGGCATACGCAATACCCGCCTTTGTGCACCTACATTTTACTGTTTGAGAGGCCCATTTTTTATGATGATAGATTTTATAACTCAACTGCTTTATTTTATTTACTAAAAATATAGTTTCTGAATATATATATATATATATATATGAGTCAATCGTAGGCATAAAATATTTTATGAAAAATCAACAAAAGCCCTCTAAATTATGCCAAGCACAAAAAGAAAATCTAAATTTCAGGTCATAAAACAAATCTATTTTCTAAATTCAGGTCAAACATTCTCAATAACAAAATAAAAAATTACTACCATTACAAATAATTATACGCCACAGTAGCATGTAGGCGTATCCAATTCCCTTAACTGCAAAACCCAAAGTAGTTGCTGTTAAACTCCTAAATAGTAGTTTAATTTCAATGTATAACATTTACGTAAATGTCGGGCAATTCTAAATATAACATCATCAATGATGATCTCAATGAATGATCATCAACATCATTTAATGATGTTATATTTAGAATTAACCGCGCAATACATAGTAGAATGCATGGATAGCGTAGTCGCTTTGGTGCTTAGCACTGCGCCATGTGTTGTAAGTTTGATCTCTACATAAGACTACACTTTGTGTGATCATCAAATTATTACAGGCCATCGGTTAAATGTTTGCTGAGGTCCTCCTTGATGCAAGATTTATCCATAACGTAAAAGTCGTCCTTAAAAAAAAAGAGAAAATAAGAAATAGAAACATGTACATAAGATAGTCCCTGTCACAGATCTCTTATGCATGATGTTACCCGGCCGATAGCATAAACGGCCGTTTCACACTCAATTGGTATAATACCAAACAAAAATAAACTATTTGGCTGCCAACAGTCTAGACGCAATCTCTGTAATGTATTGCAATAAAACGCTCGTGATCTGTGTTTGTTCGCCCATTTCACTCTTATCTCAACTGTTAGGGGATGTCACACAGAAATAATAGTCTATTTCCCTTTGAGAGTGTAATATTATCTAGAACGGGGAACTTCGGCAAAATATGTGCAAAATTTTAGTATAGTTGGAATGATATTTTTGGTGTGTTTAGTATAAAAGCGCGGTGCATGAATATTAAAGGTAAAATATAGGTTGGTTTATTGTAAAACTTTGTTTTGTTGAGTGGGGTTATTGCTTTGGAACCCTGTTGAACAGTGCATTATTTCTGAGTGCGTTTTGTTGTTGTAACTGTTTTAGTGTTTATTTTTTGGTAAAATTGCTAAGACAACAAGTTATTGATATAAGTATGGTTTGTCGGGCATTGTTGTAAAAATTCCGCATTATTATCTAATCGGCGGTAAGTGGCTTCTGCCAGCTATTCAAAAGCAACCACAGCTTCTAGCAAATATTCAAGTTAAAGCAATTAAAACAAAATATAAAGCAGCGACCAAAATAACCAGCAACGTAGTAATTGTTTTAAAACGGCTTTTAGTTACATAGCCAAAAAGCCTATTAAACAGTCTACATTTATTCCCCGGTAACAACACAACTGACTGTTTGCGGCAGCCCCTTGAATCAATCCTCCTTCACGTATCTGGGCCACTGGGTTTCCGAGGACCTAAAGGATAGCCTGGACATTGAGCGCGAGCGCAGAACGTTGGCTGTCCGCTGCAATATGTTTACAGCGTATTGTCAGTCCTTCAATACATGCAGTTTGTGGGTCAACTACACGCAGAGGGCATACAATATAACAATGCATTCAGGGTGCTGCTGGGGTTGCCGGGCTACTGCAGTGCCTCTGGCATGCTTGCACAAGCGGGCATAGATGGTTTTCACGCTATCATACGCTAACGGTGCGCCTCCATCATTCGCAGGGTACGCATCAGCCCCAATAGCAACCTGAGTACCGTGGCGGACAGATGGGACAGCCCCATACTGGGGAATTGGATACGCCTACATGCTACTGTGGCGTATAATTATTTGTAATGGTAGTAGTAAGTACTAATACTAGTTGTATGTACACTAACCAAATGAATTTTATGCCTGAAATGAAACATTTTTTTAATACTATACCTATTATTCACGTACCGGACGACGCAGCAGGGGTAGGCCTCCCGCAAGGTCGACCGACGATCTGCTCAAGATCGCGGGAAGCGGTTGGATGCGGGCAGCACAAAATTGGTCTGTGTGAAGAACCTTGGGGGAGGCCTATGTCCAGCAGTGGACATGATGATGATGACTATATTATACTTAGAAACACTCACACGAAAAAATTATAAAACACTATCAGAAAATGGCACAGTTTTCAGAAACCGCATTGTAATTTTTAATCCTTTTATTTTGTATTGTTTAAATCTGATAGGAAAAATCAAAACTTGTGATGTGTATTTGTGTATAGGTAATACATTTGCCAGAATTTATTGTTTTATTCATAAGAAAAAAAGTTTTATCTGAATTATTATAACATAGAATCAACGAAATAATTTGTAAGTTTTGTGTTACTCACAGATTCTTAATTTCGGCATCTGAACCTAACCAAAAAGATCATCAAAATATATTAAGCAAGCACTCTCTTTTCCTAACGCCCCATTCTACTTCCCTGAAAGTTGTTCAAGTTTATGAATTTTTCACTTAGTTACTTAATCTTTACAATTAATTGTACCATAAAACTCGTTAATAAGGTCTGTTTTAGTTTGTTAACTCACAAACTGCCATTTTGTTAAGGTGCTATGTAACAAAGGTCAAGTACAAAAGAAATTATGAAAGGGTTCTTACTCAAGGTTTTTGGTAAGTCAAATATTGGCTCTGGAACAAAGGTATCTTAATTTGAACCTTATTTTGCTTAGAATAGAGCTTATAGATAATCTAGTTTAGTAAGGTAACAATGTTCGGCTTTTGCCTAGATGAGTTTTGAACTTTAAGCCTCTCTACAACTGCCTTGTTAGTCCAATGTATTAATAAAAACTATCGCAAATTATAAAATATCACAATCGTGAATAACGGATTTGCATTCAAGGACTGTAATGGTACTATAATTTTTACTGGCTTTAGGAAACATATAAGCAGTTTATGGCTTACTATTTGAACTCAATAAAAAGGTCACCAACTACATATATATTTCTTTTCTCTCGTATATTAAAAATATATTGATAATAAGGTACATTCACACTACGTATATTCTACAAGCCAGCGCTGGCATTTAATATCAGATGAACAGCAGAACTGAGATTTTTAGGTAAACAATGAATAAATAGTAGTAGATTTTAAATAGTATTTCGGGATATATACCACTTGATATATATATGAACAAGAAAGTTTAAAAGTTTAGATAGTAATCGAGTTTGACAATATGCCTGGAAGACGATAACAATTTTCATTTTTACGTAAAACCGGTACATGGTGAACTATGCAGAAACAGAAAAGTAATATTTTCTACTCCAAATGGTCATTTATTATGAAGCAGTGCCATTAAAGCTGATGTAAAATAGCCAAGAAGGTAGAAAACGGCCTATTATTCCAAAGTTCGTCTCATATAACAAACTCTGACAAATTACTACTGCAAACAACTGAAGACAAATCAAACACACTTAAGGGGCGCTTAAAGCAGAACGAGGTACACAAACACCTTATACCTACGTTACAAACTACACAGAAACTGATGGCTTTAATACGTATAACGTGCGAAAACAAATGTATTCAAACAAACACGCGCGTAGTAACACTTAGATAGTCCCCTTTAATGAGTGATACGCACTAGGATACAGAAGATGTATTGGAAGATAATAGAAGTAAAATTACAGTCCATCATTAAAATTTACGCATCACCGTATTTTCTTAAATGTTTTTATTTCCGATTAATTAATCAATTTCATTTATCAGGACTTATAGAGTTCATGCGACACATTTATAGAAACGGTTTCTCTCTTTGAATAGTCCGGTTAACTGGTGACGAAGCTTCTTGGCAAACCTATCGTTATATCCTTATGTGCGTATCCTGCATTTGCGTGTCTCCGCCCGCTTGGGCGTCAAATCTTAACACGTACAAGTCGCGAAAGTTTAAAAGTTTTCAAATGTTAACAGCAACTTTTTACGTATTAAAAAGTCCCAAAGGACTCAAGAAACATATTTCGTACGTTACTTTTAAAGTTGCAAATGTGCTGAAGTAATATTTGAAGGCAAAACAAATTGAAACAAAAGATATTTCACACCTTTATTTTTAAATTTTCACTCGATTGAGACCTCTTATGTAAATAACTTATGGGTAAAACTTGAAAAATATATATTCCAAACGAACAAAATCTTAAGTCTCATCTTCATCTTCACGAGTTCAATGTTACGCAAGATATCATTTTGAAGTCTATTCCCTCACTACAAGACTGCTTATTATACGGTTTGACCTAGTTGCTATATCATTGAGGAAATGTGGCGGTCACATTGAACGGCTCGAGTTATACATTCAACTCACAAATGCTACCTCCACATAAGTTAGACGGTGCGTCTGTGTTATGCAACTGGTACGGTCATATGCAGAGTAACCTACTTCAAAATGGTGAAATTCCCCTATTAACTTTCTACCGCATATTCACTCTCCTAGTAGTGAGTTTTTACGACTAACGATAAACGAGGATATAAATATTCTTAAACAAAAGTAGGTTGGTAGCTATCCGAAATTTGCTTCTTAATTTAAAGGTAAAGGACTTATACCCAAGCGTTTATGCCTTGCATCTTATTTACAATATTAATGTCGTGTCCTTGAAGATTTTGTTTATCTTTTCCGATTTTTTACTTTAAACTTATAATAATTATATGAAAACTCCTACGCAATATGCGTCCAGAATTATACCATTTAATTTAACCCAATACAATACAAATTTTATTTGATAAACCTAAAATAAAACCAAAACAAATAATATTCAAAATTAATACAACTTCAGGATAAATTGAAGCAAAACGGCTAATAATTTTTCTATTTCGTGTGAGTGTGTGAACAAATTTGGTGTCTGCCATATCATTTTCGTAACACATACTCTCAGAAAATAGGAACACCACGTCTAAACGGGCACAATAAGATTCTCAGACAGAAGTTCTAACGTAAAACTACTTCAGTACAGTGCCTCAAACAACAGTCGTATTCTTTGTAACAAAAGGCCCGTCCCTTTGACGATATGAAGACGCTAACTAGGTTGCACGTGTCGGCAAAATAAGAAACTCCCTGACAGAGAATAAAATGATTGAATAACTGAATGAAATGAATCTTTTCACTTCGTTCCACTACTTGAATTGGAGATTTTTAGGAGCTAATTAAGTTTTTTATTTAACCCTTTATTTTTAGGTGAAAAAGACTTTCGTCATTCACTACTATGAGTCTCAGGGTTTCACATATCTTACTCAATTTTTTATCAAGTAAAACAAGTTTTATCACAAAAATGTTTTTATTTACGTCCTAATTACATATTATGCAATAAAGAATAATTATTAATGTAGTATTTTTTTAAGACTTTGGTGAAAAAATGAGAAATTAAATTAATCAGTCTCATAAACAGTGCTTCTTTTATCAAGTCTCCTAAAAATATGAAAAAAATATTAACGGAGTTGTAACCAAGGTTTATTTTTAATTTTAACGGTTCATAAAATCTAAATAATGAAAACAAAATGTATAGTATAAAATTTAAAAATTCAATAAATTCTGCATGGGTTCTCTAAGCACTAACTTTAAGTAGCGTAATCAAAACTATTTTTAGAAACAAAGACATATTCTCTTCACATATTTGCAGACAGAGTACCTAATCATACTTTGTTCTCTTTTTGTAATGCCATCAATAGCAATATTTTCTGTCATGGCAGCATGGCGTAAATACTCACATCTTCAGGCATACTTTATCTTGTAATTGTAGAAGTTGAGTTTGAATTGATTTTTTGGGTCATTTTATGATCATACGATAAGCCAATCAATTTGTTAAACATATTTCATGTAGGAGTAACATTAACAACGAATCTAAACGATTGACAACATTCATAAAAATAAAAACTGTAGCACAATTCACTACCATGAGTCCCAGGGACTCACTCGACGTAATTAATCGACATATACGAGCCGCACACACATCGCCATGCTGCATCTCGCTCACGCCACGGCAGGAAGGTACTGAAAGGGCGAGAAATCAAATCGGAAAAACGAATGACATACGGCTTTTTTTAAATTTTCATGTTAGTCCCTGGGACTCATGTAGTGAATTATTAAGGGTTAACTATCGTAAACACATACGATATTTAAATATCAAACGTAATGGGCTATAAGCAGTGATAGCCCAGTGGAGATATCGACAGACTGCTATGCAGAGGTTATGCGGTTCGATTTTCGAAGTTATATGCGTATAAAAAGGTAATTTCTTGTCTACCCTGTTTCTTGAAGAGCACGTTAAGTTGTCGGTTCAAGTTGTCATGGAGACTATCAACAGTCATTATGCGGTCATACCTCATAATAATATTAAACTAGTCTAAACCATGGAGTATTGCTCCCTGCTTTTGGTTTTGGACGTCAGACGGCAGTCACTCTCTAGAATAGCTATCTAATATTTAGTAAAATCTGGTTAGACCAGTAAGTAGACCCCATGCTCCAAGTAGGATAATGCTAGGAAAGTGATACAAGTTGTACAAAATATTGCTTAAATTACGTCAGCTGAAACAATAATATTTTTTATAATTTTTTTATAGACTCACGCCTGTATCCCAAAGGGGTAGGCAGCGGTGAGTCTATAAAAAAACAGGGTGTAATATAACACCCACATTTCGCCATGAACTTAACGGAAAAACCCAATAACACTTTTTCCAACCCCGGAATCGAATCCGAGACCTCCCAACCCCACGCGCAAATGCCGCGAGACCAACGTGGCTATCAAACAATAATAATCGTGTTTTACTACCTGGCAAGGTAACTATACAATTTACAGAACATTGTTAAGTGTTTCGCCGTAAACCTTGTAAAAAAGTAGCGATTACAAGAATCTATCAATTGGCAAGGTTGCTTTAAATGGGTGGCTGGTACTTACAGTTACATGACTCAGAGAACACTTTTACTTACCTATCAGTAGTCATCACAAGGCACACTATCGGCAAATATCTTGAATGTGGTCTTAACAATGGAATTTACCTACCTATCTGGGTTCTTGAAGCGGACGTCTGTCGCTCTGATGAAATATACTGTCAAATTAGACTAGAAAGCGGAGCCCTGGCACAAGGACATGTCTTTGTTTACTTTTATTTATATACTTTATACTTAACGCATATTCTTTCGTTCATAATGCTTTAATGTTGGGTTGTTCGTGTTATTGAGTACTAGCAAGACAGAATATTAAACTTATATTAATTTTACAGATACTCTCTTGTCGAATACCTGCAGTTGATTCATAATTATACCAGACATAAGCTAAACATGATACTGTTAGGGGTATACGAGAACAAGTTGCTGATCAAAATGTTTTCGAGCCGAAAGTTTCCTCTTATAATTTAAACAGGTTGGGCGGGATATTAGCAATCTGCTAGTAACAGGAATAACAACAGATAGGAACAACACACCTAACACCATTAAGGTGAAAACTCTCTACCTTTTTTACTAATACCCACACTTAAAACTTAGCCAAATCCAATACCGTGCCAAAACCAGAATATTTTATCAACGACCGAACCAATTTAACATGGGCTCAGTAGCTTAACATTTCGGAATTTAGACAGAACAGTTTATAACCGTATTCGGAGGCTAACACACCGTTAGTGTAGGCCAATTTGTTTGCGGTTAGACCAGGTGCAGTGCCAATACTAATTGTCAAACTATATTAACTTCCATTGTACAGTCGGTGACATAAATACATTAAAACATTTTGAATTTTTTTTTCTTAGATTATTAGCGGTACTGGGGCCCAATTTGAGGGTCTCGGAGCATAACCAGCACATCGATAAGATGATGATGCTAATTTATTGGATGGAATTACTTATTTATATAAGCGTATATTAATATAGCGGGTTTTTATTTGCTTACCTTATTTAAGTGTCGTTGATAAGTGATAACAGTTTTGTCAAGTCCAGTTACACATGAGTGGGTATAAGCGTATTTTCCTAAAGGGGTAGGCAGCGGTGTAATATAATACCAGCATTATTGGATGAATAATTCCAACCTACGTTGGAATAATTATTACTTTGTTGCATACAGTATAAGCGCAGATATAAAAAAATATAGATCAAACTAAATACACTGCAGTTTTCGTTTGGAGTTTCGTTAGTTATAGAAATTATGAGTTCCTGAAGTCCATAAGTTTCTATTTTGTGAATTTTGATTTGATAGTTTATTACTCTGTAGGTATAAAGAAAGAGGTCAAAAACGGTTAAAAAAGTGCAGGTGAAGCTGCGGGCATATTCAAGAGGATTCTTGTATATTGTATTCTTTCATATCCTGTAACAATAACGAGCCCAATTTAATAAATGTCATGATCAGCCCTAATATACTGTCCCACTGCTGGGCACGGGCCTCTTCTCACTATGAGAATGGTAAGGCCATAGTCAACCACGCTGGCCAAGTGCGGGTTAGCAGACTTCACATGTCTTTCGAGAACATTATGGAGAACTCTCAGACATGCAGGTTGCCTCACGATGTTTTCCTTCTCCGATAAGCAAGCGATAATTAACAATTTAATACACACCTAACTTCGAAAAGTCATTGATGCGTGCCGTGGATTCGAACCCGAGACCCTCTGCGTTGCAGTCTGTCGGTCTAACCACTCGGCTATCGGTGCTGTTATGTGTGTTAATAAATGTAATAGAAATTAAAACTTTTTCTTGATAGAATTCTTTAAAGGTTTTCCGGTGTCCAGCCACGTATGTCGTTGACTGTACTAGCTAATGAACCTACCGATAGAACATTTCAAGTTAGCTCTGTCTCTTTTTGTCCCAATCGAATACCAATTAGTGAAAGCCGTTTTATAGATTGTAGTTGTCAGGTTTAAATTTTCTTTGGGCTTTTGTTCACACGCCGTGAAGTTTCGAGAAGACGGCTAATTTACCGCAAAAATCTACCTTCGACCAAAGGGTTATGGAGCACTATGGGAGCTTAAACACGTCTCGAAGCTAAAATTCGATTTACCTTGCTTACAATTGCGTGACGGCTCATGGACTAATGTATCGTTTTAAAACAAATGTATCCAAAGGAAATCCAATTAATAAATGACGTTATCGATCGTTACATTGTTAAATGAAATAATATTTATAAATATAATTTTATTTAACGATTTTAATCCCTTTGCGACCACAACATGTACTTAGTATTTGTAAAATTATTATAATATCACTGTGTACGTGCATGTTGCAATATTATACTGTCCATATGTGAAAACTTATAATTGGCCTTCTGCTAATATTGTACTGTGTAATATTCTGTTAGCTGTTAGTTTTCCTTATAAGAATTGTAACGTATGATCGGTACCTACCGAGTGTACGTCATAATACCGTCAATACACTCGGCCAATCAGAGAAGGCCATCGTCCGCGCTCGTGAGTTTTGCCCATATTTGGTTATGCGCCGACACGAACTCTGATGGAGGGCCCGGTATATAAAGGGGCCGACAGAGAGGCCGGCACCGCTACTCTAACGTCGCTTCTACTACCTACCTACTATAACTAAGCGTACCTTCTGACCCTACGTCGTATCTACGTGTATCCTGGTCCCAGCTACGGGTAAGCACTACATTTACTGCGTTAGCGTACTGCCCATCTCTCTACCTGCTAGCTGAGGCCGGCTGACGCCGCCTTCCTGACTCTATTGGTTGCGGCTCTCCTAATGCTGCTTTCCTTCAGGTTCCAGGTTCACCTTAAGACTTCGGCTACGCTCCTAGACCGCTACACTTTCCTGCATCGCCTTCGGCGTCACCTCTGCCGAAGAGTCTGGCCTGCCCTGCTCATCGTACTCGCCGCCGGCGTCTGCCAGCTGAACCAACGGCTTGCGAGGATCTACCGCTACGCGCAGCCTTCAAGCAGCCTGCCTACACACTACCGGAGGGAACAGCGTGGGAGACTGCAGCCTTAGTGTTCAGGCCAGTGTCGTGTTGTTGGTCGGTCATACTCGTGCAAGGGAAGTGAGACAATACTCGGCAATAAACGCATGTAGAACCTCTTTTCTGCGTTTTAATACCAGAACCCGTTACAGTGGCGCCTACGTGGGTTATTGTCTCGCTTTCCGTGCTCGAGTTCTCTTCTAGCAGGTCTCCATCATTGTAAGCGAGGAGGTGCGGCTACAGCGAACCGGTACGTATTGTAATACTAATTATCTACCTTTTAGTGTAACTACCTACTACGTACTAGTTCGCAAATTTGAATCTAACGTTTTTCTAATTAGTCCTAACGGTCGAACTTTTACGCTTAATCGTAATGTAGGCCATTTGTAAGGGCGGAACGCTTGCGCACTAAGTGTAGTGTGTAGTTTATACTTACGCGGTTATTCATACACAATGGGCTCACACCCCATAAAATACTTTCTTATAAATAAGAACGAGTTAGCTTACGAGGTCGCGATTAGAGGTGAGGAGCCGGCTACCTCTGTCCTAGGTCTGCGGAAGCAGCTCCCTAAATTACTGAAAGCCATTCCAAATGATGACATTTTGGAGTCGGGTCTAGCCATAGCGGTGGATTTCGAGGGCGCTAGCGAGGCCGTCTCTGAGCTGGCCAAGCGAGTGAATTTATTAACCATTTCTTACGACGCGAACCTAGTTAGGAGGTCTACCGCACTGCACAACCACATATTCCACAGACTCCGTAGGATGGAACGACCTACGGCGTATTCAAAACGAATTACCGAATTGTGCAGCCGGTTCGACAAGCTCTCGGCGGACCTGTCCGCCATTGAGCAATCAGGTGTTCGCTTAGCTGATGCTGTGGCAGAGGTCCAACCTGCGCCGCCTACCTCGACGCAGGCAGGGTTAGCCCCAGTATTGCATTGCGAGCATTTGAGAGTTAGCGAACTGTCTAAGCTAAAATATGACGGTACGGGATGCGTCCGAGCGTTCCTACAACGCGTAACCGAATTCCAAACTGCGAGTAATCTACATTCCACTAAAATTTTATCGTATGCCTCCAAAATATTCACCGGTAACGCACTTCACTGGTACCGCGGCCTAAAAGAATATTTCACTACATGGGAAGAACTCACCACTAAATTAATAGACGATTTCACACCGTACGATTATGACTACCGGTTATTAAATGAAATCCGCCAATGTACTCAAGGTGCTACCGAAACTATAATAATTTATCTCTCGATAATGAATCAGCTGTTCGCTAAACTGTCACCGTCAAAGCGATTGTCCGAACGCAAAAAGTTAGACATTCTATTGCATAACATACGTCCATGCTATTCGCTAGTGCTAGCTCCGTCAATATCTTCAATAGACAGTATAGCAACACTGCAGACGTTATGTTTAAACTACGAACGGATGAAATGTTTGAACTCTCAATTCCGCGAACCGTATTATAATAACGACACGTTGGCACCAGACCTAGCTTACAGTCACAAACCTAATAACCGAGCGCGTAATAATTCCTACAATAATTATTTCGACACCAACTATTTACAATAGTTTTCCGGACGTACCCTCTATAGTAGCTAACAACTCCCATCTGGAGGTAATTACTAAAACCTGGTTAGAAATACAGCAGTGTCACAACACTAATTCCATTCGGACCGCAAATGGAAATATCTTGTTGCCACGCGGTTTTATCAACTTACCCTACTTTTAATAATCAAACCCACTTATTGAAAGCTTATATTATTCCAGAAGTTACAAGTAATTTAATTTTAGGCATCGATTTCTGGAAACTATTTAAATTACTGCCTAACCATATCGCATCCGTATGCATGTCTAAAACATTTCCGTGTAGTGTGTTAAGTGAAAATAAGCTAAGTAACACGAACGTATTGCAATCTTTTAGTGAGTTGAGTGAGTCACAACAAAGAACGGCTAAGTTAATTATAAAGCAATACGAGTCAATTTCTACTGAAAAAACCGGTTTAGGACGAACTCACTTAATAGAAAATGCAATAGACACTGGCGATTCTGCGCCGATACGCCAAAGATATTATAGGTTACGGCCGGTGAAATTAAAAATAATTATTGACGAATAAGACGAAATGCTTGCATTGGGAGTGGTAGAAAAATGCGAAAGTCCGTGGTCGTCACTGATTTTACTAACGCCTAAGAAGAACGGTAAACTAAGGTTTTGTTTAGATAATCGGAAACTTAATTCTATTACTAAAAAAGACGCGTACAAACTACCTTACGTATCCGAAATTTTAGACAATCTTAGGAACGCTAAATATCTAAGTAGTATAGACTTATCTAATTCCTTTTGGCAGACGCTCTTCGCGAATGTGATCGTGATAAGACTGCATTCTATGTGCCTACTAGAGGAACATTTAGATTTGTGACTATGCCGTTTGGTTTAACGAATGCGCCTGCGACACAACAGCGTTTGGTGGATCACTTGTTTACGAACAGCCCTGAATTCGAAAACTCTGTATTCATTTTCTTAGATGATATCGTGCTTATATCGCCATCTTTTAATGCTCATGTGTCACTATTAAATAAAGTATACGAAAAATTAAAATCGGCCAACCTTACAATAAACTTAGAAAAATCTAAATTCTTCCGTGATGAATTGAAGTACTTGGGCTACGTAGTAAACTCTAAAGGATTACAAGTAGACCCATGTAAGGTGGAAGCCATTCTTCAATATGCTACGCCTAAGAATAAAAAAGAAGTCAAAAGGTTCTTAGGCATTGCATCATGGTATCGGCGATTTATACCTAATTTTAGTACTATTGCCGGTCCTTTGAACAAACTTACTTCTACCGGTAAGAAAACCGCACCATTTCAGTGGTCGGTGGAAGCTGATGACTCGTTTTGTAAACTAAAGCAATTGTTGAGCTCCGCACCAATATTATCGTGTCCCGATTACGAGAAACCTTTTCAAGTTCACACAGATGCGAGTGCGAGCGGCATCGGTGGGTTACTTACACAAGAAATAGATGGCGTGGAACTACCAATCGCTTACATGAGTAGGTCACTAAATGCACAGGAACAAAACTACAGTATAACAGAACGGAAGACATTAGCAGTTCTAACAGCCCTCGAATATTGGCGCTGTTATTTAGATAACGGGTTAAAGTTCGTGGTGTATACTGACTATTCTGCACTGAAATGGTTCCTAAACTTGAGCAACCCGACTGGTAGATTAGCTCGGTGGTCGGTTCGTCTGTCAGCATTTAACTTCGAAATAAAGCATCGGCGCGGCGCGGATTATATTATAGCCGATGCATTATCACGATCCCTACCTGTAAATATAATTAACGCAAATAATAGTAATAACGTGAATGACCCTAATGTTGACACTGATCAATGGTATTCAGCCACCTACAATGGTTGTTTATCTTCGCCTAATGACTATCCAGACTATTGTATTAAAAATAATAAATTGTATCGTTTGATTAAATCTAGGTCTATGCTACGTAAGGAGTTCAAATGGAAAGAAGTACTACCTTCTTTTGATCGAAATAATGCCATATTAGAGAACCATGCCGAACCCACTTCGGGGCATTTCGGTATATTTAAAACTTACAAGCGCTTAGCACTGCGTTACTATTGGCCCAAAATGCACGATGACGTAGTTAAGTTCATAAATTCTTGCGACACTTGTATCGCGCACAAACATCAGAACCATTCACCATTGGGAACCATGGGACGACCCAAAGTGTGTTCACGACTCTTCCAAACCATTAGTGTAGATTTGGTGGGGCCATTACCCGTCACAAGAAAACAAAACGCCTACATCTTTGTTGTAACTTGTTGTTTTAGTAAATACTGTCTACTTTTTCCTATCAGGCGCGCAACTGCTGAAATAATAACTAATATTTTGGAAGAAAAACTATTTTTAGTTCATGGTATACCATCTACAATTATATTGGACAATGGTAAACAGTTTGTAAGTGCAACTTTAAAAGCTATGTTGCGCAAGTACAAAATCCCTAAGCTTCATTATACTCCTAAATATTCCCCACATGTGAATACGGTCGAACGCTATAATAAAACCATTGGTTCTACCTTAGCGGCGTTTGTAAGAAATGACCAGAGATTATGGGACACTCTCCTACCTAAGGTGCAGTTTGCATTAAATACTGCAGTTAATGAAGTCACGGGCTATACACCTAGTTTTTTAGTCTATGGACGTGAATAAGTTCCATGCGGGTCACACTATATCGACACAGACGCTGATGATATAGTATACATACCTAAGAACGATTACGCAGAAAACATAGGTCAATTATCAGGCATATTTGACAAAGTTCAGGCACTCCTCATTCAAGCTCATGCTAGGAATTCACAAACGTATAATTTACGCCGTAAACCAGCTGACTTTAATGTGGGAGACACTGTGTGGAAAAGGACTTTTTATCAGAGCGACAAGGATAAGTCCTTCTGTAAGAAACTAGCCCCTAAATTCGTGAAGTGCACAGTGATTAATAAAAAGTCGCCTCTCGTTTACGAGTTGTCGGACGCATCTGGAAATTCTATTGGGTTTTGGCACATAAAGGACCTAAAACTAATACACTATGGCGCCTAACTATTTGTTACAAACCGTATAAGACTTTCCCTTCTTTCTTTCTATATGCCGTCTTAGCTTGGACAGTAGCGGACTCATAGACCTAACGCAGCTAGTCGGATTTTCCTTGTTAGCCACGTAAAATCCTCTCCTAAGGCGGGCGGTATTGTAACGTATGACCGGTACCTACCGAGTGTACGTTATAATACTGTCCATACGCTCGGCCAATCAGAGAAGGCCATCGTCCGCGCTCGTGAGTTTTGCCCATATTTGATTATGCGCCGACACGAACTCTGATGGAGGGCCCGGTATATAAAGGGGCCGACAGAGAGGCCGGCACCGCTACTCTAACGTCGCTTCTACTACCTACCTACTATAACTAAGCGTACCTTCTGACCCTACGTCGTATCTACGTGTATCCTGGTCCCAGCTACGGGTAAGCACTACATTTACTGCGTTAGCGTACTGCCCATCTCTCTACCTGCTAGCTGAGGGCGGCTGACGCCGCCTGCCTGACTCTATTGGTTGCGGCTCTCTTAATGCTGCTTTCCTTCAGGTTCCAGGTTCACCTTAAGACTCCGGCTACGCTCCTAGACCGCTACACTTTCCTGCATCGCCTTCGGCGTCACCTCTGCCGAAGAGTCTGGCCTGCCCTGCTCATCGTGCTCGCACCGCCGGCATCTGCCAGCTGAACCAACGGCCTGCGAGGATCTACCGCTACGCGCTGCCTTCGAGCAGCCTGCCTACACACTACCGGAGGGAACAGCGTGGGAGACTGCAGCCTTAGTGTTCAGGCCAGTGTCGTGTTGTTGGTCGGTCATATTCGTGCAAGGGAAGTGAGACAATACTCGGCAATAAACGCATCTAGAACCTCTTTTCTGCGTTTTAATACCAGAACCCACTACAGAATAAAATAAAATAAATAAAAATAAACTGTTGCAAGCCGGTCAAAACGTCAGAGAAAGACGTGGTATATGTTAGTAAATGATATTGAAACCCGAATAATATATACAAAAATTTGAATGAGACTTTCTCTAGAAGATAAAGGACTTTATAGAGCTGTAATTTGTATTCGGGCCGTCCTCTTCGTGTTAATTAATTCGATTGTAATGGGACAGTAAAAATAAACATGTTAGAAATGTTCTTAGTGAACGAGTAGTCTACATTAAAATATAGGTACCTATATGTTCTTTTAACTTTATCTTATAATATTATAATATACAGGGTGTCGCAAGACACATCACCAAGCCGAAGTCTACTCGTTGTGGACATCAAGTCTTATTAACCAAAAATAACACCTGGGAAACGATTCTTTTTTAAGTTTTCACATTTTTTAAACCGCATTTAAAAGCGCGCGCGTGCAATGCTTGAAATACCTACTTATCCATTGGGTCATAGGGCATCTATAGAACATATTGGCGGGAAGAATGCATCAATTTTGTACCTAATTAGAAGCATTCTATACTAACTTTGAGCCTCAATATCTCCTGAACCCTTAATTTCCCAGGTATGGTACCGAAGTAATGTTCGTAATGATTGGTATAACATGGGATTTCAGTTTTCGTTAAGGGTCTGTACCCTGTATACTACGGAAGTAAAAAAAAAGTCTAAATAGGTATTACCGCTGGAAAAACATTCAATGAGTAGTACTTATAAAAGAATTATTATGTCTATTCAAGTACTAATAAAATACAAAACAACGTGGGCAAACGCGAGGCATTCTGACTCATGAATATAGGTTTTTAGCTAAATAGGTAAAGAATTTACAAATCTATTTTCGTCTGTGTATAAAAGAACTTTAATGTGTGAAGAATATTGATTTAATAGCTCCATAAAAGCAGTGCTAGTCTTTAATAGGTTTGTGATACACGTCTATATTCATTGGCGACGTAGTTTTAATAAGGTTAGCAATTGTAATCAGAAAATCGTTATGCAACTATGCGATGCTTGTAGGCTATAATTATGGCTTTGATGGTGTAATCCGTAATAGCCACATGTGTACCATGGAATATTGAAAAGCTATGCGGCACTTGAGCAGACTTACAACAATATGATAAACAGTGGATAGAAATTAACGAATGAATGTTATGTAGGTAAATATATCACTTAAGTATACAACTCTTCTGTATTAATTATTTCAGGATAAACAAACAGTTACACACTTATATTCACAAAAAGATTGATAAAAATATAGGAAATATTGCATTTAATTGTTATGTGAAACCCACAACGTTTTTCACGTATTTCGAACGCTGATTTGTTCAACAAAACACACATATTGACACCTAATTGGCTAACAGTGTAGGAACTGACAAGATACCAGAGCATAATTTTAACTTAAAACTGCACTACCACGATCAAACAACGGAAAAGGTACCTAAATATACTCAGAATCTCGAGTAAGGGCCTGAGAAGCATTATTTTAGTCAAGTGGGTTAAGTTCCCTGTATAATTTCTGATAATTTGTTGAAAAGTCTTCACCGTTACACAATCATAGCTAAGAGAATACTAAGGAAGCGAAACTTGATCTGAAGGACATAAGGGTTTCTATTTCAGAGAAAAAACTGCTTCGTCAAAACAGGAATTGATAATATCTATTATTGATCTGTTAAGATAAGAAACACTGCTGGTCTTGATTAAAGAGTTTGTTGTCTGGTCTTCTTAATGGGCCATATAAAGATTTTGCGACAAACTACATGATGCTTAGAGTTAGTGCGCTCTTCGATTACAACTTCATTGTCAAGTGTACAACATGATAAATGCTTAGCTTTTTTTTAAGAAAGACAAACACTCCTTCATATCCCAACAGAGCGAGGTTATGGTATGATGTGTTGTGGAGATAGTTGGAGGTTGGAGAGTGATATTGGCTACATTGGCCCGACCGGGGAAGTACTACCCTCTCACAGAAAATCGACGTAAAGTAACAGTACCTAAACTGTTGCGTTTCGTTCGGTGAGTGAGAGTGCCGGCGGCCCTATCCCTATTCCTTCTCCCTCATCCCACTCCTTATCCAATCCCTTTTACTGTGATGTTGCTTGTGTCTATGGGCGGCGGTAACTGCTTACCAACAGGCGATCCGTCTGCTCGTTTGCCGAATAATATTATTAAAAAAAATACCGATATAACCAATTTCCACGCGGGTGAAGTCGCGGGAGAAGTCTATATTTAATACAAAGACAAAAATATAATTGACACCAGTTTTTACTTCCATCAGATGTTCTCAGCAACACAGAATCTGTTTCAAGAAAACAGCTATACCGTATACTTATAATCACAGCTTATAATATAGTTTTAATGTAAGTGCAGCGAAAACTTTAGTCTTAGTCGGCAGTTGGCGATAACGAAGCAAGTTTCTTAAGAAAAGCAACGCACCAAAGTTCCATAGCAAAGTACTTTGCTAATATTAACGTTATTTTGAGATCTGCGTTACAGACTGAAAGTGTGTTTCAAGAAATTTGGCAACGTTGGATAGAGTTGTGCGAAAAACGGTTTAAGAACTGTAATTTAAAGTTACTATTGTTACGAGCTGGGGTTCGACGATAAATTATAGCTCACTATGCCACTTAAACTGAACTTTATTCACTAGCACAATAACACTAGATACACACACTTAATTTTCCAACACTAATAAAACACACTATTCACACCACTAGTACAACACTAAACACTTCCGAATTACTTCCTTTGCTTGATCTTGATCGCTTTCCGTATTCAATTGAACTGTCCGTTCCGTTCGCTCGCCCTCTATTTATACTGGCCGGATAACATCACTAGACTTTTCGAGACGACTCACGAAATTTCTGGAAACGTGTAACGTGTTTCTAGATGTCGCGTAAATGTTCTATTTACACCAACGCCATCTATTAGAGGATAGATGAAACAGCCTTAAACAACCGATACATCTAATCTCATGTAGTTCTCCCATTCACTGATAGATGGCGTTATTTTCAATTCGTAACACGGCCTCCCTCTTAAACGTGTTCGTCTCGAACATCGTTGGACCCATAGTAACGAGCCAACCGGTCCACATGAACTATCTTCGGTGCACCTCGCGACCCCTTCTGGATTCGATAGGTAACGTCGTTCATCCTGGTAATTATGCGATATGGCCCGTCCCATCTGGCTTGTAACTTAGGCGATTTTCCTTTGCTTCGTACTGGGTTATGAAGCCACACCAATGATCCCTCATCGAAGCCTTTGTTATTTGCCTTCCGGTCGTAGCGAGTCTTCATCTTCTCAGACATCTGTTGTCCAGATTCCCTGATGTGCTCGTATACGTCGTTCATCCTGTTGCGTAGCTCGGTTGCGTAATCCGTTATATTGCGTGGAGATTCTGGTGGAATACCGGTGATAAGGTCTGCAGGTAAACGGAGTTCTCTACCGAAATTGGCAAAAGCTGGTGTTATTCCTGTAGTTTCGTGGACCGCACTGCGATATGACAGGAGAAATGGTTGGATGTGCTTGTCCCAATCTCTTTGTTTGCTCTCCACGACCTTCGCCAGGTACCTTTCCAGTGATTGGTTAAACCGTTCAACCATGCCATCTGATTGCGGATGATAAGCCGTGGTCCTGGTTTTATGCGCACCCATTACGCGACAAGTCTTCTTGAACACCTCAGATTCAAAGTTCCGGCCTTGATCGCTGTGGATTTCCAAGGGTACCCCGAATCGACAAAAGACTTCATGCACCAGCTTGTCGGCCACTGTGGTAGCTTCTTGATTTGGGATTGCAAACACCTCAGGCCACTTCGTGAAGTAATCCATCACTACCAAGAAGTATTTGTTTCCATCCTGGCTCTCGGGAAACTGCCCAGCGACATCCAAGGCTATGCGCTCCCATGGGGCTCCCACATTGTACACCTTTAATGCACCTCTGCTTCAAGTATGTGGCCCCTTGACAGCCGCACAACTTGTGCATTTGCGGCACCAATCCTCGACGTCATCCCGACAGTGGAGCCAATAAAACCGCTCCCGGATCTTAGTAAGGGTCTTCTTAACTCCCATGTGACCTCCCGAAGCACCATTGTGATAGAGCTGCAAGACTTGCGGCACCTTAGTTTTGGGCACTACCATTTGCAAATGGCACTGGTTACCGCGAGCGTTTTCCCATTAGCGGCACAGAACTCCATCCTGGACGACCAAGCTTTCCCACTGTGCCCAATAACTCTTGGTGATAGGGCTCATTGCTGCGATATCACTCCATTTGGGCCTAGGAGCGCCTGATTTCTTCCATTCAAGAATCGGCTGTACATCCTTGTCATCTTGCTGAGCACTCTGCAATGCTTCTCTCCATTCGTCGCTTAGATCCGTCTTTAACATCCTCACTAGCGCTGCCTGCTTTGCTTCCTGTCGGCTACAGTGCTTGCACTGGTCGGGACACGGCCTACGCGATAGGGCATCTGCGTTACCATGGGATTTGCCGCTGCGATGTTGTATTACAAAATCAAACTCTTGCAGTAGTTCAATCCATCTAGCTACTTGTCCTTCTGGGTCCTTAAATTGAAGTAGCCATTTCAGCGCTGCATGGTCGGTTCGCAGGTGGAATTTACGGCCCAACAAGTATTTGTTGAAATGCTGCAAAGTCTTTACTACAGCCAAGAGTTCCCGCCTGGTGACGCAGTAGTTTCTTTCGGGTTTGGATAAGGTCTTGCTGAAGTATGCTATAACAACTTCTTGATCACCCTTCTTTTGTGACAGCACGCCGCCAATTCCGGTGTTACTGGCATCTGTGTCAACTACGAATTCATGCTCATTGTCAGGGTAGCCTAGAATAGGTGCAGTACACAGATGTTCCTTGAGCTTCTGGAATGCAACGTCACAGCTCTCATTCCAACAGAACTGTACTCTGTCTTCGGTGAGCTTATGAAGAGGTCGAGCAATGTCAGCAAAGTTCTTCACAAACCGTCGGTAGTAGGAGCATAATCCGAGGAATGCTCTGACCTGCGTTTTGTTCTCTGGAACTGGCCATTCCTTCACGGCAATGATCTTTTCCGGGTCAGTTTGAATACCGTTCTCCGAGACCACATGTCCTAGAAAGTTCACTTGCCGTCTGAATAACGCGCATTTCTTCGGACTCAGCTTCAAATTAGCTCCTCGTATCTTTGACAGCACTTGTTCCAAGTTTCGAAGGTGATCCTGGAAGGTGCGCCCCACGATGATGATGTCATCCAAGTAGACCAGGCAGGCGTCTCCAATCAGTCCCATAAGCACTCGCTCCATCAGTCTCTCAAAAGTAGCCGGAGCGTTGCACAATCCAAAGGGCATGACGTTAAATTGCCATAATCCTTTGCCTGTGGAGAATGCCGTCTTCTCCTTGTCTCGAGGATCTATTTCCACCTGCCAGTAGCCACTTTTTAGGTCTAAGGTAGAAAACCACTTCATCCCCGTCAGCGTATCCAGTGTGTCATCGATCCTTGGCAGCGGGTAGCTGTCCTTCTTTGTGATGTCGTTTAATCGGCGGTAGTCTACACAGAAGCGCATGCTGCCATCTTTCTTCTTAACTAGCACCACCGGCGAACACCACGGGCTGGATGAAGGCTCGATTACGCCTTCCTTCACCATACCGTCGATCATAGCTTCCACTTCACGTTCCCGTGCCACTGGCACACGTCTTGGTCGCTGGCGAATTGGAGTTTCACTTCCCGTATTTATTTTGTGCTGGACTAGTGCTGTCTTCCCTATGTCGGCATCATTGGTCGAGAAAATATCGGCGAACCGGTTCAACATCTTCTTAGCCTTGGTCTTCTCTTCTTCTGACAGGGTACTTTGGCAGTCCTCCAAAAGTGAAGACACGTCGAATCGTGCAGCCTGAACCTTGGCGCTGGTAGGTTGCTCCTGACATCTACGCATCCAAGCCGCTCCTTCATAGGTGCCAAATTCCGTCCCTTTCTTGAGCAACACTTCCTTGTTACTTGCATTTAGTGCGCGTACTGATGAAACTTTGGTACCCCTTACCAAGGTTCGTGCAATCTTCCACGATGCCTCTTTCTCTAGGCCTTCGATAAGTACGCAGCGGTTCCCTCGACCAGAACTCCCGGGTAAACAAACCGGTACAACCGTTTCCGACCGCGGTTGAAGCGTGACATTCTTCAGGCAGTACACTTTTCCTGAAGTTGCACCTTCCATGAAGACTTCTTCCGAGCCACATTTCAACACTCCCTGGTTAACATCGATCTCGCAGCGATACTCCCGCATGAAGTCTAGGCCCAGGATGCAGTCGTCCACTATATCGGCCACGATGACTTTGTGACGGTAAACTTTGTTGCCTAGCTTCAGATCCACCTCCATTTCACCTCGGACGGTTATGTGCTGACCGGTAGCTGTTCTCAGATTCACACATTCATTGTTCCTGAAGCAGCCCCGAAGAACCCGTCTTGCCAGATGGAAACCGACGACTGTCCGAGAAGCACCCGTGTCTAATGTCAGCTTGCATGGTGTTCTGTTAATTTCGCCTTCGATGATCAGGCTGTTCCCGTCACATGATTGTGAGATCGAGATACTTGGGGCTCTTCCATTACCAGCCAGCACCCGCCCCGCAGTCCTGGCCTCTACTCGTTTCCCTGCTCTCGCTGCCTGGAAGGCACATCAGGCGACCCCGTTGGTGGAGACAGGGTGTCACCAGGCTGCCTACGCTTTGGGCAGCTCAAGCGGATATGGCCTCTTTCTCCGCAGTTGTAGCACCGAGGTGACGACACAACTTCCCTGATGCGGTGACCTCGGTCGTCGCGTCGCACTGCTTCCACCTCCAGAGCGTGGGCTAAGGCGTCCTTGAGGTCCTTGAAGTGCCCAAGCCTCACTGCTGCTCTTACCTCCAGGTCCCGGATCCCATCCGTAAACGCCTGTACGAGGTTCCCATCAATAAGCGCAGGCGACGACTGGTATGCCTTCCTGACCAGCTTTTCCACCTCCAGAGCCCACTGCTGCAGAGTTTCTCCGGTGCGCTGTGTCCTGTCCTTCAGCTGAGCACGATACACATGTTCAAGGTGCGCGTCACCGTATCTTGCCTCCAGCGCCTCCAGGAGCTTTTCGTAGGTGACGTCTTGCCCGAGTGCCTCCAACACTGTCAAGGCCATATCACGAAGGCCCAAGGTTAGGGCGGTTAAGGCCTGTTCTTTGGTCCACCCATTCGATCGCATCACAGCCTCAAACTGGATCTTGTATGCAGACCATGATGACGAGCCATCAAATGGTGGAACCTTAAACCCACGGGGCGAGGGCGCTACAGCCGCTGATGTCACTTCCAGCCCACGCAATTTCTTCTCCACTTCAGCAACACAGGTCTCGTGGTGGTCATGTACGCGCTTCTCAATATCGCTGATACGGGCCTCGTGCTGCTGGAGTTCCTCCTTGACCGCCTTCAAGTCCTTCCCCACTGCGGCGCTGAGGTCCTTCATGAGCACCACCTGCTCCTCTAGGCGGCGCGCGTGCTCCTCCTTGTCGCGCTGGAGCTGTTCTTCTAGGCGGCGCGCGTGCTCATCTTGACGGCGACCCTGCTCCTCCTTGTCGCGCTGTAGCTGTTCCTCCAGGCGGCGCGCGTGCTCCTCTTGACGGCGAGCCTGCTCATCCTGACGGCGCGCGTGCTCCTCTTGACAGCGAGCTTGCTCCTCCTGACGGCGAGCCTGCTCCTCCTGACGGCGGGCCTGCTCCTGCATGAACGCCATCAGAGCCGCGATGTCGGGCACCGTCACGGAGTGTGTAGCGCTTGCAGGCTCCACTGCAGCCGCGGAGTCGCCTGGTCCACCAGGCGATGGAGAAGGAACGTCTCCGAAGCGTCTCTGGTCCAGGTCTTGCTGGCGCTGGTTCCTGGTACGCACACCTTCAGTTTCTTCCTTCGGCATAACCGGCATAATTTATCCCTTTCTTCTGACACCAATTTGTTACGAGCTGGGGTTCGACGATAAATTATAGCTCACTATGCCACTTAAACTGAACTTTATTCACTAACACAATAACACTAGATACACACACTTAATTTTCCAACACTAATAAAACACACTATTCACACCACTAGTACAACACTAAACACTTCCGAATTACTTCCTTCGCTTGATCTTGATCGCTTTCCGTATTCAATTGAACTGTCCGTTCCGTTCGCTCGCCCTCTATTTATACTGGCCGGATAACATCACTAGACTTTTCGAGACGACTCACGAAATTTCTGGAAACGTGTAACGTGTTTCTAGATGTCGCGTAAATGTTCTATTTACACCAACGCCATCTATTAGAGGATAGATGAAACAGCCTTAAACAACCGATACATCTAATCTCATGTAGTTCTCCCATTCACTGATAGATGGCGTTATTTTCAATTCGTAACACTATGCAGTTTTTGTTTTAGCTTGTATTTGTTAAGTATAAACTTTCAGAAGCTGCAATTAGTAGAAAATCAGTGGTAAGTGCATATTATATTTAATAATATATTAAAGCAAATATTAATATTATGTTTTAGGAATAGTGGCCGTCTTGGATATATTCGTAATTGATGCATTCAATAATGTAAACGACTAAAAAGTTATTATTATATTTACCTTCCTTTATGTGATAGAGCCAGGTGTAAAACTCGACACGCTGCCGCGCTCCTAAAACGAACGATTTTTCTAAATCATGAAAAATCAAGGGCGTTGGATGTAATAACACAAATCTTCGTCAAATCCCATCAAATGAAATTCAGCAGAGATGATTATATTCTAAGAACTAATATTAGCGACAACAGTTACTACCTAATCATTACTTAATAGAAATCTTTGTTCAGGCAGAAATCAAACTTATATGTCATAATAGAGATACCAGATAAAAAACCATTAAGCTGAACGTCATATAGTCAAATATCATGCATCATTTACAGTACTAAAACTACACCAATACCGTTAAAGTACACAAAACATATATCATCATTCCACGACAAAATTATTAACAAATATAGTTGTTTACCAGTGTAAACAACTATATTAGTTTATAATTTTGTCCGGCACTGTTACGAGGCAGTCCTCGTAACAGTGCCGTACCATTGCACGAAATTCAACTTTTTCCATGTATATTAAATTATTATCATATAACTGTGCGGTGTTTCAGAAACAAATATCAATCAATCAAGAAGTCAGTGCGATATTAAACCGATGAGAGAATTGGTGGATATTGTTGATGATTGCATTCTGTTGACGTGAATTGAAAGTCGCTTTGTGGGGATCGGTACAGAAGTGCAGTTAAATTGATTATTTAAAACTACATTTGTAAATGTCAGTAATAGACTAGAGGAGGGCTATTTGTACGCAGAAGGCCTTGCCTAAGGAGCAATTGCTGATTGGCGTGACCAGCAGACTGCTACGCATGTGTCACGTGTTGGAAAAGACGCGTACTACTTTTGACTGCCGAAGTTATGTGTGTATAACATTTTTTACTATCGCTTTCTAAATGGTGAAGAGAAAGAACTGTAAGGAAACGTGCATGTCTGTTCCCTAAAATGTTCTGGAAGACATGAGAGGTCACACTTGGTTAGAGATGTATGATGAACACGGTACATAAGATGTATATATAACAAACTCTGCCTCTCTCTGCTTGGGAGCAGTCTGTGAATAAGTCCTGCTTTTTGCAGGGCAGATTTTTTAAATTCTTACGTTTTGTCGCCATACTAAATTGTTCAAAATTGGTTATCGGTTCGCTTATTTAGCGTAACAACCAGACAGAGAGGCATTAATGTTTATATTATCGTACGGCTATAGATATATGTTATAGAGAGATACGTCAGGATCGCTGCAAATTGCGTTCCGTAGTCTCTACCTTCCCCTTCGGGAAACAGGCGTGAGTCTATGTATGTATGTATGTAAAGATATT